>JAUCMX010000009.1:28288076-28680256 GCA_033459395.1 Hemibagrus guttatus | reverse complement strand
CCTTCAACACCATCATCCCAACACTCCTCCAGACCAAACTAACCCAGCTCTCTGTCCCTAGCTCTATCTGTCAGTGGATCACCAGCTTTCTGACAGATCATCAGCTAGTGAAACTGGGGAAATTCATGTCAAACAGCCGCACCACCAGCACTGGCGCCCCCCAGGGTTGTGTCCTCTCCCCACTGCTCTTCTCCCTTTACACCAATGACTGCACCTCCACTGATCCATCTGTCAAGCTCCCGAAGTTTGCGGACGACACTACAGTCATCGCCTCATCCAGGACGGTGATGAGTCTGCTTACAGACAAGAGGTTGAGCAGCTGGCTGCCTGGTGTAGTCTTAACAACCTGGAGCTCAACACACTCAGAACAGTGGAGATGATAGTGGACTTCAGGAGGAACACCCCTGCACTCCCCCCACTCACCATCATGAACAGCACTGTACCAACAGTGGAGTCATTCAGGTTCCTGGGCACCACCATCTCTCAGGACCTGAAGTGGGACACTCACATAGACTCCATTATCAAAAAGGTCCAACAAAGACTGTACTTCCTTCAGCAGCTGAGGAAGTTCAACCTGCCACAGGAGCTGCTAACACACTTCTACTCGGCCGTCACTGAGTCTGTTCTGTGCACGTCTATAACTGTTTGGTTCGGATCAGCTACAAAATCAGACATCAGAAGACTACAGAGAACGGTTCAGACTGCTGAAAGGATTATTGGTGCTCCTCTGCCCACCCTTCAAGAACCGTATACATCCAGAGTGAGGAAAAGGGCTCAGAAAATCACTCTGGACCCCTCACATCCAGGACATCTCCTTTTTGACCTTTTGCCATCTGGTCAGCGCTACAGAGCAGAAACTACCAGGACAGACAGGCACAAGAACAGTTTCTTCCCCCAAGCAATCTCCCCACATCCCTACATCTCAACTCATTCTATTCTATACATACAAATTACTTTATTTTCCTATTTAAATATGTGTATTTTTATTTCTCATCCTATTTTTTGTTGTTGTCTCTGTGCACTGGAGCTTGTGACACTAAAACAAATTCCTTGTATGCACAAACATAATTGGCAATAACGCTCTTTCTGATTCTGTGTAGAACGTCCTCCCCAAAAAAAGAGAGGCAAAAGCTGATCATGGTATTGAACTGTCCTTCAATGGATAAACTTTTGTCATCTCAGTGAAGCTTGTTTGACGGGTTTTCAGAAGTCAAAGTGCATTTCCACATTAAATCTGCTTTTTCCAAAATATTACGGAGTTTAGCCATCAGTGCCAGGTACACACACGAGTAGTCATGTGACCCGACTGTGGGATAAAGGTTATGAGACCTCATAATCTCTCAGGTAGATTATTGCATACACACACACACACACACACACACACACACACACACACACACACACACACCACACCAGGACAGGTTAGCTCCACCTCATAACCACAGCTCTCAGCCAGGCCTCGCCATAGAAACGTCCGTCCCTGATCATGGGATGTAGAGCTCCACTCATCTGTTTGCTCTGAGTCACACATCAGTAACCCACTTTAAAAAAAAAATGCTTATCTGATCTTATCACACAACACACCTTGCTAAAGAGTCTCAGGTGTTCACCGTGGAGGATATAATATGGATATGTTATTTACTTCAACACCTACACCTTCAACTGTTCACTGTTAACATGCAGGACAAATGGAGCTGAGATTTAATACTTTAGGTGAAATTATAGATCGTTTGTAACACAATCATTAAATTCATCCAGTGTGATAAACTATGGGAAATTATTAAAAACTCAATGTCTAGCAATAGTTTCTAACCACTATATAATTCAATAAGTCAATACAATAAACTAAAACTATTGTGTCTTACTGTTTTCCAGCATTTTAAGTCACTTATCCATTTTCTGTTTTAATCATATTACATTTCTAACAAATTTGACATACTGGAGATTCCATATATTTGGTCTAAATCACTTGTTGGGTGTATTCCCGCTTCTCACCCAGTGCTTCCAGTATAGGATCCGGATCCACACCTTAACTAGGATAAAGTGCTAACTGAAAATGAGTGAATGAATGAATTGATGCAATTATGATGCTAGTTTTACTATCACACTCATACTAAATGCCCTACATTTGCTACACAGCTAGGTAGAAACATATTACTCAGGTCCTCAATTCATTAAGAGTTAAGCGTCCATATAAATGGTCAGTGTAATCAAAAGCTGTAAAATAATGTAATGAGGTTCCCAGTTTAGTTCCGTCCCTTAGAAGATATCTTGATCATTTCGATGCCATAATCTATAAAATATCGCACGCTGAAAAGGTTTGCCTGTTGTAGTTAGTTAAATTAAGCCCTCAGGACAGAAAAATATGTATATTGAATTTTTTTCCTCATAACATCAGAGCTTATAACTGATTTTATAGCAGCAATCGACCATCGGCCTTGACGTCCGAAGAAGGACGCAGGGTTTTGTCGCGTCCCAAATCCAGACCCCTACTAACTTGTTGCTTTTGAAGTCCTTTTTGAGTCTGTGTAGAAAAAAAAGCCTTTTATCCAGAACGTAAAAGCTTCAGTGAGTGGCCTTCAACTGGAAAAGTGGAGAATATCCAGACTAAGCTGGCGGGAATCTCACTTTTGAGTTACTTGGCCTTTTGGGTGTGGCGTGCAATCTGGGTGAAGGTTTTGCTTACAGAAAACGAAGTGAAGGGGGTAATAAGGAGAAAGGTAAACTCCCTTATTGTTCTCCATTATTGTCCCCTATAGCAAGCATGATGTGTCCCACACAGAGTGGAGCAGGCTGAGCAGGTTTTCAGCTTTGAGTGTCAGAGCATTCTACCAGGAGCTTGGGCTCAGTAAGGTATATGAAGTGTATGAAGTGTAGCAATGCAAATATTCACAGCTTCTAAAGTTCATGCTATTTATACACACACACACACACACACACACACACACACACACACACACACACACACACACACACAGACACACCTCTGAAACCAGCCACACCCATCCAACTGGCCATTGCCTACAAGATAGGTTTCCATTTGGTGATAGTAGTGGACAACTGAGCTTAAATATATTCCCATTTTAACACGGAGATGATAGCCGTGCGATGGATTTAAAAAACAATAAAGTGTGAAAATGACTAGGAGTAATTCAAAAGCCTCATGGGCCAGTAATCCGTGATCATGTTGTTGGTGTTATGCTGCAATTAGCCAACATTGACATTAAGGGATGACTCAGTCCCACACCCTCATAAACCAATATGCAGAGTGTTAATAATTCCAGAGATTTCATCCATGGCAAAGAGAAATTTTTCACAAGGAAGAGAGAAAAGAGAGCTAAGAATGTGAGCAGGTCATCATGGTGTGGAGGCTGGACAATGGATGGGTCTTTATCAGAGAGAGAGAGAGAGAGAGAGAGAGAGAGAGAGAGAAAGGAAACAGAGAGGATTGTGCAGAAGACAGGACAAAGGCTGAAGGAGAAAGAAGAAGGGAGCTATACACAGGCTGGTACAGCTAGAACAGGGCGGGCAGTGTGTTTATAGGGTTATGGAGGGTCATCTGTAGGGGTTATAGTGCATGGGTTGTGTTTGCCGTGGTTATAGTGGGATGTTGGGCTGCATGGGGACACGAGAAACCCTCATCCTTCCCATCCCTTTCAATCCTTTTGTCCCTTCAACCCTTTCCACCCTTTGCATCCTGATCTCAAGCACTTCCACTTTGACCTACTACCTTCACGCTCTCGCAGAGTTATAGCTCTTAGGTTTTCAGTAAGAGTTTTCTTTTCTTTCTTTTTTTGCTATATGACTAAGAGTCTCTCCCTCACTCAAATTTAAAAGCTCCTTAAACTGGTTCTTCGCGGCACAAAACGGAAAACAACTGCAGGTCATACCTGCTCTTCAGAAACAGGTTTACAGCCTTTACGGCCTTTAGACTCCTTCCAAAGGACCAAAATCTACAGATAACGATCTCTAGTGTGTTTATTTGCAGCCGTCACAACCCGGTCTTCCTTTTGTCCAATAAAGCATCAGCAATTTTGTGGTGTAACTGCAACAGGGCGTATCTTCCAGGCTACACTTCATCCAATCCACCAATTCCTAGATAGAGGATGAGAGGATAGAGACAGAGAGAGTTGAACTCTACACTTTACTCTGTCTGAACAGCCACACTGCTTCAGATAAAGATGTAGCCTGGATGAGCAAATGTCACAATAGTGGTAACACCTGAGTGGGAACAGAGTGCGCTGGCTGAATGACAGCTGTAACTCACGGTAACTGTCCGGAACGTGCACGGCGTTTTCCGAAGGTGTGGGAGGATATGAGGTTTATATGACAAGCATGTGTGTGAAATGTGGAAGGGAGGGGCACAGAGTGTGTAACGGGGCAAATGTGTGATAGCCGCTCCACGACATCAACATCAGAAATGGGTTCAGAGTTCAGTGTGAACTTCGAGTACACGAATACACCAGCTCAGAGAGATGAGATGAGATGAGATGAGATGAGATAAACTTCATTACAAACGTCACGGCAGTAATAAAGCACAACAATGTCGATCTCTGTCATTTGATCTTATTTAAATAGCTAATATATTTAGTCAAATTCCTTACTCCAGTCATTCATATCCTTTTTGTATATGGCTAGAAGTCCCTCAATCTGGACTGCCTCTAAAACCCACTACCTCCGTTTCCTTAACACCTGATTAAACTGTGATTTTCTCAGACTAGGATATCATACCATGAAATGTATAACACCCCTAATACTTTTTTTTATTCCATAATGCCATGACCATTTCAAAATACATGGAAATCCACTACTGGGTAATGAACGGAATAAAAACCCACAGTGGTTGAGTGATGACCATGTGATTGCTTTGATTGTGTAAGCCTTCAAAGCCTATTCACACACACTGATTCAAATGAAACTCCCAACATCCCACAGTCGACACCCATTACCTCACTGCTTTCAGCGTCCGCAGGTTACCCAACCCGTGCGAGCTCATCCTTGTCAATGTTTAACCCTTATCGTAATGGTGCCATGATACACGGTCAGACAGCAGAAAGCTGATAAAGAAGTTTGGAAGGACTGTCCGTTCATTACGAGCCATTGCTCTGTCGCTGATTGACAGCTGACTCAATGCTACTGGAAATATCTGACGTGTGCAATTCATAGCTCTTTGCGTGGAAAGTGAATAAAAGCAGGCCGTGTCTGGTTCAGCAAAAACTGGAAAAAGGCACCTTCGTTCACCAAGGAAAGGATTTCTTTTTTTTTTTAAAGGCACGTACAAAACTGGAGCCCTATAATGCAAATCAGCATTTAATTATGCGTGTCAGAAAAGTCAAATAAAATAAAATAATTATAATGTAAATAGAAACAAATCTGATAAAAATACTGCAAGCCTGAAACGAAATTCTGTGTCATATGCACAAATATTTCAGGTTAAAATAAAATAAAAAAAAAAGTCAACCTCAAACAAAACTGGACAAATCCAAATAAAAACAGGCCAACACTGAGCCGTTTTAGTGATTCACATTTGCGTAGCCACACAAAGAGGCTCTGGATCACACGGGCATTCAAATTTGTCTTGTTCTCACCTCTAAATTCCAGGCTTCTACAGAGAGAGAGAGCGAAACTGATCTGGGGTCAGCTCAGAGCTTCTGGGCCAGACGGAGGGCGAGGCAGCGAGTGTGTGTGTTGCTCTACAAACAGGGATGTTGGTGTTGCATAAGCTCTTGCAGACATCTGAACTAACCTGCCTGGCCAGAAACTCTAAATTTATTTCAGTGTGCAGTTTCTGCCTAGCTCTCTTTCGTGCATGGTTTCATGTTAACAAATAATAACACACGAGTTAAACTTCATGCAAAGACGGCTGTTCATGCTTGCCGTGTTGTGCAGGATGTCATTGGAGGCATATGACCTATAAAGCATGTGAGTGAACGGTGAGAGAATGTAAAAGATCCTCTAAGGACCTGTGTGACAGGTGGAGGGCGTGGTTGAACCACAAGCACAGGTGGGGGAGGGGAAAAATAATCATACACCTTTTAACAGTAAAACCTGACGTTTAACCATATGCCAACAATATAATCGTAAAGCGGACGATATAAACATACACCGAGAAGGATATTTTCATGCAAAGCATAGAAAAGCCTCAAATGTCCTGAACATGTGCGTTCAATTTGCAAAACGCATGCAAAAAACCTTCTTTTGCATGAACAGGTTTACACAAAAGCGCTTAAAGCTCCTGTAAGCACCATCGTTTCCCCTGTTAACCATGGCATCGTTTCCACAAATCACCTTTTCCAAAGACGTTCAGCAGACAATAAAAAAGTTGTTTTTAAGCTTCTCTACAGTCTGTGTTTCATCATGAGGATGAAAGACGGAGGGTGGAGCGAGGACAAAACAACCTTCCAGCGCATTCAACATGACATCTAGAATTCTCTACAGAACTGAGCTGCTTCACTCCATCAACACCAATCGGCCGTGGATCAGCCGGTGTTACCCAAACGCTGGTGCTTGCAAAACGGCTAACGATGTTCAGGTGTAAAGACTGCTGAAAGAGATTGACGTATGCTTCATAAATACAAGCGCGCCTTCTATATTGTTAGCATGCAAATGTCAAAGAGTGTAATATATGTGGAGCATTTTCTTTAGCCTTCAATGTAATGCATTCATAACAGCTTTACTACCTGAAGCCTGGTTTATGATGTATGTTTCGCAAAAAAGAAATATCACGCATCGTAAAACAATTCTTTGGTCATGACGTGGACAGTGACAAACATCTGGCAGCAAACTTCTAGTGAAATAGTGAAACCAAGAAATCATGCTAATATCATTTAATAATAAAAAAAATACCTAATTGCCACAAGAATGTGTATATTTGTGCGAGCCTGTTTCCTGATTCACTCTGATTCTGATGGAAATCATTTTATCTCAATTTTATTGTTGAAGGATAATTTACTGATAACTTACTGATAAGGTCCACAAAACATTTGCCAAGTTTCGAGATAAATACTGATGTACAGTGGAACCTCGTGACAGGAATGTAATTGGTTCTGGAGGCGAGTTCTTAAGGTGAAGATTTGTATTGAAATGAATTTTCCCATCAGAAATAATGTAAACGCAGATAATCCGTTCCAGCCGCCCAAAAATCTGACCAATCTGACCAATACGAAGCGTATGTAAACTGTATGGCTGCTTACAAAGAACTGACCCAAGCCAAGCATTCCATGTCAAGGCTCCTCACAGGAAGTCGTGCCACCAAGCTTGGGCTAAAAATAGAACAGACCGCCCACGCCACCGATCTGTCTACAAAAACACCCCAAAAATCACCTAGCTTTTGAACGCATGCCGAAGACGACGCTGGTATCGTGGGTCGACTCTTTCACACAGCTTTCACTGACTGACTTGTATGAAGTTTATGAATCGTAAAATTCATAAACTTCGGTTGGCTTCAGTTCACTGATGCTAACAAGTTTTGAATGGCTCCAGGATGTAAGCGCAACTTAGCGCAACTTGCTGTAACTTTGCTGTAACTTGCAAAATTTCAATTCTTAAGGTGAACATTAAAAATGGAGGGCATTCGTATGACAAGGTTCCACTGCATATTTCAGAGAACCTAAGAAAGACGGAATAATGGAAACCGAGGTAAGAAGGTGGCTAAAGGCAAGAAACACAGTGATGAGTGCATGAATGCCTCTCAACTGCTCAAAACACATCTGCTGAAAACTCGTGTGTCAGCCAGCAGACAGCCAGACAACCAAACCAACACACTAAAACTAATTCAGCTGTAGATTTGGTGTCAGAGTGAGTGGCCAAGATGATCACCTGACCTGAAAAGCACTGGTCTGAGACAAAGAACAATAACTCTGTAATGTAGATGTTTTTCTTAATCGTAAAAATATCTTTCAGGAAAATGAAATATTTGATCTGAGGTTTCAGTTATTTTTAACAGACTAACCCAAACCCAAAGTGATGAGGTATAGAGATAAATCACCAGGAAATGTGTGCATCAAGCTACTTACTGACAGATAGAGTCTAATCTAAAACATAACCGCAAAAAGCGAGTCAAGCACAACACAATCAGATAATCCATTTCGCTAACTTTTGGTGCAATTAGTTTTAATTGAGCCTTTTATTTATTTTTTTTACTCCTCTGACCTCCTTTAATTAAATTCATTTGTGCAACACAGTCATAACCACAGATCTGACACCATAACAGTTTCAGCTTCCCGATTTACAAGTATGTTTTCACTTCTCACGAAAGAAGCAACTACAAAAGTACACTAGTGTATAGTACATGTAAGTAAACACTAGGGAAACTGTTGAGCCTAGTAACATGTAAAAAAAAAAACCTTTTAAGTATGCTAAATACACAGATCTGCTTCATTTCGTACACATTTACACACGAGTACATTTTAATTCAGCACATTTCATTTGAGTAGCATTTGCATCAAACAATGTTTTACCTACTTAGTAAATTAACCAGTGAAAATGTGAAAAGGGGAAAAATGTATGTACTTTCTAATAAGTTTCGAAGTGGATTAGTGTTTAGCGTTCACCTCATTGTGTCTCTTTCTGGTCTCCTTCTATTTCCCATAAGGAATTGTAGAAGACATATTTGTGACAAAATTGAGACAAATGGTAAGATAACAAGATAATGAGGTTTTGTTGCTGCCTGCATGTTGGTCGCAGCCTAAAGGTTTGTGAAACTCGCCTAAAAGTTTCACCGCTCCATGTTTGCATGTGTAAATATTTCCAAGCCCATCATCTTGCTTGCAACATAATGCTGCTTTGTACAGAACAGTCTTCTAGCTCTTATAGTGCATCACTTCCTGTCAGCTAAACAGCTAATAGAGTGTTATTCAGTGTGTTACTGTGGAATGATTGATTAATGTTTCAGCTTCCAGGACCTCCTGGATGGAGATATTTAGATGGAGATCACATACTTAAATCTAAGTGTTTTTTTTTCCTTCTGATGTATTAGCACTCCTAGCATTTCTCACTCTGTACACTCCTGCTCATAGACTAACACCCCTGAAGGCATTAGGACCTCAGCAGGAGGCAAAACTCAACCATCAGCACCGATACAGTCACGGACGATCTGAATTTCTCCGCTGGGACTTTTGTATGACGCTATCACCCAGCAGGCCATCCTCCGGGCGAGGCAGAGGGCCCGAGATGCAATTAGTGAGCCAGTGATGCCCCGAGTCCCTGAAGAGCAGTCGTGTGGGCACCAGCTGTGTTGGCGATACGTGGTAATTACTTGAAATCACTTGAGCCATGCTACCTATGCCATCTACGCTAATCAGCTCCACGTCCTGTCCCTCTTTTTCTAACCTCTCTCATTTCCTCCTCATCTTTCTCTCTATGTCTTTATCCAGGAATACAAAAGGAACAACAGGGACAAATCCATAGGGACGACCCACAGAGGCTCAAGAGTGTCAAAGCGACAGCAGCGAGTTTCTGTAACCACAACAATGCAAAATGGTACAAACACCACGCTTACTACAGCTATGTGATCATTTTCAGCCATGCCGTAAATGAAGATTACACGCTGACCGTTTCCAAGTTGGGATTCTAAGTGAAAGATAGAGATGGTGAAGATGCTGGTAAGCACGTTGGCAGGCATGCTAAGACAAAAAGGCTATTGAGAGAGAAATGAGATTCATAGTCATGCAGCGGAGGCATTCCACAGAGTGCACTGGAGAGTCGATCCCTGCCCTTGTGCGTTCTTCTGTGGGACGATGCACAAATGAAAGGAAATAACTGGTGGCTTGTTGTGTTGTGTGAGCTATCAGTTTTTGCTGGCATGGTTCAGTTCCAGATGTTGCCTTAGAGAGAAGCAAATCAGTACTTCTGACTTCACGTTTATCCTACAATGTAAAGTTTTTTGATGGGAGTGGTCTCTCAGGATGACTCCGCCCCCGTTCACAGGGTATAAGGACTGGTTGAATGGCTTGATGAGGATAAAAATGATGTAAAAATCATACAGTCTGGACATTACACTCAGCAGATCTTGACCCAGTCGAAGAACAAGCGACTGAATTGATTAGATTTTGAAATCAGAATTAAGGTCACAGCAAGGTCAAATGTCTGAAACAGTGTTTATTTAATAGCATCTTTCCTATTTGTTATACAAAGACATTTCTAACACTTTCATGGTAAAGAACTCAAGACTATCATGATTTGTAACCACCAGTCCATCCATCAGTGTGTCTGTGTGTCCGTCTGAGATTGGGGAAGTGGTAGCTCAGTGGTTAAGGTTATCTTGGTTGGACTACTGATCAGGAGGTGGTGAGTTTAAACCCCAGGAACACCGAGCTGCCACTAATGGGGCATTGAGCAAGGCTCTTAACTCTTGACTGTTTAAATGAGAAATAGATGCCTGTAAATTGATGCTGTAAATGTAAATACCTTATGAGAAAGTGGTTGAATGTGTGTATGATTTAGGAAGGAGCAGGGTGAAAGGTCTGAAATGTTTACTTGTGGCATACAAATCAGTAATATGAAGGTATCCCAGTCGATGCCACTGGCATCCAGTTTGACGTATTGTGTGATGTCTATAGCTCCTAGGATTGCAACTAATACAGCTGTTTTATACTTGAACTGTAAAATGTGATGCAATCCTAATCCCTATTATACATAAAGACAGGAATAAACATACAGGAATATTATACATAAAGACATTATAAAGAATTTATTAAACACAATGAGTCAATATAGTAAGAGCACTTAGTTAATAAATTACTTAATAACAATTTCCGATTTTTAACCTAGACAAAAATTTCATGCGGCTAAAACAAACAAAAAAACAAACAAACAAATATTCTTCTAAAACCATGAGTAGTGCCTGACGTACATTTACACAGCGCTGCTTACATCATCCCCCTGCAAACACACCGCTGTTTATACTGCTGGTTTTGGCAGCCGAAGCAGTGACCACACCATTCCTGGGCAGGTTTGATGGCCTCTGGGGCACAAACACATGCGTGATATTGTGAACTTCCCAACACGTTTGAGTTGTATAGGCGGAGCCAGTGGGTATGACTGAACAGTGTGTGCATCAGTGAAGAACACGGCCTGGTTTGCAGTTTTCGTGAGAACGTTGTAAGAAACGACAGACTGCCCCAACCCAGATTCCACTCCACAGTACACATCTGAAGGAGCTCATTCCTAAAAAGGCTTACATATCATATGGAAATATGTTTAATTATCTGTATGGTATTTTTACATTGGCTTAAAGCAGCCTTACCAAACATTTAGAACACTTAATCCAATCAATTATTAGTATGGGAGCGGCAGCAAGACATCAAGGACCATCACTGAACAAAGGGTATACGTGACCATGATGACCATTCAGTATCGCCCGACCATTTGGGTGATCACACCTGTAACAATACCAAGCCAAGGTATGTGACCGTGATTACCATTAAGGACATCCTGCTAGATGATAGTATCACCCAGCCATTTGGGGGATACTCAGTAATTTACATTTAAAGTAAAACTCATTTCAATTACACACGCGAAAGACTGTATAAAATGTGTGAGCAGGATTTGTTCGGGGTTCTTTTTGACTCCGATGAACCCAGAGTACTTTATGTATTTTGTCACTGCGATGCTGGAATAAACTTCTTCTTCATTAAGATCTTCGACGCTCTTCGCTTTATTTTTCTTACAACGTGCAGCATGTCAGGCAACTGTTCAGACTTTGAACTAGTGATGTGCAACTAATTTCCTTCTCAGGTTATGTGATCATTTACACTGACATATACTCAAAATCAAAGAAACAATAAAATGTAAAAGAGGCAGTAAAGTGCTATTGCACAAACTCATTCCCTAAAACATGATAAGGCCACAAACAAGAGAACACTGATCTGCAGCCCAAACGCATTGAGTCAGTCTGTTCTATATTATTATTACTGGAGAGGCAAAAGAGTTTAGAGGTGTTAATTAGACAGTATTTGTTAGTCAATCAGGTAGCAGCAGCACAATGGACAAGCCATGAAGATAAACCTCAGAATTGTGAAAAATGTGATCTTTTTGACTTCTGGATATTACACACACACACACACACACACACACACACACACACACACACACACACACACACGATAGTCTCTAGTGTTTACACAGAACGTATATGAAAAATAATTCCTTAATCTGGTAGTTTAGCAATAACACACTTCAGATAAGCTGTTACTAGAATATAATCAAGATCATTTAAGTTAGTAACAGAAAGTCAATCTGGCTGAATCACACCACTCCATTGTCGATTATTTTCCTGGCACCTTTTGTGTATTGTTACTTACATAACATACAATGAGTCCATGGTAGCAACTCAACCAAAGTTTAGTTTCTTTTCTTTGTTTGTATTAAAAATATCACCCCTCAGCTTGAAGTCAATCTTTGAATCAAAAGTGAAAAAAAAAAAAAAAAACTCAGGATGTCCAGAACTGAGCCTTGAGGAACCCCAAGTAAATCTGTAAGAGGTGTAGATAAGGAGGAGACAGGAAATGTTTTCTGCCCATTAAATAATCAAATCAGTCCTGCTAAACAAAACAAAGTACTACTGCTACAATTACTATAACTACTAATCTTACTATTACTTCTACTACTACTACTACTACTAATAATAATAATCCTAATAATGGCAAACAGCAGCAACGCAGGTTCTATCAAGGGCAGGTTTGTACCCTTCCCTGATTTATCCTGATATTTTCCCCAAAATATTAACAAACTAACAGCCAAACATAAACCGCCATGATCCTGACCAGGCAGTTCCTAAAGATAAATGAATGAACTCCGTTCACTAACTCGTTAATGTTAATGAACCTGCCCTGTCTTTGTCCCACGAGCGTCAATCTGCTTGCTCACACCTGCATGAAAGTGAAATACCTTCTGCTCACATGACTTTTTTCGTCTTCCTCCCAAAGGATCGCGGTCCCGATGCGCACTTCTAGTCTCAAACAGATGCCCCGTGAACCTGCTAGGAGCGTTCATCCTGAACAATGGATCCGTGTTCAGAAACATCACACGATTTCCTCTAGGTGTCTTTCTTACACCTAGAAAAGACTCGATACCAGGGTTCTGAGGCTCGACCCGGTGCGAGAAAAGAAGAGAACAAAGATAACAATGGCTCAATAGGCAGCGTGTTGTTTAAGCGGATGTAGCTGTGGTGGATTTTTTATGTTCAGATCCCAACCAAGGATGCTTACATAGAATTAACTTACAGTGAAAGTGAAAAGTGTTACAGGTTTAATTGTGTAGTGAGTGCGCAGCCAGTATTGTATCTATAACATTTTGGGAATCCGATCCATCTGTGAAGGTCAAAGCTGCATGTTGATAGTTCTTCGAATCCGACCGAGTTGTGAATGAATTTCCGCCGAAGTGTGGTGTTGTAGTGTTACCTAAACACACACCGATTAGCAGAAACTTTCCATTCACAAACTACACAGTTGACTGAGATGGTGGCGTACAGATCACAAACACGCCGGCTAGCTATCGGCTATCTGCTGTTCAATGACGATGAAGTGACTCCGGTTATAATCAAATGTTTCTGTTTGGGTGTATCCAGAAATGGTTACAGGAGGAAAAAAATAAACAAATAAAAAACCCACTGAAATCCGATCTGTTTCAGGTCAGGTTGGAAACACGGTTTTGACAAACGATTTGAATCGGATTTCTCGCATGCCTCCTCTTTATCTCGGAAATATGCGACAAGAATAAAGACGTGGAGGAAAACAAGCATGACAGGAGGTCAAGCAGGAGATTGACCAACAATCTCAAACACAACAAAACAATTTCCACAGAACTGTGACACGAATATCAGACACAAACACACACACAACTGTGACACAGAGGACGCAGACTTGCTACAGACCAGCAAACATTCAACTACACACACACCTGTGTTACTCTACACACACTACTCTACACTCACCTGTGTTACTCCACACACTCGACACATAACTGGGTTACTCTACACACACTTACACACACACACACACACCTGTGTTACTCTACACACTCGACACATAACTGGGTTACTCTACACACACTACACACACACACCTGTGTTACTCTACACACTCAACACATAACTGGGTTACTCTACACACACACACCTGTGTTACTCTACACACTTGACACATAGCCATGTTCCAGCGCCCCTGGAGCAGGACGGGTTGGGGGCCTTGCTGAAGGGCCCAATCGTGACATCTTGGCAGGGCTGGGACTTGAACTCTGATCACCCGGTCAACAACCCAGAGCCTTAACCACTTGAGCTTCCACAGCCCCAATTACTATTATTAATAATAATCACATAAAGTCCAAGACAATGTCAGATCTCTGTTTTGAAAATTAATATCATCTTCAATATCAAAGCCTTCCCTTTTTTACAAATAGGGTGTTTTTCAGTCTTGCTGAGGTCATCAGGGTATGTGCCAGGGCACTGTCAGGAACAATTTAATGATAAATAACAGAATCGACCTGACAATAATAATGTAAGAGTGGAATGAAGAAGATTCTATGTTTTGTTAATAAGATTTTGTATTTATGAATGGACTTTTATTAGTACTGGGAAGATTCTAAGGGACTTTTATTTTTGCTGTAAATTGAGTGGTACATGGGGGGGGGGGGGGGGGTAATTAAAAAGAGAAGAGAAAATAAAGAAAGAAAAAAGGCTAGTCATGGTCTCCGTTTTTTTTTTTATTGTTATTAAACCGCTTTAACACCCACAACACCACAGCTATCACAATAACTTTTTTTTAATCACACAAAAATAGCTTATTCCGCTGGTTTGGTTTAATAAGCTGTGTAAATAAACTTTACTAATAATATAACACCAGTAGCTCTTGGCCACCTTCATAGTGATTGAGGTTCATTCCACTGCTGAGGGACAAGAAAGTTCTAGAAATGGACTTCATGCTTCGCTGTGTAGGAATGACCAGGTCAGAAAAATGGTCAAAACCACACTTGTTATAATATCATCAATTAACCATAACCAACTATTTGAAATGAGATTTAATGTGATGTTGACGTGACAAAGCAATTAATCCAAACAGCTAGCATGAATGACTCACAACTTTACTTCCTACCAGCAATTAGTACCACTTTACTATCTGGCAGACAGAAGAAAGAAAAGCTCGTAACCATAGTTTGCTCTTCAGACTTGGAGTCATTGCCGTAGCTGGTTGGAATACACTCGGAGTGTTGTACTTACTGGCATGGAGAAGCTTCGCGTGTGACATGACAATCAAATAAACAGTTTTCACAGCATTGAGTGTGTTATTATAATTGGTGTATTATTAAATCGGTTCATTTTAGAAGCTAATAAGTAAATCTACTATTAGTGTTCTTCGGCAAAAAACCCCTCAATGCTGGACAGTGCACGTGACCCAACTAGCACTGGTTTCTGCATTCGCACCCTTGCTAGGCAACAGAGCAATTAACAGAGCACCGATATTGTTGTGTAGGAGGTGTGTGTGTGTGTGTGTGTGTGTGTGTGTGTATGTATATCTGAGCTGACACACAGTACATCCTCACACATTTAAAAATGCTTACAGGATGCTGCATGGGTGTAAAGTTAATCATAACCATACACTATTAAAACACACACATGTATGCACTGGCAAGGTCAAAGCAAGAACATTTAGAACCCTGAACTCTCTCTCTCTCACACACACACACACACACACACACACACACACACACACACACACACAGAGTATATAAGGTCAGAAGGTCTATAGTAGCAGCTTGTACACATAAGTGCTAAACAAAGGTGGTGCTTTTTCACCACAAACAATGAACAGGCCTGTGTTACAGACATGATGACAACACATATCCTTACACCCACCTCCAACACACACACACACACACACACACAGAGAAAGAGAGAATATTTGTATGTAATTTAAATATTGTCTCTGTACATAGTGGCACTTTAAAGCCCATGACATTCTGTAACTTACATTTCACATGTCAGGAAATGTGCGTCCACTGACCACAACATACCCCAGTGTGGAAAAGAGATCATGAACAAAAGGCCAAACGTGGACAACACCATGGGCTGCTCACATGTTCCACAAGCACAATGGAACGCTTTCAAAAGAGCCATTTTTTGAGCTATGCCTGAATGTCTCTGTATGGACAGACAAGCCAGACCGGTCTGACACTTTCCTTCTCTCGATCTTGGAATCATTCTCTCTCTCTCTCTCTCTCTCTCTCTCTCTCTCTCTCTCTCTCTCTCTCTCTCTCTCTCTCTCTCTCACACACACACACACACA
Organism: Hemibagrus guttatus; assembly: GCA_033459395.1. Classification (NCBI taxonomy): domain Eukaryota; kingdom Metazoa; phylum Chordata; class Actinopteri; order Siluriformes; family Bagridae; genus Hemibagrus; species Hemibagrus guttatus. Next base: position 28,663,976 of record JAUCMX010000009.1, on the reverse strand, counting down.
CACACATACACACACACACACATACACACACAATAGATTGTTAATAAGTGTGCGGTTATCAAGTTCTCTCCTTCATACTATGGCAACAAAGTTGTGCCAGTGATGCAGTTATCTTAGAAATATCCTAAATGCACATATATACACCCACTGTCCTCTTTAATAGGAACACCTGTACACCTACTGGTGTATCATGTGGCAGCAGCACAATGCATTAAATAAGATCAAGAGATTCAGTTAATGTTCACATCAAAATCAGAATGGGGGAAAAGGTGTGATGAGGGTGACTAATTATAGCATGGTGGTTGGTGTTAGATGGGCTGGTGTCTGCTGATCTCCTGTGATTTCACACAGAATGGATGGGAGATCAGAAGAGAATACCAGCTGACAGGAAGTCTATAGTACCTCAAATAAGTGCACTTTACGACCGTGGTGAGCAGAAAAGCATCTCAGAATGCCCAACACTTGAAACAGGTGAAGACTTCTTTCTATTCTTCAGCTCTCCAGTTCAGGTGAGTCTGTGACCAAGATTTCAGTCCTTGGTTGATTAGAGTGGAACCTAATGTGATCTGCTGTTGTAGCCCATTCAATATATTCAATATTTGTGCTTCTGCTTTTGACCTCAACTTCTCTGCTCACTGCGGTTGTAAAAAATACAGGATTATTACTATACATCATTCCTGGCAGCTTGAACCGATCTGGCCAGGTTCTTCAGACCTCTCTTATCAACATGGCGTTTCCGCCCACAGAACTGTCACTCACTCAGTTTTCACAGTTCTAGCCGCAAATATTACACACATCACCCTGATCAGTGATGTAAACATTAACTGAAGCTCTTGACCTGCATCTGCAGGATTTAATGCATTATGCTGCTGTCACATAAATGAGCAGATGTTCCTATTAAAGTGGACAATGACTGTCACTAATGCTCCAGAGAGCCTGTAGGTTCCCTAATGCAAGTCAGATGGTTTTGTAGAACAGAACAGTGCCTGAAGAGAAAAGTTTTGCAGCGCACCAAAACCAGTGCACAGTTTCAACAGTTTCCGTAACAGGAACACAGACTGTAGGCGCTTTAATGAGATCGCTCTTAGGCTTCCTAACATGCAATAATGAGGAGCATCCATAGCTTCTCTAAATCCGGTGCATGCATGGCGCTCCTAGGCTTCCTAAAGGACAGATAATGTGGGGTGTTGCTACTATTCCTAAACTTGACATATTTACTACAGAGCAGTGTGCATGTCCACCCTAAATCTTAAAGCATCTGCAAGTTCCCTTAAAGCAGAAAGTCTGCTGTCGGGTGTCTAGTCGCCCGTCTGAGGATCCCTATGATGATTATTACCTATAATCTCCCTAATAACAAGCACATTTTCTCCTCTATGGAGGATCATGCTGTTTGTAGGTACTTATAAGTCAAATGATTTGCCCTCCGCTTGACAGTAGTCACCTAACTGAAATGAGTAGTAGCCTACACCTGGAGGAACGAAAGCAGTCGCCCTAATTCGACACGCCTGTTGCCCTTTCCGTACATCTGCTATAGCAACCCAGCAACATATCACCCTGCTGACACACACTAATAAACATCTAGAGCAGAGGCCACCACCCTGCACGTAGAATCCATTTCCACCAACACCTTACACACCTGATCCGCCTCATAAACCTTTCTGAACACCTCGATCAGCTGGATCAGGTGTGGTAGATATGAGGGTGGAAATCAGCTTAGACAGGAGGGGCAGTGAACACTGATCTACAGGTCTGTCAAGCCTTTAACCATTAACAAACAGGTTAACACATAAAACTTCAGTTTGGAAATAGCTATAAACAGGCCAAGGACAGCGTCCGAAGCGCACACGGCTCCCTTCACAAGCGCGCTTTATAGGGTGCAATGTGCTGGAGGTTTCACACCCTACCTGGAAAAGGTGTGTCAAATATACTGAGAGCAGACATCTGTGAAACTACCTTAAACTTGAGTCAAAGTCATCACTGGTTCATTAATACGGTGTGCTAAATCAAAGTGCGTACCTCTGTGTGAAATTCAGTGTAGTCCCTGTCTATTTCACCGATGTAGTACTGCTCCAGCCACCGCCGCGCGTTCTGCGAGTGCCGGTGCGGCGGTCCGTCCAGCTGGACGCTGATGTCGCTCCCGGAGCGCCGTCGGATCAGCGCCTCTCCGCCCGGGTGCATTCGCAGGAAACCGGTCACATCGTACACCCGCGTCCCCACCAGAACCCAGCAGGACTCCTTCGTGCAGTGTCTCGCCACTTCTTTCTCCGAAAAGTAGCGAGTGGTCACTGAGGGAGACATTTGTAATGTATTTATTAAAATAGATATTAATTGAATAAAAAATATATATCCAGCTTCCTGGTCAGATAATAAACGTGGAGCACTTTTCTGAGCTCCCCCGCTGAGAGTCCACTCTACTAGCTGCTGATGTTTCTGGACTCACTTCTGAGCAGCAGCTCATTACTGCCTCATGAATAATTCATGAGCTACAACTTCGCACCTGTTACACAAGGATGAAAAATCAACCGGAAAATAACTTTATTTGATTTTGTATTCGATGAAATCCAACAAACCAACAAACATGTGCCTTATCTGGATCATTTCTCCCAAAAAATATTTATTCAAATTTCACATTTCAAGCCTATGTCTTGTGGGACTTCCGGATTGGGGAATTTCCGGATAATGTCTTCTTCTGTATGCACACATGCAGCTTTACCTGTTTGAGCAGGCAGAAATGAATCACCTGAAGCCACGTTTAAATACGGTGGCAAGAGTTCATTTTGCCTTATTATTATTATTATTTTTAAATCATATAAAGGTGTTTAGTTGAAAGATTTTGACTCCTCACTACGACTTGACGTTTACTCCGAGATGTTTGAGACAAGAGCGCCCCCGTGACCGAGACAATGTCAGTGATGGACACAGCTGTGTGTGACAAATTAAAGGAAAAAAAACACAACAACCCACGGCTGTTATAACTTACTGTGATAGTTTCCAAACTTTTATCCTGCACATTTTGGTGTTTTCCATAATCCAGTCCCAATAGTTTCAATCAGCTATTCTTCCTTGAGTTAAAGTGGGAAAAGGGGTACTCCAGGACCAGGGGTGCCTCAGTGCACAGGTAACTAACTTTGGTTTTGGAGTACCACCTGTCCCTGCTCCCAACACATCTGATTTAACTAAACTAATTAACAAAAACAATCACTAAAATATTTAGGACAGTAGATACTCCATGACCATGGTTAGGAGCCCGTGCCTGTGGAAGGGTCACTGCAAATCGGTATGAAGTTCTTCCTGTCCCAAAGGAAGTGTCCTCCATCTACAAGACATGAGAGCTCACTGCATGATTTGATGAAGATCAACTCATCACTCTCATCAGGCTCAACCCAACCAATCACCTATAAGAGATTTTGGAGTGATGTGTAAGAAAGTGCTCTCCACCACCATCGTCAAAAGAGCAAGTGAGAGAAGAACGGTGTTCATTGATCAAATAAATCAGAGATTTGTAGATTCTGGGCCAAAATAAAGAAGAAGAAGAAGAAGAAGAAGAAGAAGAAGAAGAAGAAGAAGCCTTTATTAGTTACATAAACATTAAAACAAAATTCTTTTCCGCACATTACCCAGTTTGTTAGGAAGTTGGTGTAAGAGCACAGAGTCAGCCATATTACAGCAGCCCTTGAGGAGTGGAGAAGGTTAAAGGCCTTGCTTAAGTGGCAGCTTGGTAATGCTTGGGCTTGAACCTCCAACCTACACTACATTGCCAAAAGTTTTGGGACACCCCTCCAAATCATTGGATCCAGGGGTTATTTTTCAGGTGTTGGGCTCGGCCCCTTAGTTCCAGTGAAAGGAACTCAATGCTTCAGCATAACAAGACATTTTGGACAATTTCATGCTCCCAACTCTGTGGGAACAGTTTGGGGATGACCCCTTCCTGTTCCAACATGACTGCACACCAGTGCACAAAGCAAGCTCCATAAAGACATGGATGAGTGAGTTTGGTGTGGAGGAACTTGACTGTCCTGCACAGAGTCCTGACCTCAACCCCATAGAACACCTTTGGGATGAATTAGAGCGGAGACTGCGAGCCAGGCCTTCTCGTCCAACATCAGGCTTAAATTGCCCAACTCTTTGTTTTTTTCTTCTAATTTGTTACTCATAAATAAAAAAAGTTGATTTACTTTATTTTTATAAATATTCTCCACTATTCTGAATGTATCAAGACCTATAATACTTGAATGAATTTTGTGCCACATTTAGAGTTTACAGAGGTGGTCTCCTGGGGTGGTTGGTTTAAAAGCGGTAAATAATTCACCAGGGTTTGACAAGGATATTTTTTTGAAATTTGAGACCTTGAGGAGTTTGGGATCATTATTTAGCAATTTTTTTTTCTCTAGCAGACACCGGTATGTTAATGGAGACATGTTCCTTGTAAGGCACGCAGGTCGACTACAGGCATGTGTGGTATGTCAAGTCCACTACATAAATACAAATACCGTACCCTTTATTACTCCACCTCCTAATGTAGTGCTTTTGCAATAGCCACCATTCCATTGTTTAACGAGTCAGCAATCAGTTTAACATCTGACCGTTTATTATCACAAGTGAAGAAGTTTACCTTTGGCTTTCCAACTATCTGCTTGTTATTATTGGTGGTAGCTTAAGCGGTTAAGGCTCTGGATCGTTGACTGGAAGATCAGGGGTTCAAGCCCCAGCATGGTCAACCTGCCACCATTGGGCCCTTGAGCAAGGCCCCCAACCCACCTTGCTCCAGGGGCGCTGTATCATGGCTGACCCTGTGCTCTGACCCCAACCCCCAAGGATGGGATATGCGAAGAAAAGAATTTCACTGTGCAGTAATGTATGTGAGACAAATAACGGCAACTTAACAGTTTGTTAAAACATGCAGCAGTTGCTAAATCAGCTTCAGTCATCAATATCCAGACTTTCAAAGAACAAGTTATGTAACGTTTACTTTCTGCATCTGACTTCACCTCCGCTATCTCTCATCTGCTTTCAAGTGCAAATGGACATCGCAGCACATCACTGTACTTCAGTTTGACCTCCAGGCTGCAGTGTTGGTCAGTGAAATCATTCTGCTGTTGCCAGTGAGGAACCCGAGCACAGCAGAGTGATCAAGCATGCGTCCACCCACAGCTGTGTGACATGATTACGGCGGAAACGAGACGCAACATACCAGAAATAGCACACGGCCTGTTTACCACTAATATCCTTTATTAGAGAAGATTTAGATATGAAAGATACTGCTTAGTTTAAAGATAAACAAATCTCCTGAGAGATATACAGATTCCAACAGATACGCTTTCCTACAGCAAAATGTCACAGAACCTGTTCTTTAGAAACATCCAGGCTATTTTAAGTTATTTAAAAAAAACATGCTCCATGTTTAAACAATTCATACATTAAAAATAACAAGAGCTTTCTACAGCGAACAGATTTGGTTTTTGATTTTAATATAATGTCTTACTTAATTCCATATAAACCCCACTGCAGTTAGTGCTTTGTGTTTGTTTTAATGTGGTTGTAGGGCAGTTGTATAAGCTTTAAAGGGAAATGATACTCAAAAATCTAAACTTAAGATTAGATTAAAATAAGATTTTTGATAAATAGGACTAAAAGCTAGCACACTGCATTCTGTTCTTGTTTATTGTGTGGTTTAGCTGTGTAAAGGTTATAGAAAAGGAAAAATGACAAAAAAAGAAGAAAAAAAAAAACAACATGAATGAGAGATTCTTAATATTCAAATGTGTTTTATTTTCATTTCAACCCCATGGGAAAAAAAAGAAAGAGACTAATTTAAGAATGAAAGATTTAAAAGAGAAGGACTATTACAGCTCCACAGGTTGTATTTATGTCTATAAACAAACCACTTCTTTGACCTAAGCTCCACTTTCAGGGCATGTGATAAAAATGTGATCTACGCCCTCATGACTCAGCGCAACCCAGCACCATATTTTGAGTTTTTTGTACATTGCTGTAAAGAGGAAAGTCTCAGTTTTGTTGAGATTCAAATATATTTTACTTTGTATACAGTACAATAGATAAGATATGCTTATTTAAATCCTGTAAGAAATATTCAGATTAAATAGTCAAATTAAAATGAACAGCTATTAAGAAATGTATAAATCTCTGCAAAAAATCTAATAAAAAAGTAAAGAACTAAGAAATTTATGAATTTACATTAAAAATACATGCCAAGATAAACAGATCCCTTCATCTTATCAGCGAAATGTAGATTTCACTCAAATTAAAAATGTAAATTAAATTGTAGTAAATGGGACATTCAAAAATATATCAATTGGTTGAATTACACATCAATATTAACATAGTAAACTCATAGAAATAAAAATACTAATATATTAAAAAATAAACTCAATTAATCTTAATTATTTAATTAATTAATTTAATTTAAATTAATTGATTTAAACTTTAAATCATTCTAAAGGTAATTTCTGGGAAGGCTTTCCACAAGGTTTAGGAGTGTGTTTATGGGAATTTTTGACCGTTCCTCTAGAAGCACATTTGTGAGGTCAGGCACTGATGTTGGACGAGAAGGCCTGGCTCACAGTCTCCGCTCTAATTCATCCCAAAGGTGTTCTATGGGGTTGAGGTCAGGACTCTGTGCAGGCCAGTCAAGTTCCTCCACACCAAACTCACTCATCCATGTCTTTATGGAGCTTGCTTTGTGCACTGGTGTGCAGTCATGTTGGAACAGGAAGGGGTCATCCCCAAACTGTTCCCACAAAGCTGGGAGCATGAAATTGTCCAAAATGTCTTGGTATGCTGAAGCATTAAGAGTTCCTCTCACTGGAACTAAGGGGCCGAGCCCAACCCCTGAAAAACAAGCCCACACCATAACCTCCCCTCCACCAAACTTTACACTTGGCACAATGCGGTCAGGCAAGTAGTGTTCTCCTGGAAACCTCCAAACCCAGACTCGTCCATCAGATTTACAGACAGAGAAGTGTGATTGGTCAGTCCAGAGAACACGTCTCCGCTGCTCTAGAATCCAGTGGCAGCGTGCTTTACACCACTGCATCCGACACTTTGCATTGGTGATGTAAGGCTTGGATGCAGCTGCTCGGCCATGAAAACCTGTTCCATGAAGCACTCTACGCACTGTTCTTGAGCTAATCTGAAGGTTGAAGAAAAAGTTATTCAGAGGGTATAGGATTTGAAGGGGTATTTAATTAGAAATGTGAAACACCAAAATAAAGGATACTTGTTTTCCCTCACACTTTTTCCCACAAATTTTTGTTAAAAGTGTACCTAAAAACAAGTGAATTATTCACAAGTCCGATTGTGGTCCATTATCCTGTTTATCTCTTTTGCGGATTTTTATTTTTACTCCCTAGTACACAGTAAACTGTGTTTATTGCTTCACATTTTAGCACATTATAGTTGGAAGGAAATCTAGTAAATCCTGTATGTCGTAGTCTGAACTAGGTGGAGCCTGAACTGCTTATTTGGGTTTGACCATACGTGTGTTGATACAGCTAACAAATCATTGTGGCTCTGGAATGAGTAATGAGGGGATTTTCTTTCCACACACCTGTTCATATGCTTCCATGTCCACACTGCTTTATAGACAGGCTTTTTGTAGCACCAGGAAAACCTACAGAAATCCACTAAACCCACCAGGTTCAAGCTGTAGTCATGCCTCAACAAATCCCTGCTATTCAGGCTCATTTATTTGCCAGATGCTTTTATCCAAAGGATATCCAAATATAGTATAGTGATCCTTACTTCCTCCCATCTCACAAAAACATGCCAGTAGGTGGACTGACAAGATTATTTAACTCTAGCTGTGAAAAGAATAGAATATTGTCTCCATCAGGTAGAAAGTATTTAGGAGTCTATTTAGTGTTAAGTGTTTTTCTTAGCATCTTCTGGAGGGCAACAGAGTGCTGGTTTCCCAGCTCACACACTCCTCACACACTCCTCACACACTCCTCACACACTCCTCACACACTCCCTCACACACTCCTCACACACCCCTCACACACCCCTCACACACCCCTCACACACCCCTCACACACCCCTCACACACCCCTCACACATCCCCAGATTAGATACAGATCCACAGCAATCCTGAACTGGATGAGTGAGTGAGTAACTTACAGTACCAGACTATTTACTAAATATGTGCCTTAAACTTTACCTCTCTTATTGTAGTATGATAAAGCACTTACTAAGGATGAATGAATGAATGAATGAATGAATGAATGGGCGGATAGATGGCTGGATGGATGGATGGATGGATGGATGGATGGATGGTTGAATGGATGAATGAATGGATAGATGGATGATTGAATGAATGGATGGATGGACTGACAGATGAATGAATGAATGAATGAATGGGCGGATAGATGGCTGGATGGATGGATGGATGGATGGATGGATGGATGGTTGAATGGATGAATGAATGGATAGATGGATGATTGAATGAATGGATGGATGGACTGACAGATGGATGGATGAACAAATGGGTGGATGGGTGGGTGGCTAGATAGATGGATGGATGAATGGATTGATGGATAAATAGATGGATGGATAGATGGTTGAATGGATGAAAAAAATGGATAGATGGATGATTGAATGAATGAATGGATGGACGGACAGATGAACGAATGAACAAATGAATGAATATACTGTGGTTTTACATCTTACCCATATACATGGATTTATTTGAAAGTAAAGTTTGGCTATCGTTATCTTTGGTGTCGATATCAACGCTCCACTATTTACACCTTCTGTGGAAACACTGCACTTATAATTAAACAGTGTTTTACATTTATTTACATTTCTCATGTGGCAGACGCTTTTATCCAAATCAACTAACATGAGAGGGGAAATCCAATCCAAGGACAGAGATGAATCATTTGGCCTTGTTTAAGGACACATAAGAGTCCACTATTATTCATTCATTCATTGTCTACCGCTTATCCGATCTATACTCGGGTCACGGGGAGCCTGTGCCTATCTCAGGCGTCATTGGGCATCAAGGCAGGATACACCCTGGACGGAGTGCCAACCCATCGCAGGGTACACACACACTCTCATTCACTCACGCAATCACACACTACGGACAATTTAGAGATGCCAATTAACCTACAATGCATGTCTTTGGACCGGGGGAGGAAACCGGAGTACCCAGAGGAAACCCCCGAGGCACAGGGAGAACATGCAAACTCCACACACACATGGCAGAGGTAGGAATCAATAACCCTAACCCCAACCCTGGAGGTGTGAGGTGAACGTGCTAACCACTAAGCCACCGTGCCCCCCGAGTCCACTATTATTTCAACACAATCATCTAGTCACTAGCGCCGAACTTTGATTGATTAAACAGATTAAATAGTACCACAGCATTCATAATATCCGACAATGTGACATTGTGTGGTTGTTGTTTTTAGAAACAGAAGCACTAATATTCAGTTCAAAAATCGATAGGTCAGTCGAAAGGAAATCATCTAAAACTTCTAAAACTAAAAAACTATAAATTCTATTAAATAAATAATAAAAAATAGGAAGTGATGAGAATGTTAGAAAGAGAGTCAAAGCTACATGTGTGTAGTGGAAGGTGCAGGAATGACTTTTCTGAACTTCTCCTATTTAAACATTTCAATAGTTTTCAGGTTGTCATGAACAAACTTGTTATGTCCAGTGTTTACAGCTTTCTCCTGAAAGACAATTGTTGTCACGATTTGTTTTCACAGCAAATTGTGGATAAAATTAAAGTGCAACTATGTTCTGGTTCAGCTGTGGATGACCATTGGAAAAATCCTGAGAGATGTAGCTAGGTAAATGTAGAGTTTTTTCATTGAAACAGTCTGTGGGTAGAACAGCTGAGTCTGGAAGTGTATTGATCCTGGCATCAACAAACCTATCAATACCTGTTACCACTTAATTATTGTTCATTATTATTGATCCCTTATTATTAACACAGAATTAAACATAACATCTATCAGTAACTCAACAATGAAACTCTCAGAGTTGAGCAATTCTTAACTTTACAAGGTCCACAAAAAATCCCAGAGTAATCCATCTTACTGATCCCTTATTATTAACAGATATTATTAAAAATTGTTATTGGATGGATGGATGAATGGGTGGATGAGTTGAGTGAATGGATTGGTGAATGAATGAATGGATAAATGTATGAGTGGGTGGGTGGCTGAATGGCTGGATGAATGAATGAATGAATGAATGGGTGAGTGGATGGGTAAGTCAGGTGGATAGATGGATGGATGAATGGGTGGGTGAATGGTTGGATTGATGGATGGATAGATGAATGAATGAATGAATGAACGAACAAATGAATGAATGATTGAATGAATGAATGGGTGAGTGGGTTGGTGGATGGATGGATGGATGGATGGATGGATGGATGAATGAATGATTGGTTGGATGGATGGATGGATGAATGAATGGGTGAGTGAGTGGGTGGGTGGGTGGATGGATGGATGGATGAATGGATGCTTGTATGGATGGATGGATGGACGGATGAACAAATGGACGGATGAACGAATGGACGGATGGATGGATGCATGGATGGATCAACTAACATGAGACAAAGACAGAGATGAATCCATTGCCCATTATCAGATATTATTAAAAATTAACATTCCTTATTGTTCATTGAATTGTAAATTGCTTTATTTTCTGATGTATTTGAAAGCAGGGTTTGCTCTGCTGACCCTTACAGTATATACCATCTAATCTACAAATCCTATAATCTTGGTATCTCAGATTTATTCTTCACACTTTATTTTGAGAATTAAAAGATTGATGTCTGAAATGTAAGTTGCATATTTAAAAAAAAATCACTCCTCTACACATCTGTGTTATTCTAAATAATTAATCTGATGTAGTGACATAGTCTGTTCACATCACATCATTTCCTTAGTATCTTCATGAATCATCAAACTGATTCAGGCCACCTGTATCCAGCCCTGTCCTGTTGGTTATGTCCACCTCATTGCTGGTCAAGCTTGAGTAAGACACCATTGTGCACGTAATTAACTCCAGACAAAGGCCGTCATCCATTTCAGCTTCCTGGAAGCCTTCTTTGTTATGCACCCACAGGCATCTAAATTTACCCACAGGGGACAAAAGGAGCTTTAATAATTGACAGAATGCAGGGGCTTTAATAATTGACACCATCGTTTTTCAGTGTGTTGGGTGTGGCCAAGGATGAGATAGTGAAGTCACCTGTTGATGTCAGCACAGGAGGCGGACCCGGGCTCTGATTGGTCTATGGTCTATAGATGCTGAGAGGTGTAGGTGTGTTATGGAGGGTCATTCTGGGTAAAAAGTGAGCAGAAGCTGCACGAAACTAACAGAAGAGCATCGTTTCGGAACAGAGACTCATACAATGGCCACTGTAGTCCCGGTGAGTGCACTGAGCATTTTACTGTGATATGCTATTACTATTTACTGTTTTTTTTTAAATTAATGTGCTGTTATTACTGTAGCTTTTGTAACACTTTGATTATTTTTTAAAGCTGGGTCTAAATTACTATATAATATATGTATAATACTGAAGTATGAAAAATAATAATAATAATAATAATAATAATAATAATAATAATAATAATAATAACAATAATAATAACAATCATGTGTGAAAAACTGCTGTCCCACTACATGTTTAAACCCAAGTTTGCTTAAAAAAACAAATGGTCTATTTGTTGTTCCTGGGACTTTTCTGATTTTTGAATATTTTTTAATGATTAATAATTTTCTTTTATAGATTTAAAATGTTTTTTTTTCTACACATAAATATTTCAGTCTCATAATGTTTGTTATGTATAACACTTTAGACTTGTAATGAAAAGCTTCTAAAATATTTTATAGAATATTAAAAAACAAGCAAGTAAAACAAATAAATAAATAAATAATAATAATTATTATAATTATTTCTAAATTCACTCGAAAATTAAGAACGAAAGTATTTTGAAAATCCTATTAAAAAGAAGAAAGAAGTCTTGTTTTGTATTAGGACAGGGCAAATTAACAGCCTAACTAACAGGCATTAGATTTGTCCTACATTTGCTATTTTAAAAAGTATTATAAAAGTGTAATAGAATATTCAGGAATGTTTGGAGAGTGGACGTTTGCTGTGGTCTATCTGAATCGAGTTGTTCTGACCCTGTGTGGTGTGATTTCCCCCCTCGCTGCTCTGTGTTGATCAGGTGTCATGTAAAAGAGTCCTTTGTAGTCATTGAAGTGTGCTTGCTGTATTGTGACAGGCTTGTGTGTGTGTGTGTGTGTGTGTGTGTGTGTGTGTGTCAGGTTGTAGATAATGCATTGCCTTACTGCCTGCAAGACTTTTGCAATTAACCTTCTGCATGTCTTTGCTGCTTTGCCACAGTGTGCCTCCTGCTACGGCAGCAGCCGAGCCCAGCCACTGGGGTTCTTTGGTAGAGGTTCTGGTGGAGGATACATGTCCCTGTTGGGGAATCCTGGACCCCGGGGGGCGCCACCACCCACTCTCGCCCGCCATGCACCAAATATGACCCTGCGGCAGATCTGTCACCTATTAAGGCTCATGCGGCAAGTACGGCGCAGGGAAGCGGCCGCTGCAGCCGCGGCCACGAGGTGAGGTCCAGAACCTGGCTCAAGAACCTAGAGAGGTAGCAAAATGACGTCGGTCTTCTTATATCTATTGTTACCCTGCCTAGCAGAATGCAGAATTTCATAACAACTCTGCTAGCATCACGCCAGCACCGGCTTTAAAGAATGGTTGACTTTAAAAAATGGACCAAGATGTGTCCAAAGATGGTGTCAGTGTTGACAACATGGATCTAAAGGTCTCTTGGCCTTGTTGGCTCAATAGACACCTGGCTACATGGGTAGTGTCTTCAGCTTACTAATACTTACTACTTTGTTCAGTGTAGTAAGTTTCTGACTGGGAACACCACTGGAATAGCCACATCTTCAGATCTTCTGCTCTAAATGGCACTTTGACAGGACAGTGCAGAGAGTTTGTGTTGTAGGTCTGCTTCCGCAAGAAATTGAGTTTTATAGAGACCCATGGAATTGATGGTTCATTTAGCTCAACATTTCAGAAGAACAAGCCTGCAGTAACAAATCCAAATCACAGTCTTGATCAGATAATACGGCATTATAGCAGATACTGCATCCATAAAAAGAACAAAATCCTTTTCAATATTTAAGAATAGAAAAGAAACTTTAATTAAGCTCAATAAAAACAAACATATAGGCTGCCTAAAGACTCTATGAGGTGTTTTTTACACAGTTTGAATGAAACCAAATCCTTTTCTAAGGCAGCTTTTATTCACGAGAGCTTTTTATTCTCATGTAGGTGCAGTTTGAGGTGATATAAACCTTGTTTATTAGCGTGATACATTTACTCTGGTCAGGGTTGCTCTTTGTTTGTAATTTAGATGCATATTAAGTGTTAAGCATAAGTTGTGCAAACAAAATGAACTGCATGATTCAAGGATTAAAGAAAATCTCAAAGTTAGACCAGTTAACCAGTTTAACCCACTTTGGGTTTAAATCACAAGACATATACAGATTATATTTCAGTTCAGGTCTTCGTGTTGTATTTATCTGATAGTCTTTTTCTCTGCTTTTTCAGGAAGCAGGCTGCTGGTTTAACCGCACCAAGTTCTCCCTCACAGAAACGCTGCCTTCCAGGCTTCCTGCGTCGTAGAAGAACCAACAACATAAAGAGAGTGAGTTAAGCCAGTGGTTTCTTCAGTTCCACCCAGAAACCCTGCAGTAATCTCATGGAGGTGCTTGTTTTATTTGAATCTGGAGCCACCCTCCTAGAATACCGGGAGTGGAACGGTCACGACTCGTCCTTCACTTTTGTTTGGGTGGTCATCTCTTCAGCATTCAAGCCATTTGACCGATTTGATTCAGCTCAGAAGAAGAAGAGAAAGTGAACGTGTCCAACCTGTGTGCTCCGGTGTCTGGATCATACCTTTGCAAGATTAGACATCATTTGGACTGGGTTTCTTTTACTGTCGTGCATTGCGGCTTGTACCCCATCACGCATGTCAAATTCCTTCAGGACAAAATGCCCTGTGTGTATTAAGAGAAACGTTCTTCAGCAGATTTAAGGTTAAGGTAAAATTAAAGGTGGCTATAGGTCTCATAACTGCAGTTGGTTTTGTTTCTCATGGTTTCGTTGGTCACAAATCTGATCACTTTTTCTTTCTTCTGCAAAATCTTAAGAATGATCTGGACAACTGGGAAGCCTCACAGTGACATGGCTCTCAGTGTGTGTGTGTGTGTGTGTGTGTGTGTGTGTGTGTGTGTGTGTGTGTGGGTTTGTCTTTCAAGTCTGGGCTCCTTTGTTTCCGCTTTTAAAGATGTAATGGAAGCTGGAGAGCTGGTTTGTGTTACAGCACAGAAACTTACACTGCTGCAAGCTAAACGTCAGCATTATAAAGCCTTGTGATCAGGAGTAAGGATTTTAAATAACTAATTAAATTAAAATATCCAACTAAAAATACGTTAGTGTGTTTTGATGTGCTATAATAAAGTGATTTGAACTCAAAATATAAATTCTCATTCTCATAATGTCTTATTTCTTTTTTTTTTATACACATATGCTAGGTGTATAGAATTTTCCTTCTTTCGTTCAACATGGTGAACGTAAACTTCACACAGCATCTAAACTGAACCCACACAGTCATACAGGAAACCACAGCTCCTTCTTCACACTTTATTCAGATCATGAGTTGCCTTGTCAAACACCTAAACATGTTTGGAGCACAAACTTGTGACCTACACTGAAACCCAAAAAAACCCAAACGTCTAGCGGTTCTCACTGTATGTTTACATCAGAGAACGTTTGTACCTGGAGTCCATCTGAGGACCTTTCTACTCCAGCTTGAACTGCTCTCACGGCTGTGTGGAGTAAACACAGTTTCAAGGCCAGACAGAATTGCGTCCACTGCTGACCAAACACCGTCTGCCTGTGCTCTAACATCACCATCACTGAAACTTTGATGAGAAAGATGTGGCCTGAGAACAGGAAGCGTGAGCTCGGGTTTCTGTAGCTTACAAGAAGCTAAGCTTGCAGTGGTGACACACACACTTCAACATAGCATGACAAAATCCTGCTGAAACTGGTGTACGCATTTTCCAGTACATAGACTACATGTTTATATATGAATATCTGAGAACTAAAGCACTTTTGTACGTCGCTCTGGATAAGAGCGTCTGCCAAATGCCAGAAATGTAAATGTAAATGTAAATGAATATCTGGAAGTTAATACTTAATTATAGTTAATATATAGATAAGTATGCCTAATATACAGTAATAAACTGTGTGTACTGTATGTTTTTAGTGTACACTGATCAGGCATAACATTATGACCACCTGCCTAACATTGTGTTGGTGCCCCTTTTGCTGCCAAAACAGCTCTGACCTGTCGAGACATGGACTCCACTAGGAGGTCGGGACTCTATGGGCAGGACTTAAAAGATACTTAAAGGACATAAAGGATACTTTTGATAGATACTGACCACTGCAGACCGGGAAAACCCCACAAGAGCTGCACATATCCCACCCACTAACAGGTGCCATGATGAGGAGATCATCAGTCTTATTCACTTCACCTGGCACTGCTCAGGATGTTATACCTGATACTCAGGACTTTAAGAATTTGTATTTTCTTTATACAAATATTTATGTTTAGACTACTAGGGGAAATATATTCATAGTAAAGTTTAAAAAAAAAAAAAAAAAAAAGGTTAGTCTTTCCACACAAACTCTGTGTAAGATACATCTTTAATACTGGATAGTCAAATCTTTTGCACATTTCCATTTTGTTCTAGAACTTTTAACTTTTTATCTTTACACAAATTTATAAAAAAAAATTAAAAAAGGGGAAAAAAATCCCCAGATTTTCAGTGCACTCTATATGCAGCATTTAGCATAAATCATTATCTGGGCAGATCTGATGATTATTGCATTAAGATGCATTTTTTTTCAGTCCAAATCCATCAGCTCTTGGAAAGCATTTTAATCTAAATCATGTTATAAATGTGTGTGTGTGTGTGTGTGTGCAGGTTTTCATTCCAATCAAAAAGGAGCCATACCTGAATTCATCTGATTAATCGACTCATCTTGGCTTTCAGTAGACTCAGATGTGGCTTCTGTTCGGTTGGAATGAAAACCCAGACCCACACCGGCCCTTTGCGGATAAGACTGGACACTCCTGTTTTACCTGGACGTACTGAGAAAGTATAGTCTTATTGCAAAAGTGTAAAAACTTG
Source organism: Hemibagrus guttatus (assembly GCA_033459395.1). Classification (NCBI taxonomy): domain Eukaryota; kingdom Metazoa; phylum Chordata; class Actinopteri; order Siluriformes; family Bagridae; genus Hemibagrus; species Hemibagrus guttatus. The sequence goes on along the minus strand of JAUCMX010000009.1, from coordinate 28,647,698 downwards.
CCCCAGAATGAACCTATATTTACTGCATTCAGCAGACGTCCTTATCCAGAGCGACTTACATCTGATTTTATACAACTGAGGTTAAGGGCCTTGCTCATGGAGCTTGCTGGTCCAGGGATTCGACTCACAACCTTCCGATCATTAGTCCACTGACCTAACCTCTTCCTTCCCTACACACCCACAATCCCCCATAAAAGCCTTATCGATTGCACGGACGCTTGACTACTTAAACAAACCTTCCAAGACTGAAAGCATGGACCTTGTACGGGAGCCAGAAGCAGGCAACATTATGATGTAGAGTTTGACGTCAGAAACAGGACATACTAACCCCTGCAACACGTTTAAGGGTGGAGTCTGGGGTATTGAGTTTCTGCCCCTCAGTTCCACTCTACACTGAGGTCTTCAGTGGACTGTTCACTACAGTGATATTTGCGATGGCTGCCGTTTCACCAAGGAACAAAAGGTGCATTATGACATCGGTCACAGAGACACAAACACAGCAGCGTGGCAATTTACCCTGAGACTGAAACCCTGAAGATCAGAGTCCAAAAACACTGCAGAGGGTGAGACATGACCCGGGGTTAGTGATGCACAGAGATACACACGTGTAACACCTACAAAAATCTCAGGTTCATTTTTAATATTCAAGATGAAAAAGACAGACAGACAGACAGACAGACAGAAAGAAAGACAGGACAGACAGACAGAAAGGACAGAGAGACACAAAGAAAGAAAGACCATAAATGAAGAAAGACAGAACAAAAGACAGAAAGAAAGACAGGACAGACAGACAGAAAAAAAGCTAAATAGGATTGTGTCTTTGTTTTTTTTTAGTTAGCCACTCCAATAACTTTACAGCGTTACAAAAAGTGTTTTATTTTTTTCATCAAATCCAAAAGTGAAGGTATCCCGAAAATAAACATGAATGTGTGCAGTCAGTTTTTAATAAAAAGAGATATAGAATATTTTTATGCAGTTTACATAAAAACAAAAAATATTAATATAGTTGACAACACACACACATATATATATATATATATATATATAATATATATATATATATATATATAGATATAGAAGTAAAACAAAATGTGACATCATTGTTTCCAGTAAACGTGAGGTTCTCCACTGATGCAGCGTGAGCGTGAGAAATTCACGTAGAAGTGACGTGTCAGTCAGTCAGAGTGTGTAATCTCACAAGGATGTTGTTGCTGCTGGGAATTAATTCATTTAGCCAATTAAAACCTTCATGATGGAACAGTGCAGTGGGGACGTGTGTATTACTGAACACCAGTGGGTTGATTCTCAGCTCCGGTCCGAGTCACATGTCGTGTCGGAGTAACGAAAAGTCATTGTGTTAATGCTACACAATTCATCATGTACACATTTGAATCAATTCATCTCATCAATCCTAACCAACAACACACAATTAAAACACACTCAACACAACACGGGTTAAATAAAAGTCATTTATTGTCATTAATACTTTTCTAGCTAGAGCAGAGAGAAATGAGGTCCAATATGCCACGTCTTGGGTGTGATGGTGCGTAAGACACCACACTGGGCTCTGAATACTGAACACACAGACAGACCGGTGAGGAGAACAGTGAGGGCGGGGTATCTGTGCTTCACTCTTCACGGCAAGGTAAACAAAGGCAGGGTCACGGTACGAGGGGGGCAGAGACTGGCCTTGTTCCTCTAACAACTCTCCTCACCTATCAATAAAACAGGAGACATCTTCAAGATCTCCGAACTAAAATGGCTTCAGCGCCTATGGAGGTACAGGGGACAGATCAACCTTCACTGATACGGAGAAGGACAACATTGCGCGCACACGTGCGCGTGTGTGTGTGTGTGTGTGTGTGTGTGTAAAAGGTGTAAACTGGTCAATACTGCTTTTGCCCATCTTCAGTTGTACACATTGAGAGGTTTCTGCCACGAAGGGTAAACTGAGGTAACAAGTTATTTTTCAGCTTTCTGAAAGTCTGAAAGAAAAAAAAGAAATGAGAATATTCATCAAACTATAAAAGATTAACTGGACCAAACTCACATTAAAGAAAAGGTTATTTCGGAGAATCACATCTAGAGTCAACTCAGCCAGCCAGAACGTTTAGTGCCTAAACAAATCACAATCGCTGTTTCAGATCAGCATAACATCCCAATTTCTGTTAGAACTCCAGTGTTGAGAGGCGGGGCCTAAAATAATAGGATAATAAAATATCTATAAAAAAAAATTTCTTCAATGTTAAGTTTGTAAATACACACTGCTATTTAAAAAACATATTTTACAAAATTTTTATCTGACATATCACATATATATGACATATAATGATGTCATAAGAAGCCTGTCTGTATTTAAGTATATTATATATATAAATTAAAAAATAAGTCTTTTTGATTAGATCTGGCTACATGCAAAACTAAAGCAGCAAACACTCGTGTCTCAGATGATCGACACACACCAAGAGGAACATTTCAAATCAAAGCGCATTTAAAAGGTAATGAGATACCTGTTCACCGAGCTGCATTGGATCCTTCTGATCCTACAGTGTTATTCGTGTTGGACAGAGACTGCTCCTTCAGCACTGGGTCTAAAGAGGAAGCAGAACAGTAAGAATTAGAGCTGAACACATTCCTCATACCGCTTCTCCGTCTGCAGATTGTTACCTGCCATTAGCTCTAAAACACACAGCTATAGGTTGGTGCACATGTGCATGGAGTAAACAGGCAGACAGTAAATGTGCAGTGTAAGGAGACTGGGACCTAAAGCTGCTAATAGACAGAAATATCTGATAAATAGATACACTGATCAATAGATAGATACATGCGAACTCTGCGATATTTTTCAGGAGCTTGTAATTTTTCTAATTTACCAGAGATTTGCTGCAGATTTGGGCCGAGACAGCACAAATAAGATGTGGCAAAAATCACAGATTGTCGTTACAAACAATATACACCAACCAGCCATAACATTATGACCACCTCTCTAATATTGTGTTGGTCCCCTTTTGCTGCCAAAACAGCCCTGACCCGTCCTGCACTGTGTATTCTGACACCTTTCTATCAGAACCAGCATTAACTTCTTCAGCAATCTGAGCAACAGTAGCTCGACTCTTGGATCGGACCACACGGGCCAGCCTTCGCTCCCCACGTGCATCAATGAGCCTCGGCCACCCATGACCCTGTCTCCGGTTCACCACGGTTCCTTCCTTGGACCACTTTTGATAGATACTGACCACTGCAGACCGGGAACACCCCACAAGAGCTGCAGTTTTGGAGATGTTCTGATCCAGTGGTCTAGCCATCACAATTTGGTCCTTCATCAAACTCGCTCAAATCCTTACGCTTGTCCATTTTTCCTGCTTCTAACACATCAACTTTGGGGACAAAATGTTCACTTGCTGCCTAATATATCCCACCCACTAACAGGTGCCATGATGAGGAGATCATCAGTCTTATTCACTTCACCTGGCACTGCTCACAGTGTTATGGCTGATCTGTGCGTGTAGACTGATTAATATACACGTCATGTTTGATCAAATACACGTTTCTAGACTGACGGAAGATGATGTCACTTCCTTGCGTCAGACTTAAACCGGTTTCATTTCAAAATTAGAGTCAGAATTAGAATTTGATTCAAAATTAGCTCTTTAATAGTTCTGTTGTTTGTACAGTGTGTCATTATCTCACACTGAAACGAGCAAAACCGAAAATTTACAGCCTGAAATACAGTAGGCTTTATGAAGTCCTGATCAGAGCTGAGGAATTAATGACCGAACAAATTTTACATTTGTATACAGCGTCTGAAAAATCTCTGCGATTCTTAATTCAGCTGGTAGACAGGATTAGCTGGAGCAAAAAAAAAAAAAAAAAAAAAAAAAAAAAAATTCCTTATAGATTATTAGACTGAAATCTGATTCAAACACATAACATACAATATTACAGTCTGTCACTATGGCATTACTGACATTCGACCTTTATTTATTTGGGACATTTAATGTAAGTGTTGTGTATTTATTTATTGTAATCAGTGATGTATGCTGGCATCTCGGGTAATGTGCACAGCATTAACACATAGCATTCCTGTGTATATATTTCGGATCGGATGTCCATATTTCCATTTAAAGAAGTAGTTTTACATAAAGATTGCAATATTATATGTCTAATCTAGCCATGGGGGTCACAGTCCAGTGACTTCTGTGCCAGTCCCAAGCCCGGATAAATAGAGAGAGTTGCGTCAGGAAGGGCATCCGGCGTAAAACATTACCAAATTTAACCATGCGAATCGTCAGTACTCTGAATTTCATACCGGATTGGTCGAGGCCCGGGTTAACAACGACCGCCATCGGCGCCGTTGACCTACAGGGCGCCGGTGGAAATCGAAGAAGTAGAGGAGGGAGGAGAGTGCGCAGACAGAGAGAGAAGAGGAAAGGTAAGAGTGTAGGACTGAGAATAGGAACTCTGAATGTTGGTACTATGACAGGGAAAGGTAGAGAGCTGGCTGATATGATGGAGAGAAGGAAGGTGGATATACTGTGTGTACAGGAGACCAGGTGGAAGGGTAGCAAGGCTCGTAGTATAGGAGCAGGATTCAAGCTGTTTTATTATGGTGTGGATAGTAAGAGAAATGGGGTAGGTGTGGTCCTGAAGGAGGAGTTTGTGAGGAATGTTCTGGAGGTGAAGAGAGTGTCAGACAGGGTGATGAGTCTGAAGTTAGAGATTGAAGGGGTGATGTTGAATGTTGTTAGTGGTTATGCCCCACAGGTAGGTTGTGAGTTAGAGGAGAAAGAGAGATTCTGGAGTGAATTAGATGAGGTGATGGAGAGTATTCCCACGGGTGAGAGAGTGGTGATAGGAGCGGATTTTAATGGACATGTTGGTGAGGGGAACACAGGTGATGAGGAGGTGATGGGCAAGTTTGGAGTTAAGGAAAGGAACCTAGAAGGACAGATGGTAGTGGACTTTGCTAAGAGGATGGACATGGGTGTGGTTAACACTTATTTTCAGAAGAGGGAGGAGCATAGAGTGACTTACAAGAGTGGAGGTAGGAGAACACAGGTAGACTACATCCTATGTAGAAGAGGCAATCTGAAAGAGATTAGTGACTGTAAAGTGGTAGTGGGAGAGAGTGTAGCCAGACAGCATAGGATGGTGGTGTGTAGGATGACTTTGATGGTCTGTAAGAAGAAGAGGTCAAAGATAGAGATAAGGATGATAAACTGATGTTGAGTGAAATCTCATTGTTCTGACCGGATGACCTGTAACCGTCAGCCTACAGCAGGTCAATTAAGCATCCAAGAGATTTTTCAGCTCATTTCTCTTGTTGGCTGTAATTACACCAAAATGTTCAGAACCCAGTTCCGCAAAACTTTTTGGACGTACACATACACCAGACGACTGCTCATGGATTAGGAGGCGCTAACCCACAAATCTAATAGAAGCTAGAACGCCCAGTTGAGGCTGTAAAGCTCACAGAAGTAGGGGTGCTCCATAGCTTCGGTGGCAGTGAGTCTCTGCTGGTGGTCATAGCGCAGTAGTTTATCCAGCAGGTCCAAAGCTTCTGGACTCACCAGGTGCTGATTCTCCACCTGCACAAACTGCTCCCAGCACTTCCTCGACTGCCTGCAGCACAGACACAAGCAGAAGAACCGATCAGCACCTTACACTCTACAGAAGTGTCTCTCTACTGACTTTCCCTTAATGTTTTAGACTAGTCATGCACACCAGTAGGACACAACTTACAGATAGATGGATGGATGGATGGATGGATAGATAATTATATGGATGGATGGATAATTAGATGGATGGATAGATAGATAATCACATGGAGGGATAGATAATAAGATGGACAGATGGATAAATAGTGTTACAGCGGCTTAGTCAGTTACAAGGTACAACATGCACACACACACACACACACACACACACAATATAGTATGTAATTAATGTTAAGAGTAATGAAGCACTCAAAATGATTCCCAATAGATCTTTGCTTTTGTTCCTGAAACTTTCATATTCTCCCTCATACCACAGCAGTGCTGAATGATCACAGCTCATCAGAACGTTCAATATAAAATAATTGCAGTTTTATATTAATGTGCTTCTTCTAACACATTTCTAATTATTTCACTAGTAAGGGGAACATCAGATGCTCCGTATGACCCGAATTAAAAAGTGTTTAACTGTGGATATGGTGGAGGCTTTTAGCATTTTTGGAAAGAGTCTCCAGTGCCACAGGAGTCAAATAAAGAAGAAAAAAAAAAAACTAAACAAGAAGAGGAAGAAGAAAAAAGCCTACCAGTCTAATGCTTACACTATTCAATCCGGCACCATAATTAAAAATAATTCCAATAACTGTTTACACAGCTGCCTGAATCAGACCCGCTGAACAAATCAGTGTCTTCCTCTGACCCAGTGGCAAACACACACAGACATAAACCCGGCGGTGTAGCTCAAGCGCCTCCTGTTGGCACTCACTGTCCAAGCAGGTCTTTAAAGCGTGGGTCCAGCTCAATGTGGTATTTGCGAAGGTAGCCGAAGAGCTCGTCGGTTCCGAGGACTTTAGCAATCCGCACCAACTGCAAAAAAAAAAAAGGAAGTAAAAATCACGCTGCATATTTATCCAATGCGAACCATGGCTTCAACAGCTGGAATACAGATGTTATGAATCACAGTTGATGAGGTTTGTACAGTTACAGTACACAGAGTAATGAAACAGAGAAAGTTCTGTTCACTTTCCGATCATAATTTGTCGCAGTGAAAAAGTGATGCTTTTATTATTACTCATACTTCATATTAACTTAAAGCAAGAATATCAGATGAGAAGAGACGACGAAAAACAAGGGCGCAAATGGGATCAATTAAATTCAGTCAATTATATAAGTATGATTATAAATAATACTCAAATCATTTTGTCCAGCATTATGAGAACTGATAAAATAAACACTGTCATTCATTCAGACATTCATTCGTGATTCGCTGATTTTTTTCCTCCCGCCTCACTTGGTCGTAGTTGTCCTGGCCGTGGAAGAAAGGCTCTTTCCTGAAGATCATACTGGCCAGCATGCAGCCCAGACTCCACATGTCCAGACTGTAGTCATACATCTGTACAAACACAGATAGGCCATAAATGAAGATGTTCATCACAGCTGTAAAGACTAGACTATTTCCTGAGGAAGCTCAGATCTTTCAATGTCTGTAACAAGATGCTGGAGATCTACCAGGTTGTGGTGGACCCTTAAATATTCTATATTTAAAAGGTTCCTTTCTTTGACTTATATTTTTGTGTATAAATGTGTGAAGACATAAAAATCGAGTTAGTGTCTTACCTGGTAATCCACGAGCAGCTCAGGACCCTTGAAATAGCGAGACGCCACTCGGACATTGTACTCCTGCGCAGGGTGATAGAACTCAGCCAGACCCCAATCGATCAGCCTCAGCTACACACACACACACACACACACACACACACACACACACACACACCAGTCATCACACTACCACCTGGTGGCTGATCAGTGCCATTATATTAAGTCAATAACATGATACTGGGTTGGAAATGAATTAGATACAGCAGAAGGAATTAAACTAAATCAAGCAGAAATACAGATGTGTACAGATGCAACAGTGGAAAGTAACGCCGCTCTCGTCCATTTCTGAGAACGTACCGATTAACGTGACAAAAACAGACGCACTGGAATGGAGGGAATAAACATTTCAACATCAAGAAGTGGAAAAGTTCTAGGAGGAGGCGGTGTTTCCTGACTCCGTTTGCATGTACACGAACAGCCATATGAGGGTTAGCTAGAAATAAACACGAGTAGGAGAGGTGTTATATATCCTACAGACAGCGTACTCTACAAAACCGTTCTAAATAATGTGTGGGAGCTGTAAACATGGACGTATACTATAATCATCATTTGAATTTTTGAAAGATTTCATTTATCAATTATTTATGTTTGAAGCAATAAGGATTTTTCTGACCGTTTTGTGAACTGATACAGATAAAGAACATATAAGCTGTAGGCTATGTCGCTAATACTAGTATTACAAACAATAAACAAAAACAAATCTAGTGTTGAACTAGAATTTTTTTATTAATAATAAGTATAATATTGTGCACACTTATGCACTTTAATCAGAAACAGTTACATGTATAATATCAGTCATTAAAGTATATTTACATAATGTATTTTTTATTTTTTTTTAGATTTGGTCTATTTTCCACTGTTCTGTACAGATACCCCCCCCCCCCCCCCTTGTCTGTACCGCTTAATTCAACTTTATTTTATATTATTTTTCTTTTGTGTGTGTGTTTATGTGTGTGTCTATCTGTCCGTAGAGCTTTCTTTTCCTGAACTTTCCACTGAAGGTGTGAGATGACGTTGGTGCTTGGACCCCTAAACATAATACCTTATATTTATAGATAACGGTGAGATGTGATTTCCGCCACTGTAACTAAATATTATTTGCTAATCTCGTGCCTGGGGTAGTATATGCTACTGCTATAGATAGAAACTATGCTCCAGATAAACAATATCTTCACTGCCACATGGCTCAGCCATTCAGATTTTAGAAATGAAATGAAACTACATTTATGTGAACGACCAGCGCCTTTAACCTGAACCTTTAACCTGATCTAGTACAAAACGTGTGTGTTTGTGTTCAAAAGAGAAAAGTGTAGAACGAACCTTCCTCAGCTGATGATCGATCATGACATTGTGGGGCTTGACGTCACGGTGCATGATGCCCATACTGTGGCAATAGTTCAGGGCCTAAACACACACACACACACACACACACACACACACACACACACACACACACACACACACACACACACACACAAATAAAGCAGCAGCGGAAATCCGGATAAAATCCGTACCAGCTAACGTTTCTTACCTTTAGTAGTTCGTACATGTAATAGCGGATATCGAAATCTGTTAACTTCTGGTACAGCTCCTACACAGAGACAAAGGACTTATTACCAAGACTCTCAAAGAATTCTGCTTATGTCAAATAAAATCTACAAGTAAACACATCAAGTGACTGCTTTATGTTTTTCAACCATAAACAGCTAAATACATCACCTGTTCTGTACACGCACTATAATGCCAAAAGTTTTGGGACGTCTGCCTTCACATACACATGAATGTAATATGGAGTTGCCCCGCCCTTTGCAGCTATAACAGCTTCAACTCTTCTGGGAAGGCTTTCCACAAGGTTTAGGAGTGTGTTTATGGGAATTTTTGACCGTTCCTCTAGAAGCACATTTGTGAGGTCAGGCACTGACACTAAACATGAAAAATGAGTGTATGATAGATTTTGAGTGTTATACTAAACATTCAGCAAGTTTGATAAAGGAAAACATTTGTGCTGATACTGAGAGAGAATCAGAGACAGCCGAGAATGATCTGGGCGTGGCCTAATATTCTAATGAGGAAGCCTGATTGATATCCATCTTTCTTAGACACATATACACCACAATCAGCCATAAGATTATGACCACCTGCCTAATATTGTGTTGGTCACACTTTTGCTGCCAAAACAGCCCTGACCCATCGAGGCATGGACTCCACTAGACCCCTGAAGGTGTGATGTGGTATCTGGCACCAAGATGTTAGCAGCAGGGTCTCCATGGCTCCCATCTCACATGGTTACAGGACGTAAGGGATACTTTTGATAGATACTGACCACTGCAGACCGGGAACACCCCACAAGAGCTGCAGTTTTGGAGATGTTCTGATCCAGTGGTCTAGCCATCACAATTTGGGCCTTCATCAAACTCGCTCAAATCCTTACACTTGTCCATTTTTCCTGCTTCTAACACATCAACTTTGAGGACAAAATGTTCACTTGCTGCCTAATATATCCCACCCACTAACAGGTGCCATGATGAGGAGATACTCAGTCTTATTCACTTCACCTCTCACTGCTCACAGTGTTATGACTGATTGGTGTATATTTTATTCTGTTATCATTACACAAATCTGTCCACCCAAAATCTGGTTTTCTCCAAAAACATCTGCATCCACACCAAAATTAAGAGTTTTTCCCATTAAGAAGAATGAAAAGTCCAGGAGGTGGAGCTGGCCCAGATCCTGGACCTGATCTCCTCTAACCCCTAACCCACACAACACTGTCCATAATGAAACAAATGTCTACCTTGAAATCAGTGTTATTGATGCACTCGAAGACAAGAGCAGGAGTTCGAGACTGCAATGAGAGATCCAGGGAAAAGAAAAAGAGAAGAACTGTCAAATTTATCAACAGGAACTAAAATTACAAACACAACACATCATAAGACAATAGCTAAAGGTGCAGGATCAGGAGAGCAATCATAACATGACCAGAAGCATCATTTATGGGGGAAAAATGTTTGTTATAGATTGTGGTTTTACTCTAAAGGGGATGTTTGATAAAGCAGTTAGTCACAGAAGAAATGAGCAGCCCTCGCGCCGACTTACCCTTATGTTGTGCATCAAACAGTAAACAAGAAATGAACCAACATCCTAATAGGAAATGCAATTATTTGCGAGTGGGGAACTGAAGAAACCACAAACCATTTAAGTCAGTAGTTTGGATCCGTCGGTGTACCACATCAGGCTAAATTTGCATAGAAAATGGGAAAAAGTTGCTTTCTAGTGTAACCTTCAGACTAATGAATCATCTTTTTTGGATCTTTAAACTTGAACGAATTCTGCTTTTTAAATCAGCTTTCCTGCAGAGATGCACTATATTGCCAAAAGTTTTGGGACGTCTGCCTTTACCTGCAAGTGAATGTAATATGGAGTTGTCCCGCCCTTTGTAGCTATAACAACTTCAACTCTTCTGGGAAGGCTTTCCACAAGGTTTAGGAGTGTGTTTTTTGACCGTTTCTCTAGAAGTTCATTTGTGAGGTCAGGCACTGATGTTGGACGAGAAGGTCTGGCTCACAGTCTCCGCTCTAATTCATCCCAAAGGTGTTCTATGGGGTTGAGGTCAGGACTCTGTGCAGGCCAGTCAAGTTCCTCCACACCAAACTCACTCATCCATGTCTTTATGGACCTTGCTTTGTGCACTGGTGTGCAGTCATGATTTGGAGTGGTGTCCCAAAACTTTTTGCACTATAGTCTGTCAATCAATTCTGACATGTACCTTTCAATTTTAGGACCATGTTCCTGACGCTTTCTAACATGTCCACCTTTCTGACATACCACAGGGTCTTTTACGGTGTCCACAAGCCGGATGATGTTTGTTCCTCCTCGCAGGTTCTCCAGGATTTTGATTTCTCGCTTGATCTTTTTCTTCTTGACGGGCTGCAATGAAAAATATCAAGATACTGAAAATAAGACGCTAACATGCACGTCCACCATCAAACTTTCCACCTCTTTCATGAGTCTTAATAATAATAATAATAAACTTTGTCTTGTGGATGAAAGCGATTCCAGCTTCAAAATAAAAACTCAGAAACTCCAGTTGTAAACTGGTAACATTAGAATTGTCAGATTCCTAGTGATAACCATGTACAAAAAATTCATGCACCAAATCTCTTTTGTAAGATAATCAGAAAGAATCTTTCTGAAAACTTCAACACGGTCAGTTTTTTCCAGGCTTGATGTAAAATGATGAACATTATGTCTACATCACACAGGTCTTCAGTGTTAAATCACCTTCAGGATCTTCACCACCACTTTTTCGCTGTTGTTGACATTAACGGCCTCGAACACCTCACTGTACTTCCCCCGGCCCAACTTCCGCACCAGCTGATAGTCCTCCTGATTACTGCGAGCGAGAGAGCGGAGACTGTTAAACAGCAAGAGCAACAAACAACCTGCTTTCAACAAAATTTCTCTAAAACATATATTGACTTTGAAGGGAAAAAAAACAAATAGGAAATCCTGATTACTCCAAAAGGTTAGAAAGGATGTTGAAGGTCAGTTGGTTTGAACTGAATTTAACAGTCTCATCAAAAGGTTTCCAAGACGAACAATAAATCCGGTTACTGGTGCTGTCCCTAAAGCGTTGTATGATACCAGCACAATCACAGACATGCACGCTGATAACGCATAAAATGTTTTTTATAGACAGGGTCGATTTTCACTATGATTTCCTGCTGACGGTGTCATTTATCTCTTGCATCTGAAGAGAGCGATGCAGCGGCACTTTAGTCCTTTAGTCTGTACAGCTCTTTCACTTCTACATCTGTACACTCCGATAAAACTGCTCAGCATCCAAAACATCAATGTTCTCGCTCATTCCTTGTAAAAACCAACCGAGCCAAGTCTCAGTCAACCATGTCAGACTGTTGCACTGAATTCTGGGAATTTCAGTCCAACATTTTCTGCCTTCTACTCTGGATTTCTCATGAATAATGATGCCCTGCACATTTGGTCACTGAGAAATGGAGCTCTAGTTCTTTGGATTTCTGGAGATGACCAAGATAACGTATCTTAATGGCAGACTATTATGTTTGATCTATTATGTTTGTTGAGATGTTTTTAAACACGACTGAAACTGAGGGCGAGACAGACAGACAGACAGAGAGATAGAGAGACAGAGAGAGAGAGATTAGTTTCATACTCACCTCCAGTTTGGCACATGAGATTCATAGTCCCAGTACTCTCTGCTCTTCAATGTGTTCACATCAGCGTAGACCCGAGCTGTGCTACCGGCCACTGGGCCCGGCATGGTGACCAAAAGAGGCAATTATCAGTTACAGCAGATATCCACACGGCTCTGGAGAACTCAGCTCAGGGTTTTCATCGCTTTTTCTGGCTTCCCTGAGTGTGTGTATGTGTGTTACCTAATGCTTTAAATAATTTCTGATTTCTTTAAATGAAAGAAAAAAGGTAACAGAAAAAAGCAAGCAAGGTGTGGAGAAATAAATGATCGCGGGCTAAATCATTAATACGAGCATGCAGAAGATGGAGAAAATTGCACGTGTGGACTTTTTGCGATTTATTGCATTAAGTGTTACTCACACAAACGAAGAAGAAAACCACCCGCGTTTTGTTTCGTACCGCACCAACGAAGAAGAAACCGCTCGTGTGTATTTTTTTTAAGGAAACGCAAAGTTACAATTTTTAAATTCTCGGGCAGTTTATTTAGCTGGATTACATCGTCGTTTTATTTGACGTGAGGGGAAAACCAAACACTAAGCTTATATCGTCTGTGTGTAATGTTTACATTCGTTTTGCAGCTTGTTTACATTGATTGGCTAACAGCTAAAAAGCTAACTGCGAAGGACGACAACCGGAACACATCCAAAGTAACGAAGTTGGGTCGCGCAAAACAAGTCCCCTGCTTTGGAATAACTGAACCGGTCCATCGGCTAAAAGGGAAAAAGGGGGTACGATAAAAATCGATTGCGTTAGTTAGCCTACTGACTCACACTATTCGAAGTAAAATCGCTTTCCAAAAAAAGTTCTTAGGGATGCAATTGTGGCAAAGCCCTGAAATCCCGCCCGAGCTCCCTCCTATGGAGAGAGATTTTGGAGGGAGTTGTTGAAAACGCCCCCCAACCAGTCTGTACCATACAGCTGCGGTATATATGGTAACATAGGGAAACAGCTTGCAATACAGCGACCCGGAAGGAGACTGTAGATTTCAAGGGGTTGAGTACCCGGAAGTGGTCGAAAGAGGTTACCATGGTAGTATTTTTCATGATCAAATCTAGATTAAATGTTATTTATTTATATATATATATATATATATATATATATATATATATATATATATATATATATATATATATATATATATATATAATTAAATGTACACTATATTGGCAAAAGTTTTGGGACACCCTCCAAATCATTGAATTCAGGTGTTGTGTTTCAGGGGTTGGGCTCAGCCCCTTATTTCCAGTAAAAGGAACTCTTAATGCTTCAGCATACCAAGACATTTTGGACAATTTCACGCTCCCAACTTTGTGGGAACAGTTTGGGGATGACCCCTTCCTGTTCCAACATGACTGCACACCAGTGCACAAAGCAAGCTCCATAAAGACATGGATGAGCGAGTTTGGTGTGGAGGAACTTGACTGGCCTGCACAGAGTCCTGACCTCAACCCCATAGAACACCTTTGGGATGAATTAGAGCAGAGAAGAGCTGAAAGTTTGTCAGCTGTGTGATGTTTGAGGGGTTTATTGCATGCACAGTCTGTTTCAAATCACCCCACAGGATCTCAATAGGATTTAGGTCTGGACTTTGACTTGGCCATTCCAGAATTCTCCATTTTTTACTTTTCAGCCAGTACATTACTGGTATGTTTTGGGTCATTGTCATATTGCAAAGTTCAATTCTGCTTTAGCTTAATTTTTTTTGACAAATAGTCTCACATGTTCCTCAAGCACCTTCTGCTACAATGTAGAATTCATCATGGTTTCTATAATGATGAGCTGGCCAGGTCCTGCTGCAGCAGAGCATCCCCAAACCACAACACTCCCTCCTCCATGTTTCACAGTTGGTGTGAGGTTCATTTGCTGAAACGCTGTATTTGGTTTACGCCAAACATGCCCTGTTATGGTGTCCAAATAATACAATTTTAGACTCATCTGTCCGAAGCACATTATTCCAGAAGTCTTGGCCTTTGTCTCTGTGTTCTTTGGGAAACTTCAGTCTTGCCCTCATTTTTTTAGACAGTAAAGGTTTCCTTCTTGCACACCTCTCATAATACAGTTGAGTAGTCTCTTTCTGATTGGAGATTCATGCACTTTGGCATAAACTGTAGCAAAAGCTTGCTGTAAGTCCCATGATTATATTTTAGAGTTTTTGGAGACATCTTTAAGCGTCTTGCGGTCTGCTCTCGAGGTGAATCTGCTTGGACGGCCTGACCTGACCATGTGGGCAGTTGTTTTAAATGTTCTCCACTTGTAAATGATTTTCTGGACAGTGGAATGTCTGAGTACAAATTCTTTTGAGATCTTTTTCTATCCCTTACCAGTCTCATATGCATCAACAATCTTCTTTCTGAAGGCCTCAGAGAGCTCTTTTGGACCGCCCCCATGGTGACACCTCTCACTTCAACAATTAAGAGCAAACCAAGCTAAATGTCTGAGGTTTAAATAAGACACGCCTCCTTCACAATGCTCTAGAACAATCTTCTACTCATTTGCACCTGATGTGATACACCTGGAGGTCATTTTATCCATTTTAAGTCCAAATAAATGTGGGTGTGTCCTTACTTTTTCCTCACAAGAAACTGGATTTTTAAAAATTACATTTTACAGATCATTAAAAAAAAAGACTTTTCTTTGGTTTTATTTGTTTAGTTATATTACTTGAATATTTCAGCTTTGTTAAAATGAAGATCAAATGCCCCTATGTATAGCTACCTGTATGTTAATAAAAAACACCGGCTTTCATGGGGTGTGCAAATTTTTTCACATGACTGTACATATACATATATATATATATATATATATATAATTTGATACAATACAAAATTGTCTGTGTGTCTTTTGTATATAAATATCCACCTAATGTCTATTTATCTATGTGCTTATCACTAAATTACAATTAAACAAAAAAAAAAAACATTTTCTTTCTTGCTATCAGTGTCTTAGAAAAAAACATTTAGAGGGAACCAGAAGCACGTTGCATCACTGTGATGATGTGAATGTGACAGAACGAACCTATCAACATTCAGACTCAAGTTCAGAAGAAATTCTATACATTATCAATGACGTGACTTTGATTAACCCTTAAATAAAACTCAGCTCTTTCTGATGGCTTATCTTTTTATCTGACTGCTGAAGCCATGGACTGCAAAGAGCTTACAAAATCACGTATGGGGTATCGTTGTTGACTTTGTTCATCAAGAGAGAGGTATAAAAGGATTTCAGAAACATCTGAAGTATGATTGAAGCCTGGTGGTCCCGTGCCACTGCTTCTTTTCAGGCTGGAACTGGGGCTCTAGTCAAGACAGAGTGAACCATGTATACCTCTAAATAGTAATCTGTTTTAGTACAAAACCTGCAGGTCTCTGTTAGATGAAAAAAATGTAATCTTCTAGCACGATAACAACTTAAAGCACAAATTCAAATCAACAAAAGAATAGCTTTAGAAGAAGAATTTCAACATTTGGGAATGGCTCGGTCAGAACCCGGATCTAATTCTATCAAAAACCTGTGGAATGACTCGGAGAGGGCTGTTCAGAGGAGATCCTCTCACAATGTGATAGATTTGGAGCAGGAAGTATGGAAGAAAATCATTGGCAGACTCTTACCCTAAAAGAGCGAGTGCTGTAGTATAAGCAAAAGGTAGATTCAAGAGTTTTATTGTCATATGTAATAGTACAATGAAATTCTTACTTTGTGTACTCCTCTCAAGAATGACAGGGTAGAAGGAGGGAACAAGCATCATTTACAAGGACAATACAAAGCATGTTAAAAAATATAGCATATACAGTAAAGTGTAATAAACGTAGAAGTAATAGTAGCTTTAAAAAAAAAAGAAAGTAACAAAAGAGAAAGAAAATAGAGGACCTCTATTCTATTTGGAAAAACAACTGACAATAAAATAATTCTTTACAGTATAAATGTGCAGTGCAAATAGCAATAAAGTGACAATTTTAAAAGGTACTTTATTAAAGTATTAGTTTAGGGTTAAAACCAGGGTATGCAGGTTAAAACCTTTCCCTTAAAAAATTCTAAATGTTTTTCACTTGAATATAGTTATTTACTGTATCTCATTAAGTCTGGAAAAAAGATCTGACTGATCAAGATTGATCTTGGGTTCTTTTTTTTTTTACTTCACAAAAACCTGCAATGTTAACAGGGTTGTGTAGAATTTTATACTCACTGCACTAATTATTATTATTATTATTAAATTTTTAATCTACTCCCTTTTTTTTCTACTCACCAATCATGAAATAAAAACTTTTTACCAATGAGTGGATGTCATTCAGGTTTCCTGGGAAACCACCTTTCTTTTTTAAAAGCCCTAAGTGGGACACTTTTTAATTTCAAAAAGGCCCAACAAAGACTGTACTTCCTTCGGCAGCTGAGGAAGTTCAACCTGCCACAGGAGCTGCTAATACATTTCTACTCGGCCGTCATCGAGTCTGTTCTGTGCACGTCTATAACTGTTTGGTTCGGATCAGCTACAAAATCAGACATGAGAAGACTACAGAGAACGGTTCGAACTGCTGAAAGGATTATTGGTGCTCCCCTGCCCACCCTTCAGGAACTGTATACATCCAGAGTGAGGAAAAGGGCTCTGAAAATCACTCTGGACACCTCACATCCAGGCCATATCCTTTTTGACCTTTTGCCATCTGGCCGACGCTACAGAGCAGCAAATACCAGGACAGCCAGGCACAAGAACAGTTTCTTCCCCCAAGCAATCTATCTTTTGAACAGTTGAATGTTCCCAGCATTGGGCAATAATAAAAATAAAAATTAAAAGTGCAATAACCTCATATTTATTACCACACCCACATCCCTACATCTCAACTCATTCTATTCTATTCTGTATATACAAATACTTTATTTTCTTATTTAAATATGTGTATTTTTTATTTTTTATTTCTCATTCTATTTTCTGTTGTTATTTGTACTGTTATTGGTATCTCTGTGCACTGGAGCCTGTTACACTAAAACAAATTCCTTGTATGTGCAAACATACTTGGCAATAAAGCTCTTTCTGATTCTGATTCTGATTATTATTATTATTATTATTATTATTATTACTACTACTACTACTACTACTAATAATAATAACATTGTTGATGATGATGATGATGATGATGATAAAAGTGCATCAATGGCAGGTCTTACCTTTCAGACCAGTATAATCATTTCTGTCAAAACTAATGCATGCATTAAAGAAGACATCTGTTTTATTTAGCAGTGAAATAAATAAGAACTAGACAAACTATTCAAGCAATTTACATTTACTGTGACATGCAAAAAGCTAATTTTATAAAGTCCGGTTGTACACAAGCCGAGTTCCGACTGATTTTATCAGAGTGTAAACGCATCTATCCATAGACTTGCATTCGGTTCATGTTCGCATCTGTCCCCAAGCAACATGTCGGACGCGTTGACGTGTCGTACCTCCTCAGCCCCAACCGCGGCGTCTTCCGGTTTTTTTTGTTTTTTGTAAACCGTCCATAGCGACCGCACCGTTTACGCTAGCAACCATGGCGGAGAGCAAAGAAGCCGTTACAGACTCAGCTTTAAAACAACAAGTGGAAAAACTAAGGTAAGAAACTTGCAAGAAGCAAATCTCATCTTTTTGTGAAGACGCTCCTGAAGTTCTAATGATTTTTTTAAGACGACCACACGCACGTCCTCCACACGCCCTGTTTCTGATTGGTCAGATTGCATCTGACTGGCCAGAAGGTTTTGATTGTTTTTAATCCTTTATGGTGAATTAGTAAACACTATCATCACAGAAACCTGTATATCAGACTCTAGACCTATTAGTTCCTCAGGAGCTCTTGTTGCTGATGAAGAGAGGACATTGTCTACATTTACATCATTTCCTGTCCAGTGTCACCCAAATGAGGATGAGGTTCTCTTCTGAGTCTGGTTCCTCTCAAGGTTTCCTGCTCAGAACATCTCAGGGAGTTTTTCCTCACCACCGTCACCTCCGGCTTCTCATTAGGGATAAATGTTAGAGATAAATAAGAAGTTTAAACTTTATAATTTATTCTCTGTTTCTTATGTTCTGTAAAGCTGCTTTGAGACAACGTCCAGTGTTAAAATCGCTATACAAATAAACTGAAATGAAAAATTGGAACAATCAGCATGGTAGATGTTCTTTTTAAACAACGTCCCAAATTGCTTTTGAAGCTCTTGAAGAAAGTCCCAATAATGACCGAAGTTGCAGGACAAATTTTCTGTGTCTTATTTCATGCCTCTGTATCTCTGATGTTTGTGTAACTTGTGATTTATCAGACGCACAAATGCCGTTCTTCAGACAGAGAACGAGATGTTCGAGAGCTTCCTCGTTCGGCTGGATTCTCTCAGCTTGCGCTCACCGCTTGCATCCTGGATGGAGAAGGAAGCGGTGATTATGTCATAATGGCTCATAATGTTAATGGTTAAATATAAAAAAAAGTAACTGGATTATATATCTTCAGTCATATAGAAGCCGGCTAATTCCAAACCAATTTTATTTATGTGCTTTTTTGCTCTAAGGTTCACGGAGGGAAATCTGAAAGCTGCGGAACGTCTCAGGAACCAGCGAATCTCCTGAAACTGGAACAGAAGTATTACATTGCAGTGAGCGAGCTGGAAGAGACGAGGAAAGAGCTGGAGCCGTTCAACACAAGTTTAGCAAGAAATGTCAAGTATTATAAGGTTATCATTTAGTCAGTGAATTTTATTTACCAAACCCCATGATGAGGTACAAGAGTTCTCACGTGTGTAGCTTTAAATCCTTCAGCTCATTAAAGACAACACTTCGTTATGACAGTTTGAGAGAGTGTACATAGTGTAATGCACGTGTTTGTAGATTTCATGACATTTCAGGGGTGTATATCTCTCACAATGCATATCTCAGTATAGGATCATGGCACCTGTTAGTGGGTGGGATATATTAGGCAGCAAGTCAACATTTTGTCCTCAAAGTTGATGTGTTAGAAGCAGGAAAAATGGACAAGCGTAAGGATTTGAGCGAGTTTGATGAAGGGCCAAATTGTGATGGCTAGACCACTGGATCAGA
The DNA here is from genome assembly GCA_033459395.1 of Hemibagrus guttatus. NCBI lineage: Eukaryota > Metazoa > Chordata > Actinopteri > Siluriformes > Bagridae > Hemibagrus > Hemibagrus guttatus. Next base: position 28,628,042 of record JAUCMX010000009.1, on the reverse strand, counting down.
ACATCTCCAAAACTGCAGCTCTTGTGGGGTGTTCCCGGTCTGCAGTGGTCAGTATCTATCAAAAGTGGTCCAAGGAAGGAACAGTGGTGACCCGGAGACAGGGTCATGGGTGGCCGAGGCTCATTGATGCACGTGGGGAGTGAAGGCTGGTCCGTGTGATCCGATCCAACAGACAAGAATACACAGTGCATGACCTGAATTCTGTCTGGCTCGCAAACCAGCAACCAGAAGCTGATTATCATCCTTCAAGGTTATAGGATTGAATTCTGGACATTCCAAATGAAGTGTTAAAAAATCACTTCAGTTTTTGGATTTACGTTCAGAGATTTCATCCAGGGTTCTGTGTTCAACTGCTTTAGCCTGCAGTTTATGAGATTGATAGTGAATATAATGTGAGAGTGCTTTTTAGAAATGTAGTTCATTCAGAATTTCTAACAGTATCTTAAAAAATGAAATATAATAACATTGAAATTTCTCTGTCATGAGGCATGATTCTAACTCTATAAGGGAGGCTTTCTGTTTTCGTGGCAGTTTTGTGTGTTTCTTTCCATCAGACACGTCACTGAATGATACGTAAAGATTACTAATAATGAAATACATATCAGTTCATTATTAATCACACTAATTAATGGTCAAGCCCGTTGTTATATAAATGATCTGAGAAGTTGTTGTCTCCAAACGTAGAGGTAATAACCGCCACCATAATGGCTTCTCTTCCTGCCAGGCTGCTATAGAGGACTCGGACAAGCGTCTGGCAGAAATTAAGCGGGAGAGGCATGAGTTTGAAGAGTTTGTTGCTAAAACTCGACAGACAACACCGGTTCAGGCCCAGAGGGCACAGAAGGTCATCGGGTACATCGAGCGTAAAATCAAGGCCAAGGTAAGCTGAAGCGTGTGCTAGTCCCATGTAGGCATGAGCTAATAATATACTGTGCTTGTTATAGGAAAATAATCTGAAGCAGGATTGCTGTGTCCATCCTCAAGTGGATTATTTTTTTATTGAGTGCAAATTCCCTTTGTCCTGATGACTTTCCTGTCAAAGAAAATGTCCTGAATGTTACAAACACATACGTTATATATAAATATACATCTAACAGACACCTTCATTACTTCAACCATTACATGTTTTTGTACATGTCAGCGTGTCTGGTGGTCATTACATGGATGACAGCTCATCAGCTGAAACTCAATTCCAGCAAAACTGAACTGCTGGTCATCCCAGGTGATTCATCCCCAGCCCAGGATCTTGTATTATCTCTAAACAACTCCATGATCTCCCCTTCAGCCACTGCTCACAGCCTCGGGGTAACCATGGACAAACTGTTCTCTTCCTCCCATGTTACAACATCAGAAGGATTCGGCCATTTCTATCCTCACAGGCTGCTCAGGTGCTTGTTCAGTCTCTGGTCATTTTCAGACTGGACTCCTGCAGCTCTCTACTGGCATGTCTACTTCTGAATGCAATTTGTCCTCTGCAAATGATCCAAAATGCAGCTGTGTGACTTATTTTCAACCTGCCTAAGTTCTCCCACACCACCCCACTGCTGCGTTCCCTCCACTGGCTTCCGGTAGCTGCGTCAGATTTAAAACACTGACCCTTGCCTACAAAGCCAAGAATGGACCAGTACCCTCTGACCTCAAAGCTCTCATTACTCCTCACGCTGCACCTCGCTCCCTCAGGTCCAATAGCACTGCTCGAACTGGTCCACCATCTCTCAGGGTAAGAGGTAGGTATACATCTAGACTCTTCTCTGTTCTGGCACCGAGGTGGTGGAATAAATTTAGATGTCCGAACCCTAGATGTATGAACAGCCGCATCACTGACCGTCTTCAAACGACGGATGAAGACCTACCTCTTCCTGAAACACTTAAACTTTTTACTCTAACCGTTTTTTTGTTACTATAGAAAGACATTTAATTAGAATGAGTGCATTAATATCAACCTATAATTATATTGAATATTCAGAGGAAATAAACACCTTCTGACCAATCAGATTCCAGAATTCAAATATAAGCAATGCTGTTATTGTAAAAACACTAAATATCCAGCATCACTCCTACATGCCACACCGGAAGCTTGTGTAGATATGAAATATCACAGATATGAGATATGTGTAATATTTCCTCTCACCTCTTCCATTACTATAATTGCTAATGTTTATTGATGGAAGGTTGGACTCCAGCTGTCTGAGGTTCATCTGTCTGAATTATGATTTGATGATCTGACAGTAGACATGATTAATCTTAATTAGTGATAATGAAACGAAATCACCCCTAATTCAACTCCAAACTGTGTTAAATGGCGAGCAAAAGAAATGGGACAGAGCCAGCGGCTTGCGACCGCAGAATTTTCATTCATTCATTGTGTACCGCTTATCCGAACTACACTCGGGTCACGGGGAGCCTGTGCCTATCTCAGGCGTCATTGGGCATCAAAGCAGGATACACCCTGGATGGAGTGCCAACCCATCGCAGGGCACACACACACTCTCATTCACTCACACAATCACACACTACGGACAATTTAGAGATGCCAATCAACCTACCATGCATGGACTGGGGGAGGAAACCGGAGTACCCAGAGGAAACCCCCGAGGCACGGGGGAACATGCAAACTCCACACACACGGTGGAGGCGGGAATCGAACCCCCAACCCTGGAGGTGTGAGGCAAACGTGCTAACCACTAAGCCACTGTGCCCCCACCGCAGAATTTTGTGTAGGATAATTAAATAATAACAATATAGCCTTAAATAAATACGTTGAGAGGTTACAAGTTAGTGAGTTTTTTAGAGTAATCCCGTAATAGAGATTTGAGAGTCAAAAACATATATACTAGCAGCTTGCATGTTTCTCAAAGAGGTAATATTATTAACCAGGGTTGCCAGATTTCATCTAAATTTCCAGCCCGACTTCATCTCAGAAGCCACACAAAGATATGAAACTAGCCTCAAAAGATGACAAAAGAGAGGCTTGTTTTTGTCAGTGTTTGTCTGAAAAAACAAAATCACTACAACTTACACACATTTCAGTGTTCTAGCATTATCCACTCCAAAATCCCCCTTTCCTTTCCCCAATTTTTTGCAACATATCTAACAATTGAAATTTGTTATAAAACAAGATTATGTGCGCAGATTATTTTTAAAGCTGGCATAAAAACTGTATTCCTAGCAACTCTGTACTGTACTGACTGGTGTTCCTCCTCTACTGAAAATGTTCATAACGTGTAGTGTATATACACTGTATTGCCAAAAGTTTTGGGGCGTCTGCCTTTACATGTCTGACCGTTCCTCTAGAAGCGCATTTGTGAGGTCAGGCACTGATGTTGGACGAGAAGGTCTGGCTCGCAGTCTCCGCTCTAATTCATCCCAAAGGTGTTCTATGGGGTTGAGGTCAGGACTCTCTTCAGGCCAGTCAAGTTCCTCCACACCAAACTCACTCATCCATGTCTTTATGGACCTTGCTTTGGTCACTGGTGTGCAGTCATGTTGGAACAGGAAGGGGTCATCCCCAAACTGTTCCCACAAAGTCGGGAGCATGAAATTGTCCAAAATGTCTTGGTATGCTGAAGCATTAAGAGTTCCTTTTACTGGAACTAAGGGGGATTTGGAGGGGTGCCCCAAAACTTTTGTGGCAATATAGTGTGGGAATATATTACCTGCTCCCTATGCGAGCCACCACTGGATGGAGCTAGTTAGCAGCTCTGAATATTTTTAACTGAGACAGGAGAAATATTTAGGAATACAGAATCACAGACCATTTTAAATTTGAGACTTGACTGCTTTAACTCTTTAGCTCCTCGCTGATCCAGTGCAATATTATTTTAAAGGAATTATTTTTTCCCGTATTCCTGATGATTCCTATTCCTGCTTACTACTCATAGCTTAGATTTTAGATCCATTCATGTGTCTCGACCATTCAAAATACAAGCAAAAAACAGATATGTACAATTTCGGCATTTGGCAGACGCCCTTAAAACTTATATTTTATAAAACTGAGCAATTAAGGGTCTTGCTCAGGGGCCCAGTAGTGGCAGCTATGTGGACCTGGGATTCAAACTCACAACTTCTGATCAGTAATCCAACCCATTAACCACTAAGCTACCACATCCCCATATCTGCACTCAGCACCCCTATATTTTGTGTAATTATGTGTGTTGAAAGAACAAATCATAGTTTATCAATTTTTCCCATATGTCCCAGTAAACACTGTTTGGTTTCCAGTGTTTGCTAGTGAGCAGATATTTGTGAACAGATGTTAGCTCTACAGTGGAGCTTTGAGGCAAATTGTTCTTCCATCACGACCCAAAAGTCTTCAAGTCTTCTGTTCCTAGAATGCCTTTCAGTTGATCAGTGATACACTGTGACTATAATAAGTAAAAATAACTAAACCTCAGTAATGAGGAAGCCATTTTGAAGACGATAACTGCCCATTTGTTTCATTAGTGTAAAGGCACAACCTCCTAAAGTCGGAAAGTACTTTACCAGTAAAAAGAAATAACCCAGATCATAATATAGCACTTTTCAAATTGATAGCACAGCTTAACAACAGCTCTTCTTAACAAAGACTCTTTCCTCCTTCTTGTGGCCGAATTTCTCCGTGCAGGAGGTGCTGACAGAGAGGATGCGCAGGAGAAACGAATTTTTACGGATACAGAACTGGAAGCAACAGCGCATGGTGCAGCAGAAGGAACAGATGCAGGAGAAGCTGCGCAGGATCGACTTGGAGCACCTGAAACAAAAGAACATCCAGAGCCGGGAGTTTCTGCAGAAGTCCCAGGAGCAAGTGCTGCATCACAGAATGCTGGTTCGGAACAGCCAACAAAGCCTGAACGTTTACAAGGTACAGATACAGAACACAGAACACTGTATCTCATATTGTACTGTTTCCCCTGAGGATCCCTGCTCTGTTCATTTGGTTTAATAGAAGTGTTTGACTTTGCTACAGGACATGGATCCCAATCCTGGTCTTGGAGAATCCTATGTCCTACACATTGAAATGTTGTCCTTGTTTCCATGGTGTTCCTCGGTTGCAGGAGCGGCTCAAGAAGGAAATGGAGGAGTCGGAGACGCTGAGCAGAAAAATCGCTTTACATGAAGAAAAGCTGTCGAAGATCAGAGAGCAACAGCAGAAGGTGGAGAAGGTGAGGATGATTTCAACTCACTGATTCATATCTTTTTACAATGAGATATATTTAAGCTGCAAGTGAACAGTCAGTTCTTGAAATTGATGTGGTGGAAGCAGGAAAAATGAGCAAGCGTAAGGACCAAGGGACGAGCTGTGATGGCTGGATGATAGGGTCTTCAAACCAGCAGGTCTTTTGAGGTGTTCCTACAGTGGTTAGTACCTAGCAAAAGTGGTCCAAGGAAGGACAACCAGTGAACCCATGGGTGCCCAAGGCTCATTGAAGCTCAAGGCTAGCTGTCTGGTCCAATCTCATTTCCTGGCTCAGTACACACAGAGCATCGCAGCTTCCACGATGGAGCATGGAGCAGTGGAAGGAGGTGACCAGATATAATGAATCACGTTTTCTTTTCCATCACCCATGTGACCAGCCAGGTGTGTGTGCATCACTTACCTGGGGAAGAGATGGCACCAGGATGCAGTATGGGAAGAAAGCAAGCTGGCATTGTGATTCTCTGGGCAACTGTGGGTCCTGGAATTCCCGTAGATGTTCATTTGTACCGCCTACCTAAACATTTTCCTAGCCAAACCTTTTCCTCTGTCCTCTTTCAATAGGATAATGCGCCTTTCGACACTGCAAAAATTGTTCAGGAATGATTTGAGGAACATGACAAAGTGCACAAGGAGATGACTTGGCCTCCAAATTCCTCAGATCTCAATCTGTTCGAGGTTATATTAAACATTTCTCAGTATAGCAGGATCAGACTAGTCTGGTTTGAAAAACATTTAATCATTAATTCATCTTCAGTAACCTGTTTATGCTGGTCAGGGTCACGGTGGATCTGGAGGCTTATACAACACCACACACACACACACACACACACACACACACACACACACACTCACATACACATTCGCACCTAGGGGCAATTTAGTACTGCATCCACCTATCTGCTTTTGGGAGGAAACTGGAGACCTCCAGAGAAACCCACAATGACATGAGGGTTGTAATGTGTAAAAATATTTCTTCATTACCTCTTCATATGGATGTTTCTACTTCCACATTTGGAAATGAGAGCTGAATGTTTTTTTTCCCCAGACATTTATTATTATTATTATTACATATATACATCTCTCTCTCTGTGCCCTGTATGCAGGAGCGAGCTCAGGCCGAGGCTCTGAATAAGAAGCTGAAAGCCCAGTCTGCTAATTTCTGTGTCCCTGATGTCATGAAATACGTTGAGGCCAAGGCCACGAACGATCGACTCAGACAGAACATCAAGGCTTTGGAGCGCAAAGCGAGGATTGCTAAGGTGAGCCCAGAAAAAAAACAGGCACAAATGATCCAAAACTAAAGTATCTGTTGGAGGACCAAGCATGGTTTAATAAAATGTTTCACATTCTGGCAATCACTAGTAAAGCCTTTTAGCTCATAATTAAGGTTAATCAGGGTCATTTAGGTTTATAAATATCACATAACTTCTGAATCCTCCATTCTGATTGGCTGGAAGTTGTTGATTAATTTACTCATTTAATCCTAGTGCACCTGCAAAAGTTTATATTAGTCAAGTTCTAATACGTGATTATTTTTAATAAGTTTTCTGTGAGTGGATGTTTATTTATAATCACGTATGGAAGGAGTCTCCAGTGTCAGCTCTTTGTTACAGAGGTAAAGTGGTTAGTTTTCCCACACTGGAAAGTCTTCAGGATGTAGGAAACCCTTTCCAGCTTCTCAGCAACACAAGCGTCACTGTATGACTTCAATACAGAAAAAATGACTTATTGCCTTAACTTCAATACACAGAAAAATACATAATTGCTGTTTTGTACAATCTGCAGATGTCACCGCTGGATAAGAAAAACAGTCCAGGAGACTCGTCAGGCTGCAGTAAGAGCGAGGACCACTAGTCCATCATGACCAAACCCTTCAACTGACTCCTCCCTTTTATTTTTCTATATTTTCCCCATCATGGCTTTGTTCTCGGACTTGCACACCATTTCTCCACAAACATGGCTCAAATAAACCATGAAAAACCCAAACCACACACGTTATTAATGAGAAAGTTTATTAGTTAGTGCTGTGTATATTAAATGCTACATACAGATATTTAGCATGAATGTCACATCCATCTCCACATGAAATTTTTCTTACTAACTCATCCACAATCTACAATTTGAAAAAGCTAAAGAAGTGTGCTGTGGAGCACAAACATTTTTAAAACAGATTACAGGAACTAACACAGCAGGCATGCACGAGGCAGAGTGCATGACCACAGAGGAAGGCCAGAACATGCTCACCTCAACCCAGAATAACCCTTTCACCCTCATTACCCAGCGTCCCTTCCTCTGTGGCTCTGACCCTCCCACCAAGTATATATATTTATATAGAAACTTTAAACAATATTAATTAAAAAAAAAAAAAAAAAAAAAAAAAAAAAAAAAAAAAGAATATACAATGAAAATGTGAAAAACAAACCAAAAAAAAAGCCTTTTTTTTCTTGAATCCCGACTGCCCTTTGAGTCAAACCTTTAATGGGGGAGTGGGGGGTGGGGGGTACGCCTTTTGAAATAAGCACAAAATGTTTAAGAATGTATATGTAAAATATATATATATACATATATAAAAAAAGAAAGACCACAATATAAAGATGGAGGATATGGATACACCCTGAATCGCTCGTACTTTTAAGGCCAAATGTATCTAGAGCTCTGACTTCCACGTGGCAGGCATTAATTATAATACTGCATGGCCCTCGGAGGCCTGCTCATCAATCACAGCCATGTGAAAAAAATGGAAAAACGAGAACCTCGCTTGTGCAGCACTACCACAGTCACCTTTTTCAAAATTAGGAGATTTGCGTCCATTTATTGTGCACTCGCGTCCATGTTCGTTCGAGGCCTAGGGTGCTATAAAGAACATGACTTGCTGACTTGGGAACATGATAGACGCTAAACGATGTGTTAAATTGGGGGACAGCGATCAGCCTTCACAGGCTCACGTCCTCTCACATCGTGGGGTGGAAGAAATTTGTTTTCATACCAAAAAAACGAAAGACGAAACACACAGGGGCGTCGTTTTACAGTATAAATGCAGGCAAGTCAACAAGAAATATAATAAATCTATACAGGCTGTAGAAATCTCACACATGCTACTGTACAGAGAAAAAACACAAATCATGGTCAAGGTCTGGATGACACTAAGGGAGGTTGTGACGTTGACCGATTCTCAAAGCTGGCTCTGAACAAGGAAAAATTTTTTAAAAAATATCGGACTCTCCGGTCTGTGTGAGGAAGAATCGAACAGGAATCGACAAGGTGCACAAAACCACTCGCGTACAACACACCATCACCATCAACAAATGCCTAGGAATCTACAAAGCAAACTTTTTTTAAAAGAAAAGAAAAGGAAAAATGGACAATGAGAGAAAAGTCCCACGTAATAATAATAATAAAAAAAAAATCCTATAAAAGTTTTTAAGAAAGACTAAAGACAGGACTAGAAAACATGACGCATACATACTGTCCTATGTACTTACAGTAACACAAAGCTGCTTCAGGACAGTCACACTTGTGGGAATATGATCTGTGTGTGTAAATGAGTAACGTATATATTTCTATATAGTGTATATTCACGTATATCGCGGTGAAATGCAGACACGGGGATGGACTACCTGGTTAACAACATGCCCTTCTGGGGTTTCATACAGTACTTCCTTGTTTTTCTTCTTTTTTTTTGGTATATACAATTTCTGCCACCTCGGCGGGCATACACACACACGACGACACACACTTAAAGACAGCGTGAATAGTTCATAATATCGTAATAGCACAATACGGGCTAACCCCCGTCTGTTATGGGACATCTGGTCAGCTTTGTCTAGCCGAGGTGTCTAAAAGTAAGCGATACAGTTGGAAACAGTGATGTGATTACGTATATATACACAGTATTCTTCATTTCAGAGCATGTCTAGGGACTGACCGATGTCCTATCAATTCGTTCTTGATTGGTAGAAAAGGATCTGAAGCTGCAAATGTAAAAAAAAATAAAAATAAAAATAAAAATAAAAAAATCACACAAACACTATCTAAAATGCATTAGCTACTGTCAACTATATATCTTTTACCCTTTTCTTTTTTTTGCCTTTTTATTTTTCTCTCTCTCTCTCTCTTTTTTTTTAAATTTTTTTTTTAAATATAAACTCCAGAATTCCGACAAATAAGAGTGATTGAACTGAATATCAAACTGAAAGACTGGCATGAAGACCACAGAGTGAGCCGTTTCTTCATCTCTCACAGCTATGAAACTGCTCCCGTTCTCTCCCTCGCTCTGTTCACTCACCACGGAAAGTTTTTGTCCTTCATTATTTTCCCTTGTATTGTAATAAAATGGAGCTTTAAATCGAGGCTGGAAAGAGAATGATGCTTCTAATTTTCAGCACCTATTGCTTGTCCGAACTGAAACGGTGTCCAACGGAATAATGAAGTAATTTCTGTATATGCAGGTAACAAAACGATTATCACTTGGTTAGTATTTGGAGCTATCTAAAAAAAACCACAGGAGAAAAACAACGCAAGGGTTACTGAATAAGAGAAGACACCGGGTATCCGCCTCCTTCGGCAGTGTGTTGGACCGTGTGCTCCTGGAGCAATCCGAGATCTGCGAAGCGCTCTCCGCACCACACACACTTGAACTGTGCATCCCTGGAGTGAACGCTTTGGTGCTTAGTAAGGTGCTCTCGCTGCTTGAAGCCCTTATCGCAGCTTGCGCATTTGTACGGCTTCTCGCCGGTGTGGACGCGCCGGTGGCGGTTCATCTCCGACGAGTATTTGAAGCGCTTCTCGCAGTCGGGGCACTTGAGCGGCTTCTCTCGCGACGGGTCGCAGCGGTGCTGGACGAACTCGGACGATGACAGGAAGCGCCGGTCACACAGCGAGCACTTCAGAGGCTTCTCGTTGCAATGTGTGGTTTGGTGGCGCTGCAGCGTCGTTGCTTTCTTGTAGGCCTTGCCGCAGACGTCGCACTTGTACGGCTTGTCCGGGTTGCTGGGAGGGCTTGAGCTCTCGCCGCACTTGTGCCGCAGCAGCTCGCCCGACTGGCTGAAACCTTTGCCACACGAGGCGCACTTGAACAGGTTGTCCATGCCGTGCACGTGCTGGTGGTAAAGCAGGTGGGAGGGCTGCAGGAAGCCCTTGTCGCACAGGTTGCACTTAAACGGTCGGTCTCCGGAGGCAGTGTGAGTACGGCGGTGACGCACGAGCGCATACTGCTGCTTAAAGCTCATTTGGCAGTCATCGCAGTGATACGGACGCTCCTCGGAGTGCGTCCGCTCATGCTGGCGCAGATCAGAGGGCCGCTTGAAGCCCTTGCCACACGTGGCGCAGCGGAACGGCCGCGCACCCTGCGGCTGACACTGGTGGTGCAGCAGCTCGGATGACTCCTTAAAGTGCAGCTCACACACATTGCACTTGAACAGGTGCTCGCCCGAGTGCGCGTACATGTGCCGCACCAGATGTGAGCGGTGCTTAAAGCTCTTATCGCACACGGCGCACTTAAACGCTCGCACTGAACTGTGCGTGTGCTGGTGGTGCTGCAGGTGGGACTGCTGGCTGAAGCTCTTGTCACACGTCTCACACTTGAACGGCTTCTCGCCGGTGTGCACGCGCTCGTGCCGCGTCAGTTCTGACAGATGGCGGAAACCCTTCGAGCACACAGAGCACTTGTATGGCCGGTAAGGAGTTGAGGACTCGAAGGCGGGCTGTCCGGAAGCTCCGACTGCCGCACTGCTGCTTGCTGATGCACCGTCGCCGGACGGCTGAGCTGGATTGGTGCTGCCAGAAGACGTTGGCGTGGCGTTTCCTGAAGACCCAGGCCGGTAGGTCTTCTCGCAGATCGAGCACTTCATGGGGTTTCCACTGTTGTGTGCATTGTGGTGCTGTGCCAGCGACGTGAGCAGCGAGAAGCCCATCTTGCACACGCCACACACAAACGGCTTCTGCTCCACCTGCACACACTGGTGCTCCAAGAGGTCCGTGGCCTGGTGGAAAATCTTCAGACACTGCGTGCACTGGAACGAGCGGTCCTGGCTTACCATGCACTGGTGCTCATGTGGATTGGCCAGATGCGAGATGTCGTGGCCGCACGCGCCACATTTGTGGCCTCCTTCACTCCCCACCTGCAGTGTAGGCTGCTGCGCCTGAGCCGGATGCTGCTGCTGGCTGTGCTGTTGGCTGTGATGTTGCTGCTGCTGTTGCTGCGACTGCAGGGTGTCCGGCTGCAGCACGATGCCGTACACGGCGCATCCAAGGGCGTTCTCTGCCCCCGGCGGGATGGTGTGGACGACAGGAGGTGGGGCAACAGCATGCTGCTGCCATGCCTCAGTCATCCGCGCCCGTGTGTACGGATTCAGCTTGGTGCCGTAGTGGGAACGCTTGGCGTGTGAATCCAGAGGAAAGGGGTTGCTGGACTGGCCGCGATGCGACAAGTGGGGGGGCAACGAGGAACTTATTTTGACGGTTAAGTAGGACCAGCTAAGGTGAGAAATGGGGAGATGTATTACACCTCAAACCTCCAGGAGCACTCGCTGACTCCAAAATGTGCTCAGAACACTGTGTGGGGGGACATCCTCTCAACGTGAAAAACAAGATATGGATGATGAAAGATCACAGGCACACCAGTTCCACCAGATTCCTCCCGTTGTGTTCACTCCTGTAAAGAGGAGGTCAGTTAATGAATCATTTGTGATAAACAATAATACACTTAATAGGTTACTTATGTATATGTACAACTCTATAATTTTTATCTACATTGTCAGCACTTGCCCAGATTAAGGAGAACATGTCTAATGTTTACTCTTCATTTCATCTTGGTTCCTCTTTCAGTATTTCATGTGTACAGTATTTCCATTAGTAGCCCATGTCTTGATGGGACATCCATTTTAGGCTCACAGATGCTGAGGAGTCAAATCTTAATATCCCACATTTAATGTTGTGTTAATGTAATGGTTCTTTTCAACGCTTTTTTTTGCCTTGACTGTAACTAAATCCTCTAATTATTAAAAGAGACAAAATTTAAGTTTAATTAACTCGGCTTATGGATATATTATGATTTTAGTGTCTCTGTTTGAGGCCGAGTCACATCAGACGCATTTCTAAAGCTATTTGAACTCTTAAGAAATTGCATAATCAAAAATCTACAAAAAGTTGCCCTGATTGTGTGATGTGTAAATTTATAGATTAGCATATGCTAAGATGCTCATTAACAACCTAAGCAAACACATCGGTTCAGTATCCAGCTGTCAGGTTCTGATTGTACTGCACATCATCCCCCATGTTGCACATCTGGATTTTCACCCTGCTTAACTGCTAGGGGTGGTGAGAATCACCAGGATATTATGCAGTATTTGATGAAAGAGGTGATACAGGGAGTCACGGTATATAATTATAATTATTATTATTATTTACAGCTCATGTTTTATAATTAAAATGCTGTACTTTCTTTCAGCTTCGTTAAACAGAGGAAATAGGGAAGTGTGCAGTGTTTATGAACAGACTTTTGCTTCCAAAAAGCAAGTGATCTAAGAAAGAAAAAGTGCAAAAAAAAAAAAAAAAAAAACTTGAAGAGGAAAGACACAACATTCTACTGTGCAAAGAAAAATAAAACACCCTTCTTCCCCTTACCATCTCACTTCCACACCTGCTCTACACACACACACACACACCGCTAGCTCTGGTGCTGCTCCTAGCATGTTCATATACAACGGTTATCAAACACACACACACACACACACGACAGTGCTGACCTGAACTGTTTTTTTTTAATGAGCTCAGCTTATAACAATAATGTGACGAACCTGACACTGAGCCTCATTCATCAGAGTTTACATTGTAAATGCTAGGAAAAGAAAAACCTTTTGGAACTTTTCAGCTGGATGTCTGAATTTTACAAAAAGGCTGATTTTCTTCGTATCTGATTGACAATCATTTGTAAATAACCAGGCATTACACAGCACTGATAATTGGCTTTCAGACACACCCACAAAACTCCATATAAGGCAGGCAAAGCTCACACTGCTGAAATGACCACCAAAAGTAAAAGAAATATCCTTCATGTCCTCCACGACATGGCATTAGAACATCACATGTGTTAGGAGGAAGGCTATGGGAGTATACTACATGATGCAGCTTGAGACTAACTCGATCGGTCACTTATCAGTCACTTGGTGCTGACTCGAAGGAAGTGTTAAGAAAATGCTGCTGCATATGGAATCGACTTTACACACCACCTGGAGCATGTCCTCCTTTTATACAGCAGCATTCTTACCTGAATATCTTTTTTTCTTCTTTTCATTTATGGATTCATCTTGGCTTTAATTCATTACCATTAGATCATATAAAGGACTAGGTTTCACAACAAAATTAATTTAATTGAAAAAATAAATAAATAAAAAATTCAATAACTAAAAATATTGAAGCTATTTAAATAACCGTAAATTCTTTCTGTAAAAGCAACCGCCAATTTGATTTACAAAATCTGTTCGTATCCAGGTTCATAACAGAGACCAGATGTAAGAGATCTTAAGCAAAAGGCATTCTCAAAAATATATATATTTAACAACAATTTGAGCTTTTGGTATACACACAAACGGACTCGAGAAGTACACAAATTTCATGGTAAATCTTTTCCTTGTGTGTTTTTAAATAAAGTGAAATTGATATTTCTAGTCTAGGCGATATCATGCAGCAAACATTTCCAACTGTAACATGTCTAACAAAGTCAAACATACTCTGAAAAAAAAAATGCCTAACAGACTCTGATCATCTTTGGTGCTTTTAGGTTCAAGTGCTGGCTTGGTGTATGTTCCAGGAATGAGAGATTTCAGGCACTAAATGTGTAGAACTGACCATTAAGTAAAAGCATCATAGTAAAAGAATATATACATACATACATACATACATACATACAATATTGGCAAAAGTTTTGGGACACCCCTCCAAATCATTGAATTCAGGGGTTGGGCTCGGCCCCTTAGTTTCATTGAAAGGAACTCTTAATGCTTCAGCATACCAAGACATTTTGGACAATTTCATGCTCCCAACTTTGTGGGAACAGTTTGGGGATGACCCCTTCCTGTTCCAACATGACTGCACACCAGTGACCAAAGCAAGGTCCATAAAGACATGGATGAGTGAGTTTGGTGTGGAGGAACTTGACTGGCCTGCACAGAGTCCTGACCTCAACCCCATAGAACACCTTTGGGATGAATTAGAGCGGAGACTGCGAGCCAGGCTAAAACAGGGACCTTTACATGCACATGAATGTAATATGGAGTTGACCTGTCCTTTGCAGCTACAACAGCTTCAACTCTTCTGGGAAGGCTTTCCACAAGGTTTAGGAGTGTGTTTATGGGAATTTTTGACCGTTCCTCTAGAAGCACATTTGTGAGGTCAGGCACTGATGTTGGACGAGAAGGTCTGGCTCGCAGTCTCCACTCTAATTCATCTGGTGTTCTATGGGGTTGAGGTCAGGACTCTGTGCAGGACAGTCAAGTTCCTCCACACCAAACTCACTCATCCATGTCTTTATGGAGCTTGCTTTGGTCACTGGTGTGCACTCATGTTGGAACAGGAAGGGGTCATCCCCAAACTGTTCCCACAAAGTTGGGAGCATGAAATTGTCCAAAATGTCTTGGTATGCTGAAGCATTAAGAGTTCCTTTCACTGAAACTAAAAGGCCGAGCCCAACACCTGAATTCAATGAGTTGGAGGGATGTCCCAAAACTTTTGACAAAAGTGTATGTGTCATATATATAAGTTCTAATCCCATTATTTGATCGCATGTACTTAACTCTCAGACTATTTTAACCCCGAAGCTGAATTGGTATTTGATTCATTCTTTATTCCCCTGCACTGGAAGACAATAAAAGCGTGCTCTAGAAACAGAACTCGTCATTAATCATGATCAGTGATTGATCTGAGACCAGTGATTAGTGTTTAGATCAGTAATTAAACCCGGAGAGAATGAAGAGGAAAGTTGGAAAATACTGGAGCGGGTATTCTATAGGAAGAAGATGCTGCTACGCTGAAACTCCCATTGTTCTGGCTGGAAATAAAACATCTCTGCTTTTAATCCGAGATCGAAAAATAAAGTCTGTGGAACTGGAAATACTGTGAGAGAAACTGCACACTTTCAAAAGGCATAACGAGAAACCGCACCTTTTATAGACTTACCTGTTTAATACATGAAAATATTTACGCCACTTGTTTATCGATACTAGCATTAGCGGCTATTCGGGTCGGTTTACAATTTGTACCAGAATTTTGTAGAATGCACGAAGAAAAAGTACAAAAGTCACAAAACCAATGCTAAAACTAAAAGAATAAAACATCTTACAAGCTTACGCGCGGTTTGCAAAATGGAAAAGCTTCTCATTGATACCGGTAAGCTAACAGGCTAAGTATATTAGCATAGCTTTCAGGATACGTCAAGATATTTCACTAAAAGGAATGGTTATACACGCTATTGGCGTTTTACATACCTTTTCGTTTCTCCAGACATAAGTTGGCATTAGAATTTGACCATTTTTTCTCCTTTAAAAGCTGTTAAAATATGTTCCGGTCTCGTAACCGACCGAAGGCCAAAATCGAATCCGCGGATTTTCCTGCTCGTTGGACGCCGCAGGCCGCTCACTTCATCCGCCTGTTAAAAGCAGCGCGAAACTCGAAACAGTTTCTTTATAAACAACTAGAAATTGTATGTTGCGTTTGCAACGTGTCTAAAGAAATAAACCCATCGAGTAAAATGTCGTCTATTCGCGCTTTTTCAACTTAATTTCGGTTTCATAGCAGCAGCACAAGGCTCCGTTTGACCACCAAACCCCCCAACAGGAACCTGAATAATAAATAATAGGCATCATACAGAGAACATACCGGAAACCTAGCTAGATTTAAATATATATATATATATATATATATTAAATTAATTACAAACTTATTTGCAAACACACAAAAGGAAGTTTACGTATTTATTACATTTTTTTTTAAATACACACATTTGTTGTGCATGCGCACGTTCTTGTTATTTATTTCAAACGTGCACAAAAAAATGTGGCCAGATATCTTTGGCTTGAAATGGATCATGTCAATGGAGAGACGATCGCAAATGTTTTTCTGGTCAACTTTCAAGCATTTTATATTGAGATCACTACAACAGACAAGACTTGCTAATTATACACCGTTTCGACAAAGAAAAACTGATTTGTTGAACATTTGTAGCACAAATCCGGAACTAATGCAGTCGATATCGTTGCAGGTGGGACTTTTGATGGTGCAACACTTTGCCTTCAGTCCCAACTATCTCTGTGCTCCTAATACAGGGGATAAAATAATATATTTTTTATTCCTAAACAGTTCGATTATTATATGTTTTGGAACTAGTTTTGGGGATCTTTTCATTTTTCATGGTCGTGAAACGCCTGTCATCGTGTAACTTATAACTTTTAAACTGTTTATTTGTGTTGTAACATGCTAGTTAATTACAGCAGCAGCTCGGAAGATGAAGACTTTAATACTAACAGAAAGCGCCAAAGACGAAATAACAGTGCCAAAGATGATAGTCCAGGTGGTACAAAAACCCAAGGAAATATGACAGAGGAAACAAGGTTTGGTGCGTCAGATCATTAGAAGTCATAAATCATTGTGTTTTTTTTTCCACGGAGTGAACTGAACACTTTTATCATCCAGTGTTTCAGCAACAGGAAATGATGAAGGTTCATGTCAGACTCGTCTTCCTCTGCCTGCATCCGTGATGGAGATGTTCAGAGACCCAGAAGAGCAGCACTTTGAAGACAAGTCTCAACATGGAGGACGACTCCGGTCTTTCCAGCACGAGAGAGGCAACTGGGCTACTTATGTCTATCTGCCATGTAAGACTCAAAGCATGCAGGGTTGATGAGATCTGATGTAAAGTCTGATGTATGACCTAAACCAGTGCCCCAGTCTGGTCCTAACACATTTAACCGCTTAACCTACCTAAAATTGGTCCTGTTCTACAAATCCCCTATTCTGACACACCAGGTTTAACATAGGAAGAGCTGCCCATATAGGAATCAGGTGTGTTGGAGCAGGGAAAACATTAATATACACTATATGGCAAAAACGTATGTGAAGACCTGACCTTCACACCAATTTTTAGGGACTTTCCCAAAAATTAGAAGCACAAGATTGTCTATAAAGTCTTTGTATGGTGCAGAATTAAGATTCCCAATACAATAAAGCTCATGGTTTGCCTAGGCTAATATGGAATAACTCGAGTGGCCCTGACCTCAACCCTACTGCACCTTTAGGATGAACTGGAACACTCATTGCACCCCAGGCCTCCTCATCCAACATCAGTGCCTGATCTCACTAATGCTGTGGCTGAGTAATCTCAAATCCCCTCATGCACACTACAAAATCTAGTGGAAAAGTCTTTCCAAAAGAGTAAGAGTAGCCCTGGAATGTGATGTTCAGTAAGCACATATAGGTGTGATGTTCAGGTCTTCATATACTTTAGACCATACCATATGTTGAAAAGGATCATGCAGAATAACCAACCAGGAACTTTGAACTCTTGCTTCAGCTTCTGAAAATGTGTTTGCGGACTGTATAAGGGTCAGTGAGGCCAGCATTTGGACCCATGCCATAAAGTCTTTTCACAATCAATGTCCTGTTAGGAATATTGGTCTGAATCTGCAGTTTCCGTTTCAGATGAGCCTGAAGACGGGTTCCTGGAGTTGCTGGACGAGCTGCGGGTTTGTGCCGCAGCTCGTGGCATCACCTTGACCCGGGCTGAAGAGTTTCACATCAGCCTCTCTCAGACGGTGATCCTACGACACCACTGGATTCAGCCGTTTGTTCAGTCTCTGCGTTCTGCACTGGCAACATGCAGGGGGTCTGGACCTGTTTTCTCTTTCCCTTTGACCTGAAAATTGCTTCATGACATATATTAACTGTGAGTATTGATTTTTGCAGATTTTTATGTCAAGCAGATAAACTAAAGGTGTACTCCAATCAAGAAAAAACTAGGTAAGTTTCTCATTTGTAGCTTGGATTGCTTTTTTTTTTGAAGATGTCTTATATTTACATGTATTTTATAAATGTCTAACGTATAAATATAATGTATACAGGCATGAATCAAAGGTGGACTGTAATTTATTTTTCTATCAGATTAAAGCCTAGAGATGTTCAAGCACTACATAGAAACAGGGATCTTTAGTTACAACCCGAATGTACACTATATTGCCAAACGTTTTGGGACACCCCTCCAAATCATAGCATTCAGGTGTTGTTTTTCAGCGGTTGGGCTCGGCCCCTTAGTTCCAGTGAAAGGAACTCTTAATGCTTCAGCATACCAGGACATTTTGGACAATTTCATGCCCCCAACTTTGTGGGAACAGTTTGGGGATGACCCCTTCCTGTTCCAACATGACTGCACACCAGTGCACAAAGCAAGCTCCATAAAGACATGGATGAGCGAGTTTGGTGTGGAGGAACTTGACTGGCCTGCACGGAGTCCTGACCTCAACCCCATAGAACACCTTTGGGATGAATTAGAGCGGAGACTGCGAGCCAGACCTTCTCGTCCAAGATCAGTGCCTGACCTCACAAATGCGCTTCTAGAGAAACGGTCAAAAATTCCCATAAACACACTCCTAAACCTTGTGGAAAGCCTTCCCAGAAGAGTTGAAGCTGTTATAGCTGCAAAGGGCGGGACAACTCCATATTACATTCATGTGCATGTAAAGGCAGATGTCCCAAAACTTTTGGCAATATACTGTACATTGTGCACAATTTACTCCTTTACAAAAATCCCAAAACACATTTGTTGTCTAACAATTTTCAGTTTGTCATTAGAGCTAAAAGAGTAATATCTTTCACATCCACAATCACTTTCCCTCCCAGCAACATAAAATGAGTCATTTGTACACTCGCATCTGATGAGTCAGATTTCAGACGGATTAAAACGTTTCTGTGGTTGTGACATCTCATCCTCTACAGGACTTTTCTCGGTATGGAAATCTCGACAGGTCACACTCAGCTTCTTGAGGTTGTGAAAAGAGTGGACAAGGTCATGGAAGAGTTCAGCCTTAGCACTTACTATGAGGTCAGCAGATTTCTTAAAGAAACTGTCATATGTTACTCCGTTGCTTTCATCCGCTCACTTTGTCTCCTAGGAGCCATCATTTCACTTGAGTCTGGCCTGGTGTGTTGGAGACTTCATTGAAACACTGCAGCATGCGTGTTTAGCAGAGTTGCAGGTACAGAACTGAGTTTATATTCATTACTGATGACGGCAGTTAGACAGGCGTTTAGAGAACTCGTAACAACTCAAAAGATGTAGAAGTAGTGGAGAGAGTTAACACTGGACTCAAAGATACACCACACGCTCGGCACTACACCGCTCGACCAGACCGAGAGAACAGTTATACGCTGGCGATTCCACACGAGATTTCACAGAGATTTTCACATCAAACATGACTTCAGAACAAAAACAAATATGGAGTTTTGCAGAAAAAAACCCCAAAAAACTGGCTGAGAAGACAGTATAGGTGCTCCATTTGGAGCTGCCGTGTTTGTGAGCTGTAAACATAAGCAACATGCAGTTGGTATTCCCTTGGGGCCTGTCTGATCAGGAACCGTAAATATCACGTGCCTGATATTTACAGTTCGAAATCAGGGGCGCGTCTACTCAATCAGAAGCAGTAAAATAATCATATTGACACCACCCACTTGAGGGTTAATAACCTTGAACCGGGCCACGCCCCCACGATCACTGGAAGGGGCAAATCGGCACAAAATCGGGCAAATAAAATCTTTGTAGTGTGTAGCCAGACTAAGCAGAATATCAGTTTGAGTGAGTCTAAAAGAAAATGTAACTTGCTAACTGTTTAACTAAAACTGTGTATAACTTCACACAAGTGAAACATGATCAGTGTCTGTTATCTGCAGTTTTGAAACCTATTCACATGACCAACAGTTTACAGAATAACCGTTTAACCTTTAACCCCTCTCTAATATTAATGTGAGCAGCTAAACAAGCATCCGTCACTTACTAAACATGTTTATATTGACCGTGTCAGGATTTTTTCATATCACTTGAGTAATTGGACTTCCTGACTTTCACCCAGGTTACTGAGCTGTTGCAACCCCTGAACTGTTCCTTTTTCTCTCTACAGAGTCTCGTGGATGGCCATGAAGATGGACCTTTTCAGATAAGGCTGAAGTGCAAGGAGCTCCGCTGCAAAACCGGGAATAAATGCTTTCTGTTCCCAATACAGTGACGCACGGCAGTTAGGAGGATTTTACAGTAATAACAGACTAATGCTTTCAGACACTGCAGATAATCAGAAGAGTCTACTAAAGGTGTGATGCATGTAATAATTCAGTGTTTTTTATTATTACTAGGATACTGAATTAAATAAGAGACTAGATTTTCCATTACAAATCTTCTAACACTTTTAAATAATGTGCTGAATTAAATATTTTTTGTACTGTAAATACCCTTTAATTATGTATTATTTATATCCATCCATCTGTCCATTTTCTATGCCACTTATTCTACACGGGGTTGCTGGTGTCTATCCCAGGGGATTCTGGGTACAAGCTGGGATACAGGGGGTGCCGATCCATCACAGGGCACAATTACGCACAAACTCACACAGTTTAGAGAGGCCAATCAGCTACAAAACATTTTTTACTGGCAGAGGAAACCCCTAAAGATCATGCATTCTCCATACACACAGGTTAGAGGCAGGGATCAAACCCCTAACCCTGGAGGTGTGAGGGCAAGCGTGTCGAATACTAAGCCACTGTACCACCATTTATTAATTACATACTTTTTTTTTTTTTTTATGAGGAACTGACTAAAGCACTGAATTCAGGATTCTTTTACATTAAAAAATTAAACATTCTCCTAAGGACAACCAGCGAGACAGAAGAAACCTTTCTCCTACTAATATACAGACTAAAACAAGTCTACTGCATGCAGAATGCTTTGACTGGCTATAGAGGAGATATTAAAGCACCTGATTTCAGTATATCTCATAAGGTCCTGACATTCACCGTCACTGGGAGAAAACTCTGGCCTCGACATTTCCTGTACTGTGAAGTTTCCCACATGGACACCTGTAAAAAACTTCTCAAAAACAGAATATGCCCAAGTCTCACCTGGATGCTGAAGATTTCTATCTAAAGCATTGCTGCTGTTATCATAAAGACTGTCCTGTGATCGTCTCAGAATTCTTGATTCTTCTACATCAGTATACTGTAATGATCTATAATCCTGATATCATGTGACATACAAGACGCAGGGTCTGGTTTCTCTTCAGGTATATTCCTCGAGATTTTCTTTGCCATTACAGTGGTGTGAAAAAGTTTTGATTTCTTATTTTTTTGCATGTTTATCACACTTTAATGTTTCAGATAATCACATTTAAATAAAAGTGAGTTTAAGTGAGTTCTTGATTGCGAACAGGTGTGGCAGTAATCAGGCCTGGGCTAGAGGAATTGAACTCAGGTGTGATAAACCACAGTTATGTTTTAACAGGGGGGCAAACACTTTTTCACACAGGGCCATGTAGTTTTGGATTTTGTTTTCCCTTAATAATAAAAACCTTCATTTAAAAACTGCATGATGTGTTTACTTGTGTTATCTTTGACTAATATTTAAATGTGTTTGATTATCTGAAACATTAAAGTGTGACAAACATGCAAAAAAATAAGAACTCAGGAAGGGGGCCAACACTTTTTCACACCACTGTATCTTCTCTGGCTTGATTTCTGTAAAGTTCCATTGTGGTAATGTCCAATGCACAGATGGCTGAATCTATATAAATTCTCCATTTTTACACAGTGAAAGAGTATTATGACTGAGATTTATATTTATTTTGTAACTCTCAGTAGATTTAAGGATAGCTCTAAATCAAATTTTATTGAATCATCGGCTGCTTATTTTCTATCACTCATACGTGAAATTGTCAGTCGTGCTGAGATGTTCGCCATATGAGTATATATAAGCCTCGAGAAATAGACAGTTACCGTTACCCCTTTTCGAACAGTAGAGGAAATAGCTATTTCCTGTACTACTAACAGCGAAAACCTCACTTGTCGCAACATCCGACACGACGAAACTGTGGCAAGGATTTGTTTCTTCTAATGTATTACGTGTTCAGCTGTACTCTTAACAACAATTGCATCAACCAAACGAAGCCGTAACTTGTAAGTTGCCCAAAACTCAACAGACATCTGATTTCTGATGAGCAGTGGCGCTAATCTGAGGCTCTCCCAGATTGTCAAGCTCCTCATCCAATCATGCACAGCAACTCTGCAGAGGCATATAATGTCTGCTGCCTGTACTTACGACATTATTCTTTAGGTCACTACCTTCAGATTGTAAACCACCATGTAATGATAGGAATGTAGACTGACCAGCTAACAGGTCCTGCTTTACCACTACAGACTGTAACACTGCTGCTGATCGTGTTGTCAATCTCAAACAACTGTTTTTCCATCACTTGTGAAGAAGATCCCAAGATACTTAAACTCCTCCCAGGGGCAAGGGAGCATGGGAACCATGGGCTCAGACTTCTGAACGGTCTCCATGGGCTCAGACTGAGCAGAACGCATGTTCAGAAGTCCACTTCTGGTGGTGCTAAGAAAATATTTTGTCCTAATACCAGGGATGTAACTTCTAGTCCCCATACTAGACGCCTCTCCAACCTTGGCTGCAACCTGATATCCTGTCTGTGAAAACCACAAAAAGGACTGGAGTAAAGACCTTCCTCTTCGACAGAGCCAACTCGAAGGGTTTTGACTTGCAGAGGAAGGCACTCTCTCACTACACTCATACAGAGAACAGATCGTGTGAGATATCCACCCAGAGACCTGATATTCCTGCAGTACAGGATCATACTCCCACTACCACTAACAAGATCTCGTCCACTGTTCCACAGCCTGGGATGAACCCACATAGTTTCACCTACTGAGGAGTTTTCATGAGAGCCTGATTCGTTGGAACACACCTTAGATCTTCATACACCATAGAAGAGGCGTGTCAACCACATGACCACAAGTTAAACATCTCTGGCTGAATCTCATCCACTATGAAGGTTTCTAACCACCATAATATCCTCAGCCACAGAGATGGATCCAAAACACCAGAGTTTTTTGGCACTGCCTCCTGTGAGGAGGGTTCTGGGGTCCACAGGGTTTTGGAGTTCCTCATAGCGATCCCCAGTCGAGGCTAACACTCCCCTGACTGTAGAAGTCTCAGCTGCCATGCTGTAAACTATTCTAGATACAGACATGTGAAAAAATTAGGACACCCCATTAAATATTCAGTTCTTTAAAGTTTAAAGTTGTGCGTCTCTTTCCGATCGAAGATTCATGCACTTTGACATCAACTGTCCCGTGACGAAATTTTAGAGTTTTTGGAGACGTCTTTAAGCGTCTTGCGGTCTGCTCTCGGGGTGAATCTGCTCGGACGGCCTGACCTGGCCATGTGGGCAGTTGTTTTAAATGTTCTCCACTTGTAAATGATTTTCTGGACAGTGGAATGTCTGAGTACAAATTCTTTTGAGATCTTTTTCTATCCCTTACCAGTCTCATATGCATCAACAATCTTCTTTCTGAAGGCCTCAGAGAGCTCTTTTGGACCGCCCCATGGTGACACCTCTCACTTCAACAATTAAGAGCAAACCAAGCTAAATGTCTGAGGTTTAAATAAGACACGCCTCCTTCACAATGCTCTAGAACAATCTTCTACTCATTTGCACCTGATGTGATACACCTGGAGGTCATTTTATCCATTTTAAGTCCAAATAAATGTGGGTGTGTCCTTACTTTTTCCTCACAAGAAATTAGATTTTTTTTAAATTTCATTTTATCATTTAAAAAAATGAATTTTCTTTGCTTTTATTTGTTTAAATGGTAATGTCACTGCACTCTTATTTAGTTAAATTATGCCTTTTTATGATTTCTGCTTATTCATTTGGTGCAGAGAAAGTTTCTGATTATTACTAGCCCCAAGCTTTAGCTGCTGATCCACCTTTGCCTTCATGCAAAGCCTTGTATGTAAAACAATACAAGTATACAACAATACAACCCGGGTTAATGAGTCAAGATGGTTTAACTTTAAAATCCACACTGTTCATCCTACATTGAATACAAACATTCTTGACAAGTTTTAAAGGCACAACAAGAGCATTTTGTCCTTGTTAATAAAATGAACAATACTGATTTGTTCACAGGATCAGACAAAAGCTGTTCATCACTCATACACTTCACCACATGCCCTTTTTCACCCACACCAAAAATAAAACTACAAATCAATAAAATGTTTAAGATAAAAGCATGCAAAAAAATACTAAATAATAAAAAAACAATACTCAATGTTCCTGCAACGAAAGTCCTCTGATTGACCTTCTGAGCCCACTTGTACATCAGAATGCGAACAGTGAAAATAATTTCTCTTGATTCTTACACCAACAATTAGTTAAGTACTTGGGAAGTGAATTTGACTTGCAGTAAAATGCATTAAGGACACATTTGGAACAAACAGATTTTCCAGCAAAAGGGAATAAATGGATCAAAAATTGAACTTTAAAAGGCTTTTAAATCTATTCTTTAGAAATATAATGCTATGTACATATATAATGCTATATATACCTCCAGTTTAATCACTGAGATGTCTTGATTCCAAGTTAATTTTACAAGCTGATCTGGGTATGAAAACAAAACAGAGATTCTAGGAAAAATCACTTTCACTGTAAACATCTCAGCATGAGATCCCTGCTGATGGAATGACCAAAGGCCTCTCTGCGTTATGCATTTTTAATGTCTGCAAAAGCAGCTGTGTCTTTGTAGTGCCCTGATTTAACAGAAATATAAGCAGGGAAAAAAACATTCAAAATATAAACATCTTATTTATAATCAATAGAAGAACATTTTTGGTATAATTAGTAAGAATAAAAATAAATAAAAATCACAGGCACATCAGTATCAGCAGAAGAGATATTTAAAGTGGCACAGAACATTTGGTCTAAAGCACATAGTAAATATCAATACTTTCATTAAATCAATTTAGGATAAATTTAGGACTTTTAACAACCCAAATATAAAATTCACGGATCCCCCCTTTTCTGATTGTGCCCAAGAATGTACATATGGATTAACCCCGACTAATTTATCCATCAAACTACTCTAAAACATAAAGGTGACCGCTGGACATTTACAAAGGAATAAAGAAGTGGTTAACTTCCAAGGATTTTTAATAAAAAAAGAAGAACTGAGGCATTTTCATTTAGGAAAGTGACCCAGATCATTTCTCTTAATTAAAGTGGCAATCCGTGCCAAGCGCTTTTTAAAGGTAAACAGCATTACATTTTAAAACAGAAGTAGTTCACCTCAAAGGGGCAAAAATTCATGATAAAAGCAGAACTGAGGAATTTCAGTCAGGTGTGACTGGTCATTTCTGCTGATTTAAAAGGGGAAAATGAAAGTGTTGTGTGCATCAGGGTACGCCAAGCACGTCTTTAATGTACGTGACGGTAGTGAAGTTCAGCAGCATAGCCACATGCTCATTCCCTGGCAGTTCCTTCAGGGTCACGGGCTGTTTCTGCTCGGTTTTCCAGCGTTTGCACTGTACGGCGCTCAACACGTTCACCGTGCCGTCCCCATCGCCGTTCACCACCTTGGGCTCGGCGTCCGGGAACGTGCTGTAATGGTAAGCGTTCCCTGTGGCAATACCCGTCCCGTATAGACAGTGCACGGGAACACCGGGAGCCTCCAGAGCCTGCACCAGTGGCTCCGTATCCTGGCGCATGGCCCAGCCGTCCTCGAAGCCAATGTCCTTGAAGAAACGCTCATAATCTTTCACCGTGTAGTTGGCAGTGGGTGTGGAGACCAGAGTCATGTCGCTCGGCCACGTGTGAGCGTACGGGAAGAGCCAAGGCGTGGACACAGCAGTCCGCTGCTGGGCGCGGATCTTCAGAGGGCTGATCACCGGAATACGATTATTATCACCTGAACAGGAAGACCAGGACACGTTAAAGCTAAAGAAACAGTACTTCTGTTATTACTAGCATTCATATTAAAACAAATGTACAGCATAATTTATACTGGTTATTTCTTTCTTAAATATACTGTACAGTTCAGATTACTGAAAACAGATATTCTGTTCACTTACTATATATAAAATACACAGCAAACTGAGAACAATGTGACAAGATCATTGTTTTTGTTTACTGTGGTTACTTCTGTATGTAATAAACGTGTTATAGCACCAAAGGTCGTCATCTTGTAATGTCGTGAACTCTGATTCTCATTTAATAAGCTAAAAAGTCTTTCCTCCCATAAAACAGAGGCTTCCAGAAATCTTTATTAGAGCTGTTAAATATTAAAGTTAAATCTAAACCGCAGGACTGTGGACACCTCTACCACACAGAACATAATCTCGTACCACTGGCCATCACACGCAGCGTCTTGGCCACGCCGGCCCACGGAGGACCCAGGCACACAAACGCCTTGATGTATTTGTCCTTCCAGGCCTGTGGCTGCTGGTTGAGGAAGTACAGTGTGTACATGTTGCCCATGCTGTGAGCGACGAGGACCACCGGCCCACCGTACTTCTGTACCATCTCCTCAATCATCTGCTGCAGCTTCAGGAAGTATTCCTTGTTCTCATCTATAATAAAAAGCACAATTACAGCTTTCTTTAAAAAGATTTACAAGTAAGCTTCTGAGAAAACAGCTGGGTTTTCACTTGGGTAATTTTTTTAACGATTGCGCCTCGGATTAATTTCATAAGCTGCGATATTGCCTCTGTGATTTAATCGCTCTCTTTCATCATTTATGAGTTAATAGGAAACAGTAGCAGAGTACAGCAGGACAGTAGCAGTGAAGTGTTCGTGCTGTTTCCCTTGTCCAGACTTTTTCCTATATATTGTGTTCATTATTTGTGCCATTAATTTGTTCGATCATCTTTAGTCAGTGCTTTATCTTGATCAGTGTTGCTGTGTATCTCAGGAACAATGGAAGCACAGACTCTGTACAGATAATAATCTGAGCTCAGGAGTGAACCTACGTCCCTGGAGCTGTGACTACAACATGACCTGCTGTAACTCTCTACCTACTTAAAGGAATGTCTACATCTATATTAATTTGATAGTCAAATCAATTAATTAATCAATTAATTTGGTAGTCAAAAAAAAAGAAAAAAGCGATTTCTACAAATCACACATTTGTCACTTAATCAAAACCACTTAGAGGCAATATTATCATTCTGTTATAAACTTTATGACACTTCAATGGCTCTTTGTATCGGTCAGATTTCCTAGGCCTACTGAAAATATCTGAGGTAATTAAACGACATACAAAACTGTCCGTTAGAATAACAAATGTTTTGGGCACCAATTTAGATTTTTATTCTTTAATTCTACCCATGATGCTCTGCAGTTCTCAAACATAGGGCATTACGAAGATTAGACAAAGGATTCCAATTTTACGCACTGGGAGCTTTCCTCCAGTCGTAAGGCGCCCCTCGGACATCTTCGTCTCTGGTGTAACCCCAATCCACCAGGGCTTGCACTATAGTGAAGAAGTACATTCCTGTAATGGAGAAAAAACAAAACACGCATGAGGACGACTGCGAAAAGCTCTCGGCGCAGACGACTGCGCTTGTTGCAGTGAACTGAAACAGCCTGAAGCTGTTTGTCACCAAATAGCCACAGCTGGAAGTGTAGCTGTTACTCACCCATGCTGCGTTTGCTCGGGTCCAGGTATTCCAGGCCGAACGTCTGGCCGAAGCCGGGCACCCGGATATCCACGCCTGGAGGTGCTTCTGTACTTCGAGTTGTGTGATTGTAGATCAGCCTGATACACACAATGAGACGAATACATATTAAAAGTTAAATAAAAACAAGAAGTTAATACGTGCTGTAGGCAAAATAAAGACATGCAAACAAAACATTTAAAAATAAATCGTTGTCATGACAAAAGGTCTGTGCTACAGATGAAAAGAGGATGCACTTATATTACTCATTCTGCAGTGTCGATCTTTAGAGGCTATTTCTTAAGCGATAAAGTTCTATATACTTTCAGTTTTTCTTTATAATACGACTCTGTAAGCACTGAAGGAGAGCCCGAGTGCACCAAATCAAATCAGTGAAACTTTAAACCCTGCTAAACTCACATTTTCAGCCATTTGTATTTATTCTGCGAAGCCTGATTGCAGAGATCATGATGAAGCCTCACAACACGAAGCATCCTGATCTAGTCACTGAAGTACAAACATAACTCCTGCTTGAGGAAATGTGTCTGATGACATACAGAAAAAAACATGAAAACAGACAACTTAAACTGAGAATTTCGATCTTGTGTAATGAAGTCAAAGTCATTATGACATACGACGACTGAATAGAAAGTTGCTGGACATGACGGATGAAACTGCTAGCAGGCAGAGAGCGTCTCGGACTTCCATAATCTAACTAAAACTATAGACAGACATACCGATTTGACGTCAGTGTTTCGGAGACCGTTCAGAATTTCCGAGCAGGAACTAAAGTTTTTCCAGGAGGTCTGAGTATTAGTGGAATACTGCATAAATCTAGGTACAGAAGGTCTAACCTGAGCATATAGTGTGTAAGGTTTGACCACCTGACCATCACACCCATATGTGGTTCTTTCACAAAGATGAAAGCACACAATTGATTATGAAGCATTACAACTCCCCTTCCCATGACAAAAGCCTCTGTACATCTAAAGCTCCATAGTTCCATAAAGACATGATTAAACAAGTTGCACTGGAAGAACTGGAGTGTGACTCATCCCCACTGAACACCTTTGGAATGAACTGGAACACCGAGAGAACCCCAGACCTCCTCACTCTTACAACATCAGTGTAGCTGAATGATCAGGAATCCACACAGACACGCTCCAACATCCAGTAGAGTGAGGAGATATTACTATAACAGTATAAGGGGGAATAAATCTGGAATGGGATGTTCAACGAGCTCCTACAGGTCAGCATTCCATGACACACTCGACTTACCTGCAAAATACCTGTACCTGTGAGCTAATAACAGGTATTAACCATCATGAGATGGATCGACTTAATGCTTCTCACCTCATATTATCGATCCAGCAGTCGATGGCCACTGGTATCAGCAGGTCCGGGTCCAACCACAGCGTGAAGTACTCATTGGTCTTCTTATAACAGATGTAGTGAACCACACTGGGTTTATCTAGCTTAGCTTCCAGCTGGTTCCCGAGATCTCCTGGAACTGCAAAACAACGAGATTGAGTGAAATTCCCAGTTACAGCCGCTGACAGAGCGGAATTCAGTAAGGCTGCTTGTCCAATAAATACTGCAGAATTTTCTTAAGATGATTTCTGTCATATTTGTTGTGCAATACTGGGCACGCCTCAGTGTAGCTCTTATATTCTGCAGATTATTCCAAAGTTCTGCATTCCATACCTGTGAAATCTTTTTTTATTAATCCATTTATAGTTATGTTTAATGTTGTGAAACTACCATGAAGCATGTTCCTGTTTATAACAGCCAATCCCTGTCTCTTTTTTTCCTCCCTCTCTCTCTCTCTCTCTCTCTCTCTCTCAAAGATAATAAAAATAAAAAAATAATAAAAAATAAAAATCAAAAAGGCAGCACGGTTAGCACGTTTGCCTCACACCTCCAGCGTCCTGGGTTCGAGTCTCACTCCAGGTGGTGTGCTTGGTGGGTTTTCTCCCACAGTCCAAAGACTTCTAGCCTGATTGGAGTCTCTAAATTGTGTGTGTGTGATGGGTTGGCACACCGTCCAGGGTGTATCCTGCCTTGACGCCTGAGATAGCCACAGGCTGACCCGATGATGGATCGGATAAGCAGTACAGACAATGGAAAGAAAAGAAAAAAAAGTCAAGAAGCACAACATCCTCTCATCTGAAGCCTGACCGTTCCTTCCACAAACGCTAAACAAAACATCTCCTTACAGAAAACATCATATCAACAAAGACACCGATAGTTAAATATGTGGAACGTCCATCCTGCAAGTTGCTGTTTCAATAAAATACTAGAACTTATAATACTACAGAATTTATATAAACCTGTGATTAAGAAAATCTGCAGCTCCTGAACAAACAGAATCAAGACTTTAACCGATTTAGAGCTTTGTGTTTGCGTTCACATCTAAGGACGTTGACTGTGAGTCTGATAAGAAAGCTGTCCACTCAGGGACTGATGATGAGTCGGAATATTATTATTTTAAATTGTGGTCACACACACACACACACACACACACACACACACACACACACACACACACTACATGTTTCTGAAGGTCAGGTTACCGTTTCCCCCCGAGTGCTGAGGCAACAGATCTGAAATGAAGCTGTAGGATAAACTGGGATATTAGCACGTGGTCAAACAGTGGCTTGTGTGCTTGCTGAACGCTAGATAAAGAGCTCGTGATATCTCAGTTTAATTTTAGTTAACACAACTCGTTGCGGTTTGACTTCTGAGCACCGAAGCTTGCCTTATTTTCAGTGCGGCCCTTTCCTTTTTAAAAACCACAAACCTATTTAAAAAGCTATTTCCTTATACTGTATTTTGACTGGTGCATAATACGCTACATACACTTATGTTTTGGGAATATAAAAAAATGTAGTAATAAAAAAAGAATCAAATAAATGAGAGAGGGAACAGTTGTGAAAAAGTGCAAAAAATAGCATATTGCTGTTATATAATAAAACCCCAAGGAAGATGCTTTGTTTCAAAACAATAAAATACTCTGACTTTATGTCTTCATTTAAAAGAGTCTCTTATATGTGCCCTGTAAAGCACTGGGAAATTTATTCCTTCATTCATTTTCAGTTTTATTACAGTCTGGGTCACGGTGGAGATCCAGAGCCTGTTCTTTACAACAAGACAGTTTTTGACAATTGGGAGGAAAGTGAAGAACCTGGACGAAACCCATGAAAGCTACCTGCTGCACCACTGCATTGAATTATAGTGTCACTTAAAATGTATGTGACATGATTTTGACAAAATATTAGTGCGCTAAAGACAGACGCTTGCTGCTAGACTGTGGGAAAACGCCCGCTGTCATGTGTAACATAAAAGCATTCGCTGGGTTCCTGAGTGGCTCAACAGAGGAGCGAATTATCGCCCTGATCGCGCCACAGCATTGTGTCTCAGGGAAGGAAGGATAGTGTTCTCTCTCTCCCTGTCCATCACATCCACACTCACCAATCGTGGCCATGTGTGAGCAGATGTATGCGGAAGAGGGTAGACAGCGTATTTTTTCAATCTGTGATGCAGCAGTTTTCAAATTTGTCCACTTTTCAGAACAATACGTTTTCGTTGACTAACACCGCTGTCTCGTGTGGACGGAAGGCCAAAATGGATAGGAAAATATGCATTTTTTACAGGAAAACATGTTAGTGTGGACATGGCCTTAGAGGAAGTAGATGCTTTACCTTCTTCCCGTTTTAGTAGTGATCATATGATAGAGGACAGCTGGCTGGATGGTATAGGAACAAATTGGGGGAAATAACTGAACACACACAAGTTCAACTGCTCTTAGGGCGTCTGTCAGATTAAAATACACAAGTGTTGATAAATAAAAATAAAAACAGACATTAATATAATGCTATGGTACGTCCTGTATGTATTTATACACTGACTTCAAAACCTTTGAATAATTCCTATTTCCTGTGATTTAACCTTCTCAGTGATAAATCTACTTACTGAGTTGTTTTATTATTAGTGTTATTTATCAAAGGTTTTGCTAACACCTTTTACCATTTGTGGTCACTTTACTTTTAAGAAGTGTCCTAGTACGTGTTATTTGTTCCTTGAATCGTTGTTGAATTGTTATTTGAGTCTATTATGTACAGGACGTATCGATGTCCAGTTCTGTTATTAATAAACACTACATTGTGTAACAGCAGTGGGAAGGCGCTTTCCTGCCTCACTCATGTGACTGGATGTCATGTGAATCACCATACAGACACAAGGCGAGGATACTCGAGGAAAAAATGACCTCTCTAAGCCTTCTGTACATCCATGTCCCAATTTCAGGATGTCTTGGTCATACAGACCAGTGAAATTGTGTGAGTTTGAAGGTCATGGATGGATTAGACAATTACACAAACGCTCACTAGACTAATAATACTAATCCTAACAATTTATTTCTATGAAACTGGACTTTGACAAGGTGTCACAAGCACTGTTTGTGATCTCTGCAGTCTATACTTCACAACACGTTCAGGTCAACACCGTGCTGCATTTCAGTCTGTCCAATCACAGGTCAACAAGTCAACTGTGATCGAGTCGTCATCAGTAAACAAGACTAAAAATTACCATTAAGATCTGTCAGTGTCGTGGAATAAATACCTGTTTTGTAAATGCATCAACTTACTCAGTACCACAGGAGGTCGGTCCGGACACGGCTTCCCAACGGAACATTTTAAACTTCTGCACCAGGCGAATGGAGCTAAAAACAACAACAACAACAACAAGCCGAGATGGCTTAAACAAATCATCTTCCAACGGATCATATTTGAGCTGATAACACCACGGTCCAGACTAAATCGTTCTGTATTAAAATAAAGCCATTGTGACAGATTATTAAGCTAGCAAGGTGAGAAACAAATGTAAAATGAATACAAAATAAAAACACGATACAGAACGCGCCCCATGAGCGCGGTGAGGTTTTTAACGCCGAACTCAGGCTGTAGTGACGATGGACGATGACATCGATTACAGTGGGCGGGGCTATGAGTTGATTAATTTTTCTCCGACATAAATTCATTTGGCAGTATTTTTTGATGTAAAGGTTTTTAAAGGTGAGGTAGAGACCTAAATATGGCGTCAAATTCGCCAAATTTGTTTAAACATTGAGTTTCCAAGAGCTCACCAGAAATATTCATTTATATAACAGTGTACATCACAGTGTACACCATATTAATGCTCTCCTTCTATCACTTTAGTGATCCTGGGAAAACAGTAACCTGGGACCCTGGGAGAACCCAAGTTATGAACCAGAAATCATGAAACATGGGCCCTGAAGCACTGACACTGAGTGAGCCACCACACCTAGTGAGCTAGTTAAGTGCAAATGTTTGCCTATACTGAAATGATCAAACAAAAAAATATATACAATATAAGTTAGTTTTCAATGTTTCTTCTTCATCATCATCATCATCATCATCATCATCACCAAGTAACAAAAAGCATATGGAAGGGAGGGAAAGATCCTGTCTGCACAACACCTCCTAGTGGCTTTATTTATTATTAAAGAGTCATGATGATTTTGCTTGTTAAATTTGACTAGATCTATTTGAAAACATCATAAATTATATAAATACCTGCAGATTAATGCCATAACCAACTATAACTTTCATTATTTTTATGTTACAAGTTAATAAACAATTAATATCAAAACAATCACACTGTTACATTTCTATTTTATATGTCAAACACAGTAAGGGTGATTTGAAGTGTTTCATATATTTAATAATCTTTTGAATTACAAGAACATTCTTAGTATACTCCAATCAGGTATAACACTGTGAGCAGTGAGAGGTGAAGTGAATAAGACTGAGTATCTCCTCATCATGGCACCTGTTAGTGGGTGGGATATATTAGGCAGCAAGTGAACATTTTGTCCTCAAAGTTGATGTGTTAGAAGCAGGAAAAATGGACAAGTGTAAGGATTTGAGCGAGTTTGACGAAGGACCAAATTGTGATGGCTAGACCACTGGATCAGAACATCTCCAAAACTGCAGCTCTTGTGGGGTGTTCCTGGTCTGCAGTGGTCAGTATCTATCAGAAGTGGTCCAAGGAAGGAACAGTGGTGACCCAGAGACAGGGTCATGGGTGGTCAAGGCTCATTGATGCACGTGGGGAGCGAAGGCTGGCCCATGTGGTTCGTCGATCCAACAGACGAGCTACTGTTGCTCAAATTGCTGAAGAAGTTAATGCTGGTTTTGATAGAAAGGTGTCAGAATACACAGTGCAGGACGGGTCAGGGCTGTTTTGGCAGCAAAGGGGCACCAACACAATATTAGGCAGCTGGTCATATATGGTCTTTGATATATTTTTATACTCTCTCTATTCATGTGAAGGCTCAAGAAAAAAGTGAATTAAAGGTTATTTAGAATAAAAACCCTTTTTCAAACCTCAGGCATAAAAGGCACAAGTAATCATACAGTTTCATATAGTCACAATCTTCTTCTTCTTTCGGCTTTTCCCTTCAGGGGTCTTCACAGTGAATCATCTCTCTCCACCTATCCCTATCTTCTGCATCCTCAACACTTGCACCCACTAGCTTCATATCCTCATTAATTCCATCCATATACCTCCTCTTTGGCCTTCCTCTTTGCCTCCTGCCTGGCAGCTCCATGTCCAACATTCTCCTACCAATATACTCACTCTCCCTCCTCTGAACATGTCCAAACCATCTTAATCTGGCCTCCCTAACTTTGTCCCCCAAACGTCCAACATGAGCTGTCCCTCTGATGTACTCGTTCCTAATCCTGTCCAATCTTGTCACTCCCAAAGAGAACCTCAACATCTTCAGCTCTGCTACCTCTAGCTCTGACTCCTGTCTCTTCCTCAGTGACACTGTCTCTAAACCATACAGCATGGCCGCTCTCACCACTGTCCTGTACACCTTCCCCTTGATTCTCGCTGATATTTTCCTCTCACACAGAACTCCCCACACCTTTCTCCACCCATTCCAACCTGCCTGCACTCGCTTCTTTACCTCTTTCCCACACTCTCCATTACTCTGGACTGTTGACCCCAAGTACTTAAACTCCTGTACCTTCTTCACCTCTTCACCCTGTAACCTTACTGTTCCACTTCCCTCCCTTTCATTCACACACATGTACTCAGTCTTACTACCACTGACTTTCATTCCTCTTCTCTCCAGCGCAAACCTCCACCTCTCCAGGTTTTCCTCCACCTGCTCCCTGCTCTCACTACAGATCACAATGTCATCTGCAAACATCATTGTCCAAGGAGACTCCTGTCTGACCTCCTCTGACAACTGGTCCATCACTATAGCAAACAGGAAGGGGCTCAGAGCCGATCCCTGATGCAGTCCCACCTCCACTTTGAACTCCTCTGTCTGACCTACAGCACACCTCACCACTGTCCTGCTCCTCTCATACATGTCCTGCACCACTCTGACATACTTCTCTGCTACTCCTGACTTCCTCATACAGTACCACAGCTCTTCTCTTGGCACCCTGTCATACGCTTTCTCCAAGTCTACAAACACACAGTGCAACTCCCTCTGACCATCCCTATACTTCTCCGTCAAAATTCTCAGAGCAAAAATTGCATTAGTTGTGCTCTTTCTGGGCATGAAGCCATACTGCTGCTCACAAATTTCCACTACCTTCCTTAACCTAGCTTCCACTACTCTTTCCCATAGCTTCATTGTATGGCTCATCAACTTTATCCCCCTATAGTTGCTGCAACTCTGCACGTCACCCTTATTCTTAAAGATCGGCACTAACACACTTCTTCTCCATTCCTCAGGCATCCTCTCACTCTCTAAAACCCTGTTAAACAAACTAGTTAAAAATTCCACTGTTGCCTCTCCCAGACATTTCCAGACCTCCACCGGGATGTCGTCAGGACCAACTGCCTTTCCACTTTTCATCCTCTTCAAAGCCTTCCTGACTTCATCCTTTCTAATCTTATCTACTTTCTGTTCCACAGAGTTCACCCCTTCTACTCTTTTTTCCCTCTCATTTTCCTCATTCATCAGCTCCTCAAAGTACTCCTTCCATCTCCTCTGTACACTCTCCTCACTTGTGAGCACCCTTCCATCTCTATCCTTAATAACTCTAACTTGCTGCACATCCTTCCCATCTCGATCCCTCTGCCTAGCTAACCTGTACAAGTCCTTCTTTCCTTCTCTAGTGTCTAACCTAGTGTACAACTCGTCATATGCCTTCTGCTTGGCCTTAGACACCTCCCTCTTCACTCTGCGCTGTAACCCCTTTGTATTCCTGTCTATTCTCTTCAGTCCTGTCCATGTCCCACTTCTTCTTGGCTAACCCCTTCCTCTGGACACTATCCTGAACTTCCTCATTCCACCACCAAGTCTCCTTATCTTCTTTCCTCCTTCCAGATGACACACCCAGCACCTTTCTCCCTGTCTCCCTGATCACTTCTGCTGTAGTTTCCCAGTCATCTGGCAGCACTACCTGACCACCCAGAGCCTGCCTCAACATTTTGTCTAAATTCCTCACAACATTCCTCCTTTTTCAGCTTCCACCACTTGGTTTTCTTCTCTATCTCTATCTCTGACCTCTTCTTCTTACAGACCATCAAAGTCATCCTACACACCACCATCCTATGCTGTCTGGCTACACTCTCTCCCACTACCACTTTACAGTCACTAATCTCTTTCAGATTGCCTCTTCTACATAGGATGTAGTCTACCTGTGTTCTCCTACCTCCACTCTTGTAAGTCACTCTATGCTCCTCCCTCTTCTGAAAATAAGTGTTAACCACACCCATGTCCATCCTCTTAGCAAAGTCCACTACCATCTGTCCTTCTAGGTTCCTTTCCTTAACTCCAAACTTGCCCATCACCTCCTCATCACCTGTGTTCCCCTCACCAACATGTCCATTAAAATCCGCTCCTATCACCACTCTCTCACCCGTGGGAATACTCTCCATCACCTCATCTAATTCACTCCAGAATCTCTCTTTCTCCTCTAACTCACAACCTACCTGTGGGGCATAACCACTAACAACATTCAACATCACCCCTTCAATCTCTAACTTCAGACTCATCACCCTGTCTGACACTCTCTTCACCTCCAGAACATTCCTCACAAACTCCTCCTTCAGGACCACACCTACCCCATTTCTCTTACTATCCACACCATAATAAAACAGCTTGAATCCTGCTCCTATACTACGAGCCTTGCTCCCCTTCCACCTGGTCTCCTGTACACACAGTATATCCACCTTCCTTCTCTCCATCATATCAGCCAGCTCTCTACCTTTCCCTGTCATAGTACCAACATTCAGAGTTCCTATTCTCAGTCCTACACTCTTACCTTTCCTCTCCTCCCTCCTCTACTTCTTCCACCAACAGTAGCCCAATTTCTACCGGCACCCTGTAGGTCAACAGCGCAGATGGCGGTCGTTGTTAACC
Source organism: Hemibagrus guttatus (assembly GCA_033459395.1). Classification (NCBI taxonomy): domain Eukaryota; kingdom Metazoa; phylum Chordata; class Actinopteri; order Siluriformes; family Bagridae; genus Hemibagrus; species Hemibagrus guttatus. The sequence continues at coordinate 28,590,704 of JAUCMX010000009.1, read as the reverse complement.
CGGGCCTCGACCGATCCGGTATGAAATTCAGAGTACTGACAATTCGCATGGTTAAATTTGGCAATGTTTTACGCCGGATGCCCTTCCTGACGCAACCCTCTCTATTTATCCGGGCTTGGGACCGGCACAGAAGTCACTGGACTGTGACCCCCATGGCTAGATTTCCATATAGTCACAATATGTTCCACAAATAAATAAAGGTAAAGGAATTATTAGCTAAAGCATAATATTTGAAATTGCAGAGAATAAAATTTAAATACAAAATAAGATTTTAAAGAAAACAAAAGCACTGTACACTACATTTATACTTAATGCACAAATAAATTTGATTCATTCATTTTATATATAGAGAAGTTGGTGCAAGGGGTTTTTCGTGCTCGCGTAAATGGATTATGATTTAGATTCATAAAATTGCCTAAAATTGCTTTTGTGAATGGAAATGACCTGGGAATTAGCCTGCTAAAAGAAAACAGTTAGAATGACGAGCCTTACAAAAATGCAGGAGGACATTTACTAAAGAAGGTCATGAGGCTTGGGCTGTACTGCGGTACACTGAGTTTGCACATTAAGTAAAATAATATATAGAATTCCAATGAATTTCGAGTTTAGCACAATTGTGTTATCATTGTGCATCAAATCAAAAAATGATGGTTGGGTGTCATTAGATTTGATTTATTCATGGGGTTTAGGGTTATTTTTTAACACATTCTGCCTCACATAAATGCTAAAGTGCTGCCGCATTGCTCTCTTCAGGCAGAGATGAACAAAGGCTAAATCTTGCTGGTGCCACTATTAACAGGAAGTCAAATGGCATTATAGGTAATGTAGGAATAATTAATAATAATAAATTATGAATTAATTATTATTCATGAATAATAATAATAATAATAATAATAATAATAATAATAATAATAATAATGTATTAAAATCTATATTATTTTCATTGTATTTAGCAAAACTCATGGAGTCACCTTTTGTTTTGCACTAATTATTAATGCATAGTTGTTTTTTTTAAGCCTTCCTTCAATCATCTGATCTCTTTCAAACGTGTCCAATACCAAGCATGTTTTGGGCAAATTGACTTTTCTGCTGATGTACACCAGGACTTTGAGCCCTCAGATCAGGCCAAGGGTCGCTGGAACACCACGAGAACAGCTGTTGGTGGTGTGATAACAGAACTGGTGAGCATTTATATTTACACTGCTGTATTTTTTTTTATTTCTTTGCTCATCCATGTTGGTGATGATGCAGAAGGATAAATGTGACCAGGACATTTGAAATGGCTGCAGAAATAAAAGAGTAAATAAATGCTTTCAGAAATCCTTTATAAATACAGTTGAATCAAACCTGCATTTGCATTGTCATTCATAAATGCATAAAGTTGTGTGTGTGAGTGGTTTCTAGTACAAAAAAAAGAAATGGACAGAGGGTTGAATAGTGTGCCAGCAATGAGTGCTGCTGAAAACATATTCTAATAGTAGGAATACCGGATTGTAAAATACATGTCGTAAAATAGACGATAAACTTTAAAAACTATTTACTGTATACTGTAAATATTGAGAAATAATGATCTTAAAATTGCCCAGCATAGTGTTTGTGTCCAGCAGGCGGTGACAGTGAGTTATATTTAGCAAAATCGAGGCTGAAAGAAGGACAAGAGGACATGGATGTACATGTGAGTGCTGATATATCTTTAATCTGTACATATTGTTGAATCTGTATATTCTATACAAACTGCAAAGGCATTTCATATCTTCTGGTCATGTTTGTGAATATATACACAAAAGTCCACCTGGTATAGGTCTCAGTCACACGTCCTAATAGACATCATATCTCTTTGCAAGCTATAAAGTTAACCACACTGCATTTATGAACTCAAGCCGAGCTTTAGTTAAGGGCTCTGGTTGATGAGTTGGCGCTTCTGAGACTGTTTGACAAAAATAGTACGGACAGCCTCATCCTTCTGAACCATTCCCTCTAGGATCTCCTGGATGGCATTGAGGACGTTGTGGTTGAAGACGATGTCGAGGTGAGCCAAGCCGCTGAATTCGGTCACGTACACCGATTGCGGCTGCTCCCCTATCCAGCGCTTACACAAGCCCATGCTGTGGCTGTCCACCGTATTGTCCCCGTCCTCGTACAGGAAGTCCACGGGATCGCCGTTCGGGAACTGCTCATCATAGATGTAGGTGACGGGTGTGGGTAAGCCAACACCATAGAAACAGTGGACCTCAACGCCGGGGGTGGGGAGGCCTGCCGTGAGGTTCCTCGTGTCCTCCCACATGTGCCAACCATCCTCAAAGTTGATGTCGGTGAAGAAGCGGCGGTAATCCTGGTGGGTGTAGTTAAAGCTTGGTGTGGAGATAAAGACGTGATCCTCAGACCACGCATCCTCAGACGGGATCATCCACGGGTTGGTGGTGGTCATGCGCTGCTCCTCACGGATCTTGATGGAGGACACCAGAGGGATGCCGTCGTTGTCGCCTGAGGAGTTAGCGGAAAATCAGAAACACTAAAATCAGCATCAGATCTCTCAAATCTAGCCGCAGAGTACCTACACTTGTTTACAACAAGGGCAGTCCTCCTCTGAATTGAGTTCCACTGTTAAAACCTACCCCAGTAGTAGGGTAACACTTGCTGGGGGTAAGTAACAATAAGAGGAATAAAGCAAAACACTATACAGTTTATATTCGAAGAACTTGAATTATGTAATTAAAAAGAATCATAATTAGTGGGTCTTTGTGCTGATTCTTTTAACATAACGGCATATAATTATATTATTTTCATTTCAACATTTTATGTGCTCAAATTATGATCTGAAGTACAGCTAATAATAGTAATAACGACCAGTTTTGTTTACCTGATGCTAAAACTCTGAGGGGCTTCACACATCCACCCCACGGCGTTCCCAGTGAGATGAAGCTCTTGATGTAGCGATCTTTCCAGGCTTGGCTTTGCTGGTTGAGGAAGTAGAGGATGTAAAGACCGCCCATACTGTGGCCCAGGAGGTGGACGGGTTGCTTGTACTCATTGTGCATCTCCTCTACAAGGCTCTTCAGGCGCGCAAAATATTCAGCCTGCTCATCTGGAACAGACCATGCACACAATCAGGAACATACAGCAGATGTTAGATGGAAATGTTAGTGTGACTATCTGTGGCAGTCATTTAAGGACCTTGATTGGTTCTACTGATGGAGAACTAGTGAACTTCTCTCAACTCATCTGAAGCACTAGTAAATTTCTGAGAACAAGTGGCTAATTATTCTGTCAACATAATGGAGCTGTATAAATAGGCAAAGATACAGTGCACTACCGTGCCAACATTAGGATATTATCCATTCAAATATTCAGTCTAAAGCATTTTATTCAGTAACTACAACAATGTATTCAGTACTTACAGCAAAAATAATAGGACAACTATGTAGTTATGAGAACTAGAAATCTGGACATACCAGCTTAAGAGGTCACTAGACAATGAAACCTAAGAGACAGAAAGAGGTTTGACTCACTCGGGGCAATCCTCCAGTCATACGGTGCAGCTCGAACAGTCTTGTTGCGCACATATCCAATACTGACCAAATGTTCAACCATGGTGTGAAAATAACCTACAAACAGAAGGATGTCATACAGGAGAGAGAGGAAGAAACAGGATTGGTCGTTACTCATTGGGTTTACTTTCAAATTCAATGACGAATTAACTCACAGTTCACAAACCTCAGAAGTTAATTAGTTTATCTAATGAGTTCCCTTTCACTGAGTGTAAATGAATGATATTGGTGTCGGAGCAGTCACCTGCCAGATTGTTGTTATCCAGGAACTCGACAGAGTACGTCTGGCCAAATCCAGGGACTCGCACTTCCACACCAGGAGAGTTGGATGTTCTGCGAGTCGTTCGGTTATACACAATCCTGTGGCACAAGAAAGGATGTGTGAAATGCTGACAACTGGAGTCCATTTGCTGGCATTGTTGAATTCGGAGAAAGCTCCAAAAAAACAAAAGGTTAATTGGTGTTGAAAAGCACTCTGTGTTAGCTCAGCACTTACCACCACAGTGTGAATAATTAGTGAAACAGATTATCAAGAATGATGATTTTATTTACATTGTTCCTTAATCCTGGACAATCTCATACATTTGAGGAAAGAAATGCTTGTCACTTAGGTGGTACATTTAAGTCTTATCTACTGCAAATTTAAGTTAAAGAACTTAAAACCAAAAAAAAATCTGTGACAAAAGTGGGACTATGTAAAAAAAAAATGGCTGTAACTCCTTAATGATTAATGAAAGATTTTTGTTAAACCCTCTGAAATAAAACCGATTCATTTCAGATACAACATCCTGATGTACAATGGCAGAAATCTAAAAATTGCCTTGCTGTCCAGATACTTACAGACCTCCCTGTATAGAACCTAAAGTTTATACCCCAATCTCACCTTTGCTTCAGTGGTTACTGTAGACTCGTACCTAACAAACTGCTGCTGAAATCATAAAGAATCTGAATCCCAGGAATCTGCTCACACTGAACATCCTTTCAACACACTTAGTGCTGCTCATCTTTACTCTTCTACACCTGTATACTGTAAAGATATATAATCCCGCAGTCTGGTTCTGTTTCTTATTCATTCCCTTTTGAGTCTGGTTTGTCCTACTGTATTTGTGTATAACAGTGAAATGAATGATTTTATCCACTTTTAATGGGTTTTGTTATGGTTATGAAGTGCGTCCTCACCTAATGTTGTCAATCCAGCAGTCAATACCGATGGGCATGAACATATTGAGGTCGATCCACAGCGGAAACCAGTCCTCAGTCTTCTTGTAGCAGAACCAGTGCACCAGCGTGGGTTTGTCTATTTTGGCCTCGAGGCGGTTGCCGATATTCCCCGGCACTAAAAATCACACAGATTTGACAAAGGCCAAAGGAGTGAGAGTCAAAACACAGTGTTGAATTTTGCAACATTCCTGCAGCATTGGAAGAACTGTTCACAGAGACGTCTAGTGATGTATTTAAACACTGTAAGCTTTAATCAAACACTGTCAGGGTTCAACACCATTTAAAGGTTGTGGAATATTGAGTCCATACAGAGCAGGTTCAGCAGTGTAAGAGTTAACTCAACAATGCTAGTGTTGTGTATTAAAGAATTGATCATTTCATTCAATGCTGCAGCTGTCTGTTCATTACTGCTGCTGTTAAATGACAATAACATTGCTGAATTCATTCTTGCATGAATCTTTAGTGTTTTCTTCTTCTTCTTCTTTCGGCTTTTCCCTTCAGGGGTCTCCACAGCGAATCATCTCTCTCCACCTATCCCTATCTTCTGCATCCTCAACACTTGCACCCACTAGCTTCATATCCTCATTAATTCCATCCATATACCTCCTCTTTGGCCTTCCAAATTGTTAAAGGGTTAAAAATCACTGCTCATCATATTATAACACTACAAAGTTCATGCAGCACTGTAGGAACTAAACACTTAAGGTGTTATTTCAATATTTTGTAAGGATTCATTCAACATTTCAGATGTTAATTCATTACTGCTTTTTGCTGACTTAACAACATTCTAGGAGTTAAATCAATAGTTACTGTGTTCACCCATAACTGCTGTGGCTATCTTAAAATACAAAAGAATGACTGGAGATAAATATTGTGAATGGTTTATTCCTTACTGCAGCTGATAAGTTAACCCTGTAAAGTTCATACAGACCCACAGGGGTGTTAGTTCAACATTAAGTCAATACTGCAAGTATTAATCTAACAGTGAGGGTTGATTCAGTACTGCAGATGTTTATTCAGCACTGTAAGAGTTAATGAATCAGGGCTGTTAACACGTACAGCACTGTAAGGGTTAGGTCATTTGGGTGAGGTTTAATTGAATACTGCAGATGTTAATTCGAATCAATTGAATTCAGTATTTTAGCAGTAAGTTCATTATGACGGGTTAGAAGCACTGCAGTTTTATCTGACATGATCTTACCGATGATAAGAGGCGGTGTGCTGTTGCTCCCTTCCCGTGGTCCGGCGGTCGGCGGAAAGATGACGTTAAAAAGCCAAAATCCTGCCGACTGCTGAAACACGAGCAGAACGGTGAGAAGGGCGGCGAGGGCGTGCGAGGGCGGCATCGTGTCTGCTCTCTCTGCGTGCTTCTCCGGTCAACGGCCTCAACCTCTCTCTACGCTTGGGGAGAAAAGAGTGACACAGAAAGAAAGAGAGAAGGGGAGTGGGGGATGTTGAACCGCGTCAGATCACCGGTCGTAGTTAAACACGTGCCATTTGGCATCACTGTCCGATCTACTCCTACTTCTACTGTATCAGACTGTATCTCTATCACAGTGTCCGATCTACTCCTACTCCTACTGTATCAGACTGTATCTCTATCACAGTGTCCGATCTACTCCTACTCCTACAGTATCAGACTGTATCTCTATCACAGTGTCCGATCTACTCCTACTCCTACTGTATCAGACTGTATCTCTATCACAGTGTCCGATCTACTCCTACTCCTACTGTATCAGACTGTATCACAGTGTCCGATCTACTCCTACTCCTACTGTATCAGATCATCGTGTTCCGTGTCCAGAACACACACAGTCCTCTTCCCAAATTCAGCCAGTCACTCCCAGAAACAAACATGCCAAACTGTTCCTTCTCTCCGGTGTAGCACCACCAAGAACACCCCCTCTGTACCATTAGAGTAATTACTTTACCTGGGAAGGTGTGTGCTGTTCCCCTTTTAATTAGCGTGTACAGCGGCTTGAAAGGTCGAATTAAGCTTTACCTTAAATCATTTGTTTAAATGCACTACATGCTCCACTAAACTCCAGTTTTCAGGTGAGTTCAGCCAGGACATGTGAAGTCTGCTTAAGGTATGCTATATCCATGTTCCATGTGAAAGATTTACATGTTACAGAAGACAAGTGGCAAGTGACTCATTATTTGATAGACTATTCTGTTTGAGTATCAATTAAACCATTAGGCTCACTGTTTAAACCTGTACAATACTACTTTGACAATTTATTTAAGCCACAGAGCTTTTATTCCTGAAATGTTCACTCACTCCAACTCTTCATTATTCCTGTTTATTTTGGAGTTATTGAGCTCTGGTTAAAGCAAGCAAATAGGTAGGTCACGTAACATAATATCATGTAAATATTAAATGGATCATGTGGGGAAACTTGTGGATAAAGAAAAACAGAAAAATATAATGTAAAGGATAGATAGCTATTCACATTTGAAGTTGAAGGGATTTTATTTTTTAAGAAGGGAACTTTTATTTATTTATTTATTATTTTATTCTATTTAAATTTTAAACAGTCATTTCTAAATACAAAACAGTCCAAAAACAAGCAATATTTGGTATAACATTTCCAAAAAGCCAAACTCCTACTCACTGGTGTATTGATCCCGAGAGGCCTTGTATGGCTGTTTGCATCACGGTGCTGTACAGTCAATAATTTACAATACGAGGAGATGTTTTGATCCTTTCCAGTAAACATATAAAATTACCACCATTATTAATCAACGTTTATTTTAACTGAGAAAATAACAAAAAGCAAATAATGAGGTACTAGTTGTCAGTCCTGCACAACACTTCTTCTGATTTAATGCAACAAACAAACAAACAAACAAATAAATAAATAAATAAATAAAATTAAAAGCAACTTTGCACACATTCATATATACGAAATTTTACATGAATATTGACTACATTTTAATTCCGTTTATGTACATTATTAGGTAAATTGGCATGTTTTATTTATTTTAAAAGGGAAATAACACATTGTCAGAATAAAAATTTGCAAAGTATTTTAATTTTTTGTATGAAGTTGTATGCATAGTTTTACAAAGGTTTATTTTTAATTGATGAGATTTAAAAACAATTGAATAAATAAATCCAGGAAGTGTGCCATCGACTTGACGTCATTAGCGTGCGCCGAAGTATCGTCACCATAGAAACCGAAAAACGCCCCTGATACAAGGTATAGTTAACCTATTTTACGAAGCTATAATTGTTAATGCAGTTAAACGATGCAACAGACACTAAACACTAACTGTCTGAATGGTGAATTATTGCGTTAAATGATGAAGTTTCAGCTTGTGATTCGTTGCAGACGTGTCATTTAGTATCGTAATAGTTAACGTTAGACAGCTGAGCTAAGTGTTACATTACGACGACTGCTACTACTGAATAATGCTAATAATATTCTTATTCTAATAATAGTAGTAGTAGTAGTAGTAGTTGTTGTAGTAGTAGCAGTAATAATAATAATAATAAGTGTTTTGGTTTTTTTTTTACTCACTTTACAGATAGAGTGACCAGACAACTGGACATCAACACTGAATATTAAAGTTACAATTTATAGAACAAAAAGCAATTCCAACAAAAAGTCTAAAAGAGAAGAAAATATTTTTTTGAAGTTTAACTTTTGGACATTTGTACTTTGAGGTAATAAATAATACACCAATCACACCGATGAATATAATTATTATTTTAATCTAATGAATCTTTTAATGCAATAATAAGCAGTTTGTTTTGTCCACTGAAATTAAATTAACTTAGATTTACTTTTCAACCATACGTCACATTAGTTTATAGTTTCATATTTATCTGTTATTAGATTCATCAGTTTGCCAAATTCATCCAATTAGCCAAAGTTGTTATGTTAAGGAACATCAGTCTCTGTGACACTAGAATCTGTATCTCTGCTTTACTCTGCCATGTTATTAAGTGCTGTGTGAAGTTGAGCCTGATGGAAGAAACCCAACTGAAGGAGGAGGAGATGGAGAAGGAGGGAGAGGATGTAGGCCTGAGAGAGTTAAAAGGCCTGGAACAGACTCTAGCCAAAGTGCAAATCAATCTCTCGGCTCCCCATCTGTGAGTTTACTAAAGTTCACTGGTGTTTGCTCTTCTGTGCTCAGCATTAAACAGGGCCATTATCATGGTTACGCCAGCTGATGCTCACAAACACCACAGCTGTTTACAATACATAATCATTAACTGCAATGACAGAAACATACAAAACACCAGCTTCAGTGTGTTGTTGTGTAGGAAAAGACTCATGAGGTCCAGAATTCCAACGCAGGAAGATTTGTACACGGATTCACGTGTGGCTGTGACATTGAAACAGTCTGTGAACATGCTGTGCCGTGCTAGACTCATGTGTTTACTTAAAGACCTGTGGGCATCTGGTGGGTCACAGAGGTTGAAAATATTTCTTCTTCTTCTTTCGGCTTTTCCCTTCAGGGGTCTCCACAGCGAATCATCTCTCTCCACCTATCCCTATCTTCTGCATCCTCAACACTTGCACCCACTAGCTTCATATCCTCATTAATTCCATCCATATACCTCCTCTTTGGCCTTCCTCTTTGCCTCCTGCCTGGCAGCTCCATGTCCAACATTCTCCTACCAATATACTCACTCTCCCTCCTCTGAACATGTCCAAACCATCTTAATCTGGCCTCCCTAACTTTGTCCCCCAAACGTCCAACATGAGCTGTCCCTCTGATGTACCCGTTCCTAATCCTGTCCAATCTTGTCACTCCCAAAGAGAACCTCAACATCTTCAGCTCTGCTACCGCTAGCTCTGACTCCTGTCTCTTCCTCAGTGACACTGTCTCTAATCCATACAGCATGGCCGCTCTCACCACTGTCCTGTACACCTTCCCCTTGATTCTCGCTGATATTTTCCTCTCACACAGAACTCCCCACACCTTTCTCCACCCATTCCAACCTGCCTGCACTCGCTTCTTTACCTCTTTCCCACACTCTCCATTACTCTGGACTGTTGACCCCAAGTACTTAAACTCCTGTACCTTCTTCACCTCTTCACCCTGTAACCTTACTGTTCCACTTCCCTCCCTTTCATTCACACACATGTACTCAGTCTTACTACCACTGACTTTCATTCCTCTTCTCTCCAGCGCAAACCTCCACCTCTCCAGGTTTTCCTCCACCTGCTCCCTGCTCTCACTACAGATCACAATGTCATCTGCAAACATCATTGTCCAAGGAGACTCCTGTCTGACCTCCTCTGACAACTGGTCCATCACTATAGCAAACAGGAAGGGGCTCAGAGCCGATCCCTTATGCAGTCCCACCTCCACATTGAACTCCTCTGTCTGACCTACAGCACACCTCACCACTGTCCTGCTCCTCTCATACATGTCCTGCACCACTCTGACATACTTCTCCGCTACTCCTGACTTCCTCATACAGTACCACAGCTCTTCTCTTGGCACCCTGTCATACGCTTTCTCCAAGTCTACAAACACACAGTGCAACTCCCTCTGACCATCCCTATACTTCTCCATCAAAATTCTCAGAGCAAAAATTGCATCCGTTGTGCTCTTTCTGGGCATGAAGCCATACTGTTGCTCACAAATTTCCACTACCTTCCTTAACCTAGCTTCCACTACTCTTTCCCATAGCTTCATTGTATGGCTCATCAACTTTATCCCCCTATAGTTGCTGCAACTCTGCACGTCACCCTTATTCTTAAAGATCGGCACTAACACACTTCTTCTCCATTCCTCAGGCATCCTCTCACTCTCTAAAACCCTGTTGAACAAACTAGTTAAAAATTCCACTGCTGCCGCTCCCAAACATTTCCAGACCTCCACCGGGATGTCGTCAGGACCAACTGCCTTTCCACTTTTCATCCTCTTCAAAGCCTTCCTGACTTCATCCTTTCTAATCTTATCTACTTTCTGTTCCACAGAGTTGTATTCCTGTCTATTCTCTTCAGTCCTGTCCATGTCCCACTTCTTCTTGGCTAACCTCTTCCTCTGGACACTATCCTGAACTTCCTCATTCCACCACCAAGTCTCCTTATCTTCTTTCCTCCTTCCAGATGACACACCCAGCACCTTTCTCCCTGTCTCCCTGATCACTTCTGCTGTAGTTTCCCAGTCATCTGGCAGCACTACCTGACCACCCAGAGCCTGCCTCAACTTCTGTCTAAATTCCTCACAACATTCCTCCTTTTTCAGCTTCCACCACTTGGTTTTCTTCTCTATCTCTATCTCTGACCTCTTCTTCTTACAGACCATCAAAGTCATCCTACACACCACCATCCTATGCTGTCTGGCTACACTCTCTCCCACTACCACTTTACAGTCACTAATCTCTTTCAGATTGCCTCTTCTACATAGGATGTAGTCTACCTGTGTTCTCCTACCTCCACTCTTGTAAGTCACTCTATGCTCCTCCCTCTTCTGAAAATAAGTGTTAACCACACCCATGTCCATCCTCTTAGCAAAGTCCACTACCATCTGTCCTTCTAGGTTCCTTTCCTTAACTCCAAACTTGCCCATCACCTCCTCATCACCTCTGTTCCCCTCACCAACATGTCCATTAAAATCCACTCCTATCACCACTCTCTCACCCGTGGGAATACTCTCCATCACCTCATCTAATTCACTCCAGAATCTCTCTTTCTCCTCTAACTCGCAACCTACCTGTGGGGCATAACCACTAACAACATTCAACATCACCCCTTCAATCTCTAACTTCAGACTCATCACCCTGTCTGACACTCTCTTCACCTCCAGAACATTCCTCACAAACTCCTCCTTCAGGACCACACCTACCCCATTTCTCTTACTATCCACACCATAATAAAACAGCTTGAATCCTGCTCCTATACTACGAGCCTTGCTCCCCTTCCACCTGGTCTCCTGTACACACAGTATATCCACCTTCCTTCTCTCCATCATATCAGCCAGCTCTCTACCTTTCCCTGTCATAGTACCAACATTCAGAGTTCCTATTCTCAGTCCTACACTCTTACCTTTCCTCTTCTCTCTCTGTCTGTGCACTCTCCTCCCTCCTCTACTTCTTCCACCAACAGTAGCCCAATTTCCACCAGCGCCCTGTAGGTCAACGGCACCGATGGCGGTCGTTGTTAACCCGGGCCTCGACCGATTCAGTATGAAATTTGTACTGACGATTCGCATGGTTAAATTTGGCAACGTTTTATGCCGGATGTCCTTCCTGACGCAACCCTCTCTATTTATCCGGGCTTGGGACCGGCACAGAAGTCACTGGACTGTGACCCCCATGGCTAGATTGAGGTTGAAAATATTTACTGTACAATAATATCACAAAGTGTACATGTGCAAAAATGACATAAGTTAGGAATATTTAAGACAGCTGAATTTTGGACAATGGGTCAGTGCTGACTTGAGAGGTCATGGGATGCAGCCAGCATTATGGACAGGAATATGTTACAGTTAGAAGCGACTCAATTAAGACAGGTATAAACACATCAGCATTTTTGCCATGTATGTACTTAACAAATATCATATTCAGACTTTAAAGTAGTGGTTTGCAATTTTCAGAGCCCTCCACTAACTGCAATGGCGATGAAAGCATTGACAAACTTTCCCTCAGCATTCTCTGAACATTTAACCTCAACCTTCTCCACACTTTATATATTGCTGAATTTTCAGGAAAGTTTGCAGCACAGTCCTTTACAGGGGTTGAGCTCATTTCATGGATGTTGAAATGTAAACAGAAACTAGTATGAGCCATTGGCAATATTTCTATAATGGCTTTTTAAGGTAGCGTAGAGATTCCTCTTCAAACTGCTACTCATGCTAAATCACAGAGGAGATTTGCCCTCTTCCACATACTTCCATGGTGCTCACAGACATCCATGAGTGGTGTTGTGATTGACAAGGGAGAGAAATGATCCTGAAAATGGGTCAAATGCTTTTCTGTTACTCCTCTCACAAGCATCTTGTGTACTTTTAACCATTACAAACTACACCTTTAACAGTACATTAAAGAGAATGCCCTATAGTATGAATTAACCTATGTAAGCACCAGTGTAGCGGCTAGAATTGAGGCTTAAGTTCATGCTTCTGTTGAAGTTTATTAACTGTTATTATGCAGAAATACCAGCGATTCAAACTGACTCCGTTCTTACAGATCAGACCGGAAGCCTAAATTGGACCGATCTGAATGTCCCGCTTCATACAGCGAGAACTCGGCTGAAGAGAAGCTGTTGGTATCCATGGCGGAAAATCTCCACGCTCAATACTCCTTCCTGTACCCTGATCGCAAGCCGCTGCTACTCTGCCCAGTCAATGAGTTTGGAGTGCAGGTGCAGTATTTCCACACCGTGAGCTGTTCACTAGCTTCTCAACCCTGACCCTAGACACTGTTCTTTGTACTGGTAAAGCACCACACACACTTCTTTCTTTTTAAGAATATATCGTGATATTTTGAGGTATTTTAAGGTTCTATTTGGATAAAAAATGAATGCCAGCTAGAAGTGTTTAATGTTAAAGTCACGGTAGATCCTTTTACAGCGTGAATTTCACTGCGGCTCAGTACTAAGTACCACCGTTTCTAATTTTGTTTATGTTCTCGTTTTACCGTAATAGAAGTTTGTGAGCACCACGCTGCGGCCTACGTTGATGCCGTACCGCGAGCTGTATGACTGGCACGGCTGTGCTAGTTTCGTCTCTGACTTTTTGACTTTGGAGCTGCTGGATTGTCCAGCTGAAGTGGTGAGAGCGACTTGGGCTGCTAAACAGTTTAGATCCATGTCTCTACCTGGCTTCAGTGGATAATCTCTCCTGTATTCAGTAGATTTGTTCCTAATTATTGCGGCTGTGATGATTAACTTTGATCTGCAGAGATGTCTGACTATTACATTGCAGAGCAGTTGTAATGTGTTTCATCTGACCGTGTGATTTGTTTAGCCGAAACAGCTCTGCTCTCCATCGTGGCTGGTGCGGACTCGGAGAGGTACATGTTTTGAATTCTCCACCTTGCTCTGCAGCTTATTGCTGGGAGCAGGCTACAACGCTTACTGTGTCAGTGGCTACGCCGTCAAAGAGATGTGCCTGCTCGATCTGAGCCACCAGGAATGTCCACAACTCAAACCTCAAAACACGGTGAGTGACCACACAGCTGCTATAATATATGTATATATATATAAATTGTATAGTTACACTTATAGTAAGTGTATACTTAAAAATATTTAAAGACAGCTCAAGTGATAATTGTCATGGTTTGTGTGTGTAGGTTGAAGAGACGCCACCTGAGCAGAAGGAGGAAGTGAAGTACAGGGTTAAACCTGCACAAGAACTGAAAAGCACCTTCGAGCAGCGCCAGGAGGAGAAAATTCAGCAGGAACGTCAAGCATTGCTCGCCCAACAGCGCGAGGCCGAGAGACTGAAGGAGGTCCGAGTTACTGATTATGATTCCCGCATTTTAATTTTCATACATTAAAGGCAACAGAGAGCTTCAAGTGCTGCCTCTTAATGTCTCAGATTTCATGCATGGGTTTTGAATTTCTTCATATAATTGTGAATAAACCCAGCAAGTCGCTACCTGAAGACTTTTCTACTATGTATTGTGAAAGCTGTACAGGAACTCTAACCTCATCAATGAAATCCTGTGAAAGGAAAAAAATGTCATGACGTTGGCTTGTATGCTATAGTAATTTTATGTTTATCCTTTCTGACAGGAGCAGGAACGTCCTCCAGATCCTCTGTGGGGTCTCCGGGTTCACAGCTGGGTTCTGGTTCTGGCAGGTAAACATGACGTATCTGAGAACTTCTTCATCGACCCGCTTTCGGGTCAGAGCTATCCAACGTCCAGCGCGTGTTTCCTCGGCATCGAGAGCGTCTGGAACCATGAGAACTACTGGGTCAACATGCAGGACTGCCGCTTCGGCTGTACGGTCAGTATGTGTGGATTTCTGAGCGTTAAATGGCGGTGTTAAAAAGGGATTACGCTTTGTTTGGTTTAACTGCAAAATAAAACCTTGCTATGAAATTTTGTGTTTCTCAGGAGATGACCTATGACCTGCAGGATGTTCTGAAGTGGGAGTACATGCTGTGTGGCCCCAGTAGCAGTTCACTACTAGAAGAAAAAGTGGAGCAGAACGATGTACGTACAATATCATCAAACTAAAAATGACAAGCTAAAAAATTATTCATCAAACTCATCAAATCATTTATAAAAAATCATTTTTTTATCAAACTAAAAAATCAATATAAATCATTTATATAAAATAGTAAAATTATATGATTTCTCCGAAGTGCCTCAGCATCATTCATTTAATAAAATTCATATTGTACCTATAAAAGCTCAGGTAATTCTGCTATGTTCTTTAAAAAAAGGGCCCTATGTTTATGTGAATTAAACATTTTAAACATAAATGTTGCTCACAGGATCCTTTTGTTGTGTAAGTTTGTCTTAAACAGTTCCAAATAAATCTCCATTTTTAATGTCTTATATTTTTTTAAATAGACCATAACCTTTTTGCATGATGAAAAATGATCCTGTTGTGTTTATTTTTGAAGGAGGAGACAGAAGAGCCTAAGCTTTTTGAGATGCCTGGGTCCTGGGTTACACAAATCCACATCTCAGAAGAAGGTAATTTTGTCATGTGCATGACCTTTAATAACCTCAGCACCCCGGCGAGGTCAGTGCTATAGAACGGGCCGTTTGGTGCCGTGGCCTCTGTGACCTTCGGTGTCTACTGTTTGCATTTAAAGATATGGAAAGTCGTTTCCCTGGGGGGTCAAAGGTTATCCGTTACAGGAAGGCCACGCTGGAGAAATTTTCCCCTTATCTCCTGAAGGATGGATTAGTCACAAGACTCACTACTTATGATGACCTGGAATGTGAGTTTTAAAAATAGATTACATTGTTCATGATAAAAATGTACACAAATCAGCTGATGCCAAGTCTGTAGTGAGTCTCTGACTGACGTTACACTTGTTGCTGTTCTTCAGTCACTGGTCAGTCGACCTCTTCCTTGTCTTTTTTCCTTCTTTCTCTCTCTCCTTTTGTGCATTGTGAAGGCACTCAGATCAGCACAGTGAAGGAGTGCTATGAAAAGCGAGATGATGAGCTCCAGGAGAGGGAACTGAAGAAAGACACCAGTGTCACTACAGAGCGCTTCGCACCAGGAAGGAGATTCTGTCTGAAAAGTAAATTCTTTATGGTGGACATTACATGCTGAAGCTACATGCTGAAAATACTCCCTCTGTTTAGGAGTTCACAGTACAATCAGTTCATGCTTTTAATAATCAATAAGGAACTAAAAAAGAGCAAACAAATAGAGAGTTAATAAATAGCATGACTTGAAATAGCCATTAATCCATTTACCTATCCATCCAATCATCAGTCCATTAATCCATTGTCTACCACTTATCCGGGTCATGGCGAGCCTGTGCCTACCTTGGGCGTCATTGGGCATCAAGGCAGGATACACCCTGGACGGAGTGCCAACCCAACGCCATCACACACTACGGACAATTTAGAGATGCCAATCAACCTACAATGCATGTCTTTGGACCGGGGGAGGAAACCCCCGGGGAGAACATGCAGATTCCACACACACATGGCGGCGGCAGGAATCGAACCCCCAACCCTGGAGGTGTGAGGCAAACGTGCAAACCACCAAGCCACCAAGCCACCGTGTCCCCCAAGTCCATTAATCCATCGTACTCCATCCATCCATCCATCCATCCATCTCTACATGTATATTTAATCATCAACTTAAATTGGCAAAGGTTAAATTCCAAACAATAAAAATGGGCACTTTTGACACATTTATTACTTTTTTTTGTCACGTATTATTTTAATTTCACTCTAGTAGACTCTTAGTCAACATAACATAACAACTCAGAAGGTGCTATACCTGACGAAGATCTCTGCATTTTATCCAAAGTTAAAAATCTCATTAAATTACAAACTCAAACCCTGACTGAGATTCTCGGCTCTGTGCAGCTCACAGGTACATGACTCTGGTCCCTGAGACAGAGCGTCTCATGGAGTTCTACAGTGAAGCTCGAGATGATAACTTGCTCAGTCGAGTTGAGACGCCGACGGAAATGACCGAGACGTTTCAGGGCCGTTCTGACTTCCTCTACTACCAACACGTTATTTACGGACCTTTGGAGCTGGCTCAACAAATTGGAGTTCAGCGACCCGTTCAGGTTACGATAGAACACACACACACCCACACACCCTAAAAACTGCAACCTTTCACCTACCCAAAGATAACCAATATTTTTTGTGGTATAACAATCACCCTAACAATAACAAGCAACTTTAGCATAACACCAGCATTAGCATTTAGCATAGCTACCTTATGGATCTTGTGCAGCATGGGAATTAGGCCAATAATGTGTGTGTGTGTGTGTGTGTGTGTATGTTCCAAACAGAAGGTTGTGGTGAAATTCCACAGGGATCGATCCAAACCAGCCAGCAAGGATGCGGCTGAAATAGTATTCCAGATTTCACAGAATCGAATTGAGGTTACATACCATCTAGAGGATGACAGAATCATTCCACATTTTGACATCTTTGAAAAACATCTTCAACGTGAGGAACCCTTCTCAGACAAGATCTCCAGCTTTCAGGTTTGACTAAAACCCATAAAAACCCCCACTTCTCTGCCTTCTAGTGGTCATTTCATTGCTGACAACACAGGCACAAGCTTGCTGTAGAGATTCCTTAATAAAGACTGCCTAGGAGGTCCATGAAGTCATTTGGCTAGAAGATAAATCCTTGATCTTTTAGGACTGCCTTTCCTTTAAGCTTGAATCAGTTTTATCCTCTTCCTCTCCGTGTATCTGCAGGTGGACCCGCATGCGAAACCCTTCCCAAAACATTACCTGTACCAGACCCTCATGGCACTGATGGAGGAGGAAGAGGAAGTCTTAATCAGAATCAAGAACTCTGTGAAAGAAGTAATAATATTAAAGATGTTCTCAAAACATCTTTTTTTCTATATAACTTGATTTGTATCTATATTCTAGATCAGCAGTGTATGAAATTGCTGAAAAAGATGCTGTATATATGTGTGTGCGTGCGTGTGAGGTGACGGACATCCTTAAGTTTAGAGACCAGGAGGAAAGAGCGCTTATGCTTAAGATCTCCATCTACGACATGGCTAGGAATGAGAAGGCACGCCTGCATGTGGAACAGCTGGTGAGTTGTATTTTCAGCAGCCTGTTAAATTATTTGTACACTAATTCACTCACCTTTTATATTTCTATCTAATTTCACAGAATAACATTTTGTTTAAAGAAGCATCTTCTTGAAGAGATGCGAATGTTAAAGTTTCAGTGGTTGTAGCAGAAATCTTTCAAATGTTTATAAGAAGAATTGAATAAAAATGGCTTCTGCTCCCTGAGGCTTTAATTACTCATCACTGTACAACATTCTACTCATTACTGCTAAGTAATAACTAAATTGTCAAGGTTTGCTATAAGCGCTTATTTTTTTCTTCATCTCTAGAAACATCTGGCCCGAGAGAAACAACTAAAAAAAGAACAGGAGGAAGTGGACATCTTGGCTCCGAGCCTGGCTCGGCTGGGAGACCCGCAGAGTCTGACCAAGCAGCTTGCAGTGCAGATCCATGCAGACTGCCTCAACAACCTAAAGCAGAGGCTTATTGACCACGCCAACCTCATTCAGGCTCGATTTGAAAAGGTGATACTGACATGTCTAACATGTCTGAGTTTTTTCAGGCATCCAGGATAACTGGAATTATTAGTGTTGCGTTAACGAAGCTGGACGCCTTAAGAACTAGAAGAAATTTCACTGCTCATTTGAGGAATCTCATCAGTTCTAACACACCTCTCTATTTAACTCCCAGCATGGCCCAACTGGTCCAGATTTATATTCCTTGCTTTCATAACTGCAAAATGATTCGCAAATGCATTAAGAACACAATGTCAGATCATCATTGGGCAAATGTCATGGATTGGAACACTGAGAGACATAGGCCTTTACTGAGCCTGACAGAAAGAAGCCACACCTCCTTCGCTGAGACTGAGAAACACAAAGGCCACATCTTCACTGAGACTGACAGACACAGAGACCACACCTCCTTCACTGTGATTAACAGAGGCCACACCTCCTTCATTGAGACTTACAGGCTCAAAGACCACCCCTTTTTTGATTGACAGACACAAGGGCCATGCTTCTTTCCCTAAGGCTCCGACCTGCTGTTAGAAACTTTTAATTTGCTGCTACACAGAAAAATTAAACAATAGCTCACTATAGTCAGACGCTCCACACAAATACTACAGCGATCACAGGACGTGTGTTCATTACAGTGCTGACGTTTACATACCCTGTGTGTGTGTGTGTGTGTGTAGGAGACTAAGGAGCTCATGTGGAAGCAGCAGTGGTACCAGAAGAACCAGTCCAAATGGACAAAAAAGGACGAGGAAGAGTATTTAGCCTACTGCTCCGGAGCCATGTTCAGGATCAACACTCTGAAGCTGCGTCTCAGCCGGTACACACTGCAGCTTCACCTCATTCACACTGCTGATTTTTCATTAAGGTGAATTATTATTTTTACCAATGCGCTGCAGAGTTCTCCATTCTGATTGGTCAGTAATGGTTTAATTTTCTCTAACAGAATCTCTGACAGGATGTTGACAAATCACAGCTTTATCACAATGTGCATTTTCTAATACATTATCGTTTCTATAGTAACCAAGTAGATCACAGGGCCTTGTACAGTGGAGGATGGATATAATTTAAGGCAATTTCTGTCAGGAGACATTTAATTCACTTTCAGGGAAGGAGTCTCCAGTGTCAGTGCTTTGTAACAGTCAAGAGGTTCTTCAGAAGTTTTTTGGTTTTACACGAGAGACAGAAGATGAGGGAACAACTGTTTATAGCTGCTTTAACAACATAAGTGATAAACTGTGCAGACATTAAACTTAAATGTAACTAATTTATTAAAATGCATTAAGAGGTGCTCATTAGTAATAATAATAATAATAATAATAATAAATAATGTCAAATTGCTAATCTAGCCCTGGGGGTCACAGTCCAGTGACTTCTATGCTGGTCTCAAGCCCGGATAAATAGAGAGGGTTGCGTCAGGAAGGGCATCCGGCGTAAAGCATTGCCAAATTTCATCATGCGAATCAGTACAAATTTCATACAGGATCGGTCGAGGCCCGGGTTAACAACGACCGCCAGATCTCTCTGTCTATGCACTCGCCTCCCTCCTCTACTTCTTCGACCAACAGAAGCCCAATTTCCATCGGTGCCGTTGACCTACAGGGCGCCGGTGGAAATTGGGCTGCTGTTGGTGGAAGAAGTAGAGGAGGGAGGAGAGTGCACAGACAGAGAGAGAAGAGGAAAGGTAAGAGTGTAGGACTGAGAATAGGAACTCTGAATGTTGGTACTATGACAGGGAAAGGTAGAGAGCTGGCTGATATGATGGAGAGAAGGAAGGTGGATATACTGTGTGTACAGGAGACCAGGTGGAAGGGTAGCAAGGCTCGTAGTATAGGAGCAGGACTCAAGCTGTTTTATTATGGTGTGGATAGTAAGAGAAATGGGGTAGGTGTGGTCCTGAAGGAGGAGTTTGTGAGGAATGTTCTGGAGGTGAAGAGAGTGTCAGACAGGGTGATGAGTCTGAAGTTAGAGATTGAAGGGGTGATGTTGAATGTTGTTAGTGGTTATGCCCCACAGGTAGGTTGTGAGTTAGAGGAGAAAGAGAGATTCTGGAGTGAATTAGATGAGGTGATGGAGAGTATTCCCACGGGTGAGAGAGTGGTGATAGGAGCGGATTTTAATGGACATGTTGGCGAGGGGAACACAGGTGATGAGGAGGTGATGGGCAAGTTTGGAGTTAAGGAAAGGAACCTTGAAGGACAGATGGTAGTGGACTTTGCTAAGAGGATGGACATGGCTGTGGTTAACACTTATTTTCAGAAGAGGGAGGAGCATAGAGTGACTTACAAGAGTGGAGGTAGGAGAACACAGGTAGACTACACCCTATGTAGAAGAGGCAATCTGAAAGAGATTAGTGACTGTAAAGTGGTAGTGGGAGAGAGTGTAGCCAGACAGCATAGGATGGTGGTGTGTAGGATGACTTTGATGGTCTGTAAGAAGAAGAGGTCAGAGATAGAGATAGAGAAGAAAACCAAGTGGTGGAAGCTGAAAAAGGAGGAATGTTGTGAGGAATTTAGACAGAAGTTGAGGCAGGCTCTGGGTGGTCAGGTAGTGCTGCCAGATGACTGGGAAACTACAGCAGAAGTGATCAGGGAGACAGGGAGAAAGGTGCTGGGTGTGTCATCTGGAAGGAGGAAAGAAGATAAGGAGACTTGGTGGTGGAATGAGGAAGTTCAGGATAGTGTCCAGAGGAAGAGGTTAGCCAAGAAGAAGTGGGACATGGACAGGACTGAAGAGAATAGACAGGAATACAAGGAGTTACAGCGCAGAGTGAAGAGGGAGGTGTCTAAGGCCAAGCAGAAGGCATATGAAGAGTTGTACACTAGGTTAGACACTAGAGAAGGACAGAAGGACTTGTACAGGTTAGCTAGGCAGAGGGATCGAGATGGGAAGGATGTGCAGCAAGTTAGAGTTATTAAGGATAGAGATGGAAGGGTGCTCACAAGTGAGGAGAGTGTACAGAGGAGATGGAAGGAATACTTTGAGGAGCTGTTGAATGAGGAAAATGAGAGGGAAAAAAGAGTAGAAGGGGTGAACTCTGTGGAACAGAAAGTAGATAAGATTAGAAAGGATGAAATCAGGAAGGCTTTGAAGAGGATGAAAAGTGGAAAGGCAGTTGGTCCTGACGACATCCCGGTGGAGGTCTGGAAGTGTCTGGGAGAGGCAGCAGTGGAATTTTTAACTAGTTTGTTCAACAGGGTTTTTGAGAGTGAGAGGATGCCTGAGGAATGGAGAAGAAGTGTGGAGGTGGGACTGCATCAGGGATCGGCTCTGAGCCCCTTCCTGTTTGCTATAGTGATGGACCAGTTGTCAGAGGAGGTCAGACAGGAGTCTCCTTGGACAATGATGTTTGCAGATGACATTGTGATCTGTAGTGAGAGCAGGGAGCAGGTGGAGGAAAACCTGGAGAGGTGGAGGTTTGCGCTGGAGAGAAGAGGAATGAAAGTCAGTGGTAGTAAGACTGAGTACATGTGTGTGAATGAAAGGGAGGGAAGTGGAACAGTAAGGTTACAGGGTGAAGAGGTGAAGAAGGTACAGGAGTTTAAGTACTTGGGGTCAACAGTCCAGAGTAATGGAGAGTGTGGGAAAGAGGTAAAGAAGCGAGTGCAGGCAGGTTGGAATAGGTGGAGAAAGGTGTGGGGAGTTCTGTGTGAGGAAAATATCAGCGAGAATCAAGGGGAAGGTGTACAGGACAGTGGTGAGAGCGGCCATGCTGTATGGTTTAGAGACAGTGTCACTGAGGAAGAGACAGGAGTCAGAGCTAGAGGTAGCAGAGCTGAAGATGTTGAGGTTCTCTTTGGGAGTGACAAGATTGGACAGGATTAGGAACGAGTACATCAGAGGGACAGCTCATGTTGGACGTTTGGGGGACAAAGTTAGGGAGGACAGATTAAGATGGTTTGGACATGTTCAGAGGAGGGAGAGTGAGTATATTGGTAGGAGAATGTTGGACATGGAGCTGCCAGGCAGGAGGCAAAGAGGAAGGCCAAAGAGGAGGTATACGGATGGAATTAATGAGGATATGAAGCTAGTGGGTGCAAGTGTTGAGGATGCAGAAGATAGGGATAGGTGGAGAGAGATGATTCGCTGTGGAGACCCCTGAAGGGAAAAGCTGAAAGAAGAAGAAGATTGTCAAATTGCTGTGGTATAAAAGCAAGTGAGGGTTTGGTTGCCATAATTACTGAGGTCATGAGTCGAATTTGTGTTTTCTTATTTTGACTAAACCATTTATAAAAGACACTAAAATACATACACATGATACAGATATGATCTTCTCTACACCTATATTTAGCGTTACCTTCAGGATGATGAGTAGAAATGGCTGTGGTCAATCGGTGTTTTTTTTCTTTCTTTCTTTTTTAGTCACAAGGACAGTGCACCACAGAAGTATCGAGACCTGGACATGATGCTGAGAAAAGATCCCAGACTGATGCAGTACCTGAACTGACAGTCAAACGATCAGTTTTGCATACACTCCACCCCTTTACCCGTGACTTTTTAAAAAAAAAAAAAAGATCTAAGCATTCACCACCTTTTTGTCCGGCAGGATGTTGGTTCACTTTTTGTCCTTACAGCACCATCTAGTGTGTGGATAGCTAATAGAATAGATTTTTTTCTCCCCTTGCATGTAAAAATGCTTTGCTCAGGCTGGCCCGCTTGGGAATCCGAGCAAAACACAATTTACACACCCAGTCCAGAAACTCCACGGGTTTGGTTTTTCCTTTTTTCAGTCCATCAGCAACTCGGATCATTTTAGCTCACGCTTCACTCCAGCCAAAAACTGGAATAAACGACACGCACTGTAAGATTAAACAATTAAATAAACAATAAAACCCTTCTAATTCTGCAGCATCTATCCATAAATGATCAGAAAGCAGCGTATAGTTTGTTACGTTATATAAAAAAAATCTTTATTGCCATTTTCACTATAGATTATACACTTAAACTCAATAGCAACGACACTACTTGAATGAAATACAAAAACGATGCATCAGAACCGCCAACATTCTGCTCTCAAGTGCAAGATGCTGGAAATATTATTAAACAAAAAAAATGAAGTTAATTAATTATTAATTAAACAGGGCTTAGTGATGCAACCTATTTACAGAAAAAAAACATCAAGTACTTCATGCCATGCTCCTTAAAGTACTTTAAAAAAAATCTAAGTAAATCCTTCAAGCGCCTCAGTGACAGAAAAAGCAAAAATGGCAAACGTTAGATGGGCCGAGGAACCCCGTGGAGACCTGGAGAGAAGGACATTTTGTGTAAAATGTCTTAAATTAATAATAACCAAAAAAAAAGAAGAGACGAGAGAGGAAGTCTGGAAATCTCCAGGTAACACATATTACAGCACTTTTGCACATCTACTGTAATTCCTAAACATGACAAGCCTGGAGTGGTTAACAACCGTCGGTATATACAAAAAAAAACAACCCTCAAACAATTGTGCACAATACTAAACGAGCAAAAATGCAGTTTACTTCATATCTTACAGTGGGACAGACCTGCGGGTTAATTTTTTTCTCCGTTTCAATATGTTAAATCTATACATAAACCAGACCTGGGGGAAAAAAACCAAACAAACGGACGAGCCGGGAGCAGTGGTGAGAAAGACTAGCGCGACTTAACAGAGGTTAGCAGTTTAGCTAGCTGTAGTTCACTACGTGCAGGAGTGGGAGGAGCTCGTCTTTATTGGCGGTTACTCTTGATGCGCTCGAGCCTCTTTTTGAGGTCATCGAGGTTGGAGGCGGGTGATGAAGCTCGGCCCGGGCTGTGCGAGCGCGACTGCTCTTGCTGCAGCTGTGTCTCTCGCGACTCCTTCAGCTGCGACAGCTTACTGTGAAGCATGTCGGTGGAGGAGGCCAGTGGAGGCCTGGACAGCAGGGAGGACAGAGGACGCTCGTCATCCTGCTGCTGCTGTTGCTGCTGCTGTTGCTGAGGATGAAATAAGAATCACACTTTTAGAGGCTATTTATTAAAATACGTAAATAAATATGTACATGAAATAATAAAGTTGTCCACTGAAGGAATATTTTACTGCTTAATGGTCAATAATGGAAGAAGGATTGACAAGCATACAGCCTGAACACCATACGCTTCAAGTTAGTCACGTTGCATTGGATCACAAACACAAAACTAACGAATCAATTTTAAAATTCTGCTAAATTTGCACTAAGAAATTGTCCACAAAAGCATGTTGCTAAGCAAGAACACCAAAGCCCCAAATATGATTATATCTGATAACGACATGTGGTTCAAACCTTAGAGTTCTCGAGTCCGTGTCGTTGCCGGAGGATCTTCAGTCTCTCGTAGTAAACAGCAGGTTTCAGATCTTCCCCATTACTGCTGACCGACATGGGGCTGTGGTTGGAGGGGTACGCAGAATCCACGCTGTGCTGTGGAATCACTGGATCAAGACAAGAGTGAAGAAATGATTTCAATATACATACACAGTTAAAAAAAAAACACTGAGCAGCAGAGACGCGCATTAACGCGCATCACAAACTTAGTTCTGAACTGATACTCTGATGTCCCGGAACTTTACGCTTTTGCAGTTATGATGTAAAGTAAACCAACTAAACCAATCGCATGTCCAGTCTATTATAACTGCTTTTTCCACCTTCCCATTCAACAGTGTCTGATCCAATAATAAAGGAAAAAAATGTATAGTTTAATATTCCCCTTGAGCTCATTAAAATGAAAACATTAAAAATAAATACAGGAGTCTGTATTAGGTCTTAGGAAAGAGACACAGGGAGTAACAGCACATACAAACACACAAAAAAACACACCTGTAACACTCATAGATTGTGTACCAGTGAGAGGGTTTTTTTTTTCCTTTTACCTGAAGAACTCTGCAGACGGCTTTTCCCCTCCCGCTCTGACTCAATCATACGGAGACCGCGCTCGACGTAGCTCTGGAAGAACTGAGACGTGTTCCTCAGGAAGGGCTCCAAGTCAGCGTCTGAATACTTCTGCTTATATTCATACAGCTCCGTCAAGCCCTGGGAGAGAGAGAGGGGGAGCGAGAGAAAGAGAGAGAGGGGTTACTGATACTTGACTGTATGTTTCAACATGCAGCATGCGAGTGTAAATAAACAGAGCTCTCACCTCTTTAGTGTTCTCCTTAGAGCCAATCTTTTTGAAGATCTCTGAGAGAATGTCGCTCACTTTTGCTTTGATCACTTTATCATCCTGTTAGCAGTAAAGTTGAGAGAGAGTTACATTTTCCGTTCTCACATTTTAGAAATTACATGCTAAATGAATAGTCTAAGAAATGTAAAGGGATTAATGTATTTGGTGACGTACGGATCGTAAGGCCATTTTCTCAGAGTTCTGGTCAAACTTGAGGCCTGAGAAATTTCCTGAATGCTTCACCACACGCCTCAGATGAGCCTCCAATTCGGACTCATTCCGGTTCTCGATCATGGACAGATGGTCCAGTATCTGTGGAAACACAGAGCATTACATTATTTCCTATTGCTATTCAAAATTTTTGCATGCTTTAACACCAGGTAAAGCTTGTTTTGAGCCTGAAATATTTGCCTTTATAAAATTTACCTATACTAAATAAATTGTGCATGATAACAGAACAGAGAAAAGAGAAAGGGAAAAATCCAAATTCTATGAACATCATTGTCTTCCGCTTATCTGGAGCCGGGTCACGGGGACAGCAGTCTAAGCAGGGATGCCCAGACTTCCCTCTCCCTAGACACTTCCTCCAGCTCTTCCGGAGGGATCCCGAGGCATTCCCAGGTCAGCTGAGGGACATAGTCTCTCCAGCGTGTCCTGGTTCTTCCCCGGGGTCTCTTACCGGTGGGGCATGCCTGGAACACCTCCCCAGGGAGACGTCCAGGAGGCATCCGAAACAGATGCCCGAGCCACCTCAACTGTCCCCTTTCGATGTGGAGGAGCAGCGGCTCTACTCCGAGCTCCCCCCTGGGTGACAGAACTCCTTACCCTATCTCTAAGGGAGCGCCCCGCCACCCAGAGCTCATGACCATAGGTGAGAATAGGAACGTAGATTGACTGGTAAATCGAGAGTAAACCGTAAATAGAGTGGTAAACCTTCTTCACCACAACAGACCGGTACACAGACCGCATTACTGCTGCCGCTGCACCGATCCATCTGTGAATCTCACGATCCATCTTTCCCTCACTCGTAAACAAGACCCCAAGATACTTAAACTCCTCCACTTGAGGAAGGAACTCCCCTCCAACCTGTGGGGTGCAAGCCACCCTGTTCCGGTCGAGAACCATGGCCTCAGATTTGGAGGTGCTGACCCTCATCCCAGCCGCTTCACACTCAGCTGCAAAACGCCCCAGTGCATGCTTTAAGTCCTGGCTTGAAGGAGCCAACAGGACATAATCATCTGCAAAAAGCAGCGATGAAATCCTGTGGTCCCCAAACCGGACTCATTCCAGCCCCTGGCTGCGCCTAGAAATTCTGTCCATAAAAGCAATGAACAGAACCGGTGACAAAGGACAGCCCTGCCAGGGTCCAACATGCACTGGGAATCTGACTGATCTGACTTACAGCCAGCAATGCGAACCAAGCTCCTGTTTCGGTCATACAGAGACCGAACAGCCCTTAACTTCTCCCAGACACGAGTTTTTGCTTCGGAAACCACCCGGGCTGCAGCTTGCTTGGCCTGACGGTATGCCTCAGCTGCCTCCGGGGTCCCCTGAGCCAACCAGGATCAATAGGACTCCTTCAGCTTGACGGCATCCCTTACTTCCAGTGTCCACCACTGTGTCCGGGGATTGCCCCCATGACCGGCACCTTACGGCCACAGCTCCGGATGGCTGCTTCAACAATGAAGGAGGAGAACATGGTCCACTCGGACTCAATGTCCCCAACCTCCCTCGGGAGCTGGTTGAAACTCTCCCGGAAGTGGGAGTTGAAGACCCCCCTAACAGAGGGATCAGCAAGATGTTCCCAACAGACAATACGTTTGGGTCTGCCAACTCTGTCCGGCATCCTCCTCTGTAAGCGGATGCAACTCACCATCAGGTGGTGATCGATGGTGAGCTCCACCCCTCTCTTCACCCGAGTGTCCAAGACATGCGGCCAAAGGTCAGATGACACGACCACAAGGTCAATCATTGATCTCCGGCCTAGGGTGTCCTGGTACCACGTGTACTGATGGGCACCCTTATGCTTGAACATGGTGTTCATTATGGACAAACCGTGACTAGCACAGAAGTCCAACAACAGAACACCCCTCGAGTTCAAATCAGGGGGGCCATTCCTCCCAATCACGCCCCTCCAAGTATCATGGTCGTTGAAGTCCCCCAGTAAAACTACGGAGTCCCCAGTCGGAG
Organism: Hemibagrus guttatus; assembly: GCA_033459395.1. Taxonomy (NCBI): domain Eukaryota; kingdom Metazoa; phylum Chordata; class Actinopteri; order Siluriformes; family Bagridae; genus Hemibagrus; species Hemibagrus guttatus. The sequence goes on along the minus strand of JAUCMX010000009.1, from coordinate 28,562,930 downwards.
CACCTTCCAGCACCCCTCACAGGGTCTCCAAGAAGGTTGGGTACTCCACACTGCTGTTTGGCCCATAAGCTGAACATAATCCTACAAACATTCACATGGTAAATACTGGCCTTCATTTGCATACCGGAACCTGATAGGCTCGTAGATCTTATGATGAAACAGTGCTTGTATATTACAAGCTCTCCCTCAGTTTCTTGTAAGAACTTTAAAAGAGGCTCAATGCAGTTTGTCCTGGATTTATTCTGTGTGTTCTGTCAAATTAGATCCATAAGCATTATCTTGTTTTAACCCTGTGCTCTGTATTATAATTCTGTACCCAGTTGAAGCGCGTTTTAATTTCAGGCCTTGATCAGCAGTACTCCTGACTTATTAGAGCCTTCCTTTCCTTTCTAAAATAAGGGACATTTCCAAAGGCTCTGTGTTCGTACCTTGGCCCCAGTGAGCTTGCAGAGTGTGTGCAATAAGGTTTTAAGAGTGCGATGTGGCACGTCGCTCTTCAGCTGCTTCAGCTTCTCTTTTGGGAAAACCTTCATGAAGTTATGGACGTCCAGCAAGATGCGGTCCAGGTTAATACTGTTAATGGTCTCGGGCAGGAAGCGGATCATTCTCCACAGACACTGCAGATATGTGAGAAGAGTTTAACAGCCAGGCATACACTCAGAGGACTGCTATACAATTTGTTTTCACATAAATGCCTACAAAAAGTCTTCTTTACCTTCATGACGAGCTCAGAGAACATGGGGGATCCCGCAGTGGTGATCAGGCTGTCCTGCAGAAGCACCAGCAGAGCACTGCCAAACACAACAAACACCATCACCATCATTGAGGTTTAATTGTTAAATAAATGCCATATAGACTTTTTTAATCAATGTACAGCGAGTACCAGCCATACAAGTCCCTGTGGAAGTAGACATGAAAGCTTATTAAAATATGCACAGATAGAGCTGCTGTTACAGAAAATTAATTCAACATCTGACCAAATTAGAAGTGTGCATTTTACAGGGTTTTATAACGTTAAGAGTGTTGTACTTGAACAGTAATTCTGGATCAACAGTCTAATATATCGGTGTGACTGTTTTGTTCTGGTCACCTTAGGATGTTGGTTTGATCAGACTTCTCCAGCACTCGCACCACCAGCAGGTTGACTGAGCGGATGAGTTGCTGGCCATCCTCGATGTCCTCCACCCGTGAGTCCAGCATCAGTGTGATCAGGCCGTGCATCAGATCCTTCAACACACCCATAGACGCCTCCCGTGCCAGACTTTCCATGGAGAACAACTACAGACACACACACATTCACTAAGAACTGGTCTGAAACAAACTTACTGTGACTGCCATCAGATATACCGGTCAGCCATAACAGTGAGCAGTGCCAGGTGAAGTGAATAAGACTGAGTATCTCCTCATCATGGCACCTGTTAGTGGGTGGGATATATTAGGCAGCAAGTGAACATTTTGTCCTCAAAGTTGATGTGTTAGAAGCAGAAAAATGGACAAGCGTAAAGATTTGAGCGAGTTTGATGAAGGACCAAATTGTGATGGCTAGACCACTGGATCAGAACATCTCCAAAACTGCAGCTCTTGTGGGGTGTTCCCGGTCTGCAGTGGTCAGTATCTATCTAAAGTGGTCCAAGGAAGGAACAGTGGTGAACTGACGACAAGGTCATGGGCAGCCAAGGCTCATTGATGCACATGGGGAGTGAAGGCTGGCCCGTGTGGTCTGATCCAACAGACGAGCTACTGTTGCTCAAATTGCTGAAGAAGTTAATGCTGGTTCTGACAGAAAGGTGTCAGAATACACAGCGCATGACGGGTCAGGGCTGTTTTAGCAGCAAAAGGGGGACCAACACAATATTAGGCAGGTGGTCATAATGTTATGCCTAAAATGGAGTATTGTGGACAGAGCACCATCAGCGATTGTAAGAAGAATGATATGAAGTGAGGCTGTAACAAGCTCATTGCTGTACAGCCAATCAGTGACAGTCATGTCATGTGACCAGACAGCCTAACTGAGCTGAAATGTAAGGGGCATGTTACACCTCAGCCCATTACTTAGACATTCTTGCAACATATCAGAAAGCCTATATTAGAGACAATCACAGGTGGAATGAACGTGAACGAGGTGGATTATTTACTCTAGCATCAATTTCCCCCTAAAATGCAGAGACGGAATTAAAAGTCTAATGTCTAGTACAAATTACACAGTAGGACACATGGCAGAACCCTAAGTTTAGTGTTGTTTCTGTTTAATGTGTCTGTTATTGAGTGTAAAGGCAGCATGAACCCAGTCAAAATTACAGACTTAACAAAAACCAAAAAAATCGCTAATGGGAGTCCCATGTGTGATGATTTGTCAACATTATATACACAGGTTCTTATCCAGAGCAATTTATAGACTATTAAAATTATTAGATTGTAATCTTATAATCTACTTTAGATTTGATTTTATCGGTAGATTAATCTCACCGAGAGCATGTTGCCGATGATGCAGCTGTACAGTTTGAAGATGTCCTTCTTGTCCAGCCGATCATCTGCCATGTGTGTGTTGTAGATGAGGCGGAGCTGCATGAAAGTGGCGATCAGGAACTGGTCTATGTGGCCCGACATGGCTTCCGCTTTGTCTTCCTGCCGCAGCACCTCGTCAATCTGCCAAGAGGAAAAGCATTACGGGAAATCGCATTTGTAGTTATCGACTTCTACTTCTCAGAGATGGGTTCAGTGTTCAGACGAGTCTAAATGAATAGTAAAGTTAATTATAACCTTACAGCCTTGCTGTTTTTGCTGGAGCTTGCTGTATAAGTACTGGAGATCCTACCAGTACAGAAAGGCATACCAAAGAGAAGCCACATTTTATATATGCCACGTGTATTTTTTACTGAGAATAAGCGGCCTTTGCTCAGAAAGAAGCTTGTATCATAACAGACTGCTTACCTGTGCCAGTGCCTGGATACTGGTGTTAATGTCACCGCTAGCGACCTGTGAGATGACAAAGTTGATGGTGGAGGCTGTGCTGTTGTGGAGGTCGTCAAAGTGAGGCGAGATAGAGCGAATCCTGTATAAGAAAAGTACATACATGCAGATGAATTATTTAACAACAGATTTCAAGTCATATTCAATCTTCAGCAAATCCAGCACATACTCATCCACAACCTATGGATAAAAAATAGCTGACACTGGGCTAGACACTGAGAGTATGCTTTTGATAAACTGCCCAGCACTTACAGAACTGTCCAGACCCTGTTATGAAACCTTTTTATTTTCTGATTGATAGGTAACCACAACCTCTGCACAGAAATGATTTTTTGAGCAGTCTTTTTAGCTTTGCCATGGGCATTTGTGGCTCAGTGATAGATTTCTTGCCTATTATGCGGAAGGCCCAGGTTCAATTCCCAGCCACTGGATGCAGTGCCGGTCCCAAGCCCGGAAAAATGGGAGGGTTGCGTCAGGAAGGGTATCCGGTGTAAAACCTGTGCCAAGTTGCTGTGGCGACCCCGAACAGGGAGCAGCCTGAAAGCAACTTCTTTTTAGCTTTGCTACGAAACCGTTGACTATCTGTTTTGATTGTTGGACAAAACCTTCGCAGAGAAAACTGGATATGTTTTTATCTACATGCTAGCTAGCTTATCAGACAAGTTAGCACTGATGGCAGACGACTTGCTCATATTGAAAAGAGTTACTCATTCTTTCACACCTCGTCACAACACAAACGGGGGGACTTGTATTTTTTGTATTTTAGATGGTTAAACGTTCCTTCGGGACACCTTCTCAGGAAAGAAGGGCTCAGTGAAAATAGGCATTGATTTTCTTTAGTCTCAGGGCTGGATTGCTGATAGTAGGGCCATATTACGCTTAGAAAAACTATAAACTAAAGCTACATGTTGAAGTAGTAGGCTTAGTGAAATACTGACAGCACATGTGACCTAGTCCAGGGGAAACCCATTAGGAAATGTGATTAAGTAACATTAAGCCACCTTTCAGAACGTCTACATAAATCCTGACATCCAGCTGTGTCAGTGCAGTGTGCTTACTTGGGCTCGGGGATCATGACGGGCTCGAGGAGCTCATCCAGTTTGTGTTGCACGAGGTCGGGGAAGTCGCTGACGCGCGTGTGGTCGTTCTCGATCATGTCCAGGTCAAGCTGAAACTCCTTAGGGATGGAGGGTGCAGTGTGCTCAGAGTGGGCATTCTGTGACCGAGCTTGACTGGTAAAGGAGCAAAGAAATAAAAGACAAAACATTGTCTTCATATGCGCCACAGATTTAACTGAATAATGAAACACACTGTGACAGTGAGCTAGACTGGGAAGCACATAACTGCAGATCCTTGTACACTTTTCCAACAGTATACAGTGATTATACACGTTATACACTGAATGTTATGCAGCTTACAGACGATTTCATCTTGAGGCTCGGCATCTAATCTTAGAATTATTTCTATCATCAGGAATGCTGACAGAAGTGCAACAGGACAGGGAAAGCATTTGAACTGATGTTATTAGCAGAAATGATGGTTTCAATTTCAGTCTGCTATTCGTGTTATTCTTCTAAGACTCTTGCGTGTTGCGTGCCTCGTGAAAAGAACCTATGACGATTCGGCAGTACTTACATCCTATACGTGCGATACATTATTCTGTCCATGGAGAGCAGAGAGAAAAGAAATCATAAAAGAAGAGAGACAGAAGCTTAGATTTAGGAGTCGAAACATGCAATTAAACAAAAGGACAGAATCAAAACACAGGAACATCAGTGGAATCTCTACAAAAACAGAATCAAACACAGGCTCACAAAGCCTTGAGAATAAAGCAATGATTTGGCTTGATTATCAATTAATTAGACTTACTTTTTATAGGCATAATATAATTTTAAAGAGTCTGGGAATCTTGTTTGCAATTTGTTCTTGCTACAGAAACTAATTTAGCTCGTTTGTCGGCCATGTTAGCTTAAAAAGCTCCTGTAGCACCTTATCCAGAGCGACTTACATTTTCATCTCATTTTTTATACAACTGAGCATTTTTTGGGGTTAAGGGCCTTGCTCAGGGGCCCAGTAGTTGCAGCTTGGTGGACCTAGGATTCGAACACACAACCTTCCGATCAGTAGTCCAATGCCTTAATCACTAAGCTACCACATGCCCACAAAAGTAAACAAACTGATTAGCAATTTATAAAGAATTGTGCTTGAAACCGTGAGCTGAAAAAGAATTGTCAGGTGATTTTTTGACCTGGTTCAAAGCGTGGACTATGCTAGACGGTGGAACCTACTTGAGTTTGTTTGGCACTTCTTCTTGCGCAGACTTGCGTAGGAAGGTAGCGTTAGGATTACTGGGCTGTTCCCTCTGTGCTTTCTCCTGTTTGGTCGAGACGGCAGGCGCTTTCTTAGCCGAGCGCTTAATCCTCTCCTCCAACATGCTCATGTCCTTCTCCGAGAGCTGTGGAGCATGGCCAGGAATCATTAGAACCATCCACCAGTTAAACAGGATGTTCAGAATAAGGTGATAAGGCCTGACAACAATTGCCAACAATTCCGTGTGTGTGAATTAAGAATTAAACTTAATGCTCTCATCAGTTTATAACTACACTCCATTTTGTGGAATAGTTGCAAAAACAATGACCTGTTTCTGTTTCCCCGTTTTCTTTCAAAATTAAGACAAAATTGCAACACAAATGTTACCAAAAACAACCACAACCTCTACCTAAGCTATATCCTCAACCCTGAATTTTTCTTTTATTCCGTTATAGTGCACTGACACTGGAGACTCCTTCCATAAAACGATAATGTTGTGAAGCATTTTCTGCCCACTTGCGAGTTCTCCCTCATCAACAGGGACACATGCTTCCCCTGAAACATGGGCAGCACCGACATGGACAGTTTCTGCATCACTGTGGTTCAAACTTATCTATTGATAACAGCTTGAAAGCTATTTTGGAGTCATTACAGGAACAAAAAGCACAGCGTTTCCTTACATTGCCGATGAGTTTGAAGACCTGGTCCCCACAGACGTTGTAAGCTGCCACCACTGTATTTAGTGCTGCATTGCGCACAGATGTGTCACGGTCTCCGATGTGAACTGCGATGTCTTTCAAAGACTTGGCGGGCGTCGGCTGGCACACATTCATGCCATTGTTCTCGATCAGGCACCCGAGCTCGTCGAGACATTCTGAAGTGGAAGTCAGTCAAACCAAGTGGAATGAATCAGTTTAGTGCCATCTATAACTATTCTGTTTTATTTAGAGTAAATATGTGATTTTTCAGCCAGCTGCAACTGCTATAAAAAATGTATATCTTCCCCATTCTACCAACTGACTCCACTCTCTCTGAACTATATATCATTTAAGTTGACTTTTCAGAAAACATGACAGATCTGAAGAGCTCGGACTTGGCTGCTGGCATAGCGAGTATCCAGGCCAGATGATTTTAATACAAGAACCTGAAATCAAGACGCCTGCAATGTCTTTTAGGTTTCTTATTATGATTATTGCAATATGCTTTCTAGAAACACTTCTATACATTCCACACTACACTTTAAATGTTTACTAGAAGTTGAGAAACTTCATTTGGTCCACTCCAAGATTTTATTCATATTACACGTTTGACATTTCCCACACTACCATCTCTGCAGTCACAAGCCAGGAGCCAAAACATGGCTAAGGAACAGGCAATCCATATAAATATTTATATACAAAATTAGTGCTATAATCTAATCCATTAGATAAGTTCACCCACATGTGAACATGCACTTATATTGCCAAAAGTTTTGGGACACCCCTCCAAATCATTGAATTCAGGGGTTGGGCTCGGCCCCTTAGTTCCAGTGAAAGGAACGCTTAATGCTTCAGCATACCAAGACATTTTGGACAATTTCATGCTCCCAACTTTGTGGATGACCCCTTCCTGTTCCAACATGACTGCACACCAGTGACCAAAGCAAGGTCCATAAAAGACACACAGAGTCCTGACCTCAACCCAATAGAACACCTTTGGGATGAATTAGAGCGGAGACTGCGAGCCAGGCAAAAACTGAGACCTTTACATGCACATGAATGTAATATGGAGTTGACCCGTCCTTTGCAGCTATAACAGCTTCAACTCTTCTGGGAAGGCTTTCCACAAGGTTTAGGAGTGTGTTTATGAGACTTTTTGGGAATCTATCGGGTTGAGGTCAAGGCTGAACACTTCACTTGTGTTGAGGTTGAACACTCCAAAAAAAGAAAGCCTTCCCAGAAGAGTTAAAGCTGTTGTAGCTGCAAAGGGTGGGACAATTCCATATTACATTCATGTGCATGTAAAGGTCTCAGTTTTGGCCTGGCTCGCAGTCTCCGCTCTAATTCATCCCCAAGGTGTTCTATTGGGTTAAGGTCAGGACTCTGTGCAGGCCAGTCAAGTTCCTCCACACCAAACTCACTCATCCATGTCTTTATGGACCTTGCTTTGGTCACTGGTGTGCAGTCATGTTGGAACAGGAAGGGGTCATCCCCAAACTGTTCCCACAAAGTTGGGAGCATGAAATTGTCCAAAATGTCTTGGTATGCTGAAGCATTAAGAGTTCCTTTCACTGGAACTAAGGGGCCGAGCCCAACCCCTGAATTCAAATGATTTGGAGGGGTGTCCCAAAACTTTTGGCAATAGTGTATGTACACCAAAATTTTCCTAAATTCATAACAATATAAAAGCAACAAAACCTGATCTCTGCTTGGCATTCTTGGACTTGCTCCCCTCCATGAGGAAGGGAAACATTTTGCTAGGTGAATACACGGTACACAGCATGGTCAAAATGGCACGGACGTCTTTGCGCACCACGTCTTTGGATTCCCCGACCTGTCCGGATGAACAGGAGAAGAAAGCATGATCACATGGAGGTCAGATTTCACACTACACTAAAAAGTCTGAATTAAATTGTGCATTAAATCTAGTATCAAATGCATGCATGAGTGTGTTTGTGCTATGAAGACTCTGACCTTCAGGATGAGGTAAGGGATGAAGGACGAGGCTTCGTACTCGCTCAGGTGGTAGTTTTCTCTGCTCAGCATGGCGAAAAGCAGTTTGAGAAACTCCATGGCCTTCATCAGCACACTGGTGTTCGTGTCGAAGAAGCGCAGCGTGAACCACTTCAGGATCAGGTCCAGGCAGCCGATCACGGCGTCTAACTCACCATCCATGTGCTGTGAAATGAGAAGAGTGATAATGCTGTGATAAAGGTGCTCAAGAAACTTTCAACAAACCTAGTACTGTTTGCCTTTAATGTGTATAGTGCGCACACCCTGTTACAGAAAGCGTGCCTTACCTCAATCATGGTGTTGATGGCCTTCACATGGCGCTGGAAGTCGTAGTGAAAGAGCTCATCCTGTAGCCACTTTGCCAGGCATGTGGCCATTTGAGTCTTCAGCTGTTCCACATATTCGTCCCGTGGAGTGATGAAGTTCCACTTCAGGATCTATAAACCAAACCCCGATTATCCTTAGTGCAGTGCTATTATCTGCTTCCAGGCTTTTCTGGACATTGTTAGGATTGTTGGAGAAATATCACGATGTGTATTTGATTTAAAGCCTACTAGCAAGCGACAAATTGACAGCTAATTCATATTTTATGCATATCAAGGTCTACTTCCACTGACCAGAACAAGCGGCATCCGGATTGAGATTTTCTAGATTCTATGTAAATTAGGTAAAATGTCACAAAAGTCCAAACAGTTAGCTCTAATGATTCTTAGGACCAATCCTACAGTGCATGTTATCCTACACTACTTTATTTCTCCACCAACATTTTAGCGCCAACCTTTCCCATTGAAGAATTCCCTACATGCACATAAGAAACAATCTTCTGTGTAGCAGAAGATAAATGTATTATGATGCCTACCTTTAGTGCTTTCTCCTCCTTCATCCTCTGCTCCTTGCCGTTAGGCACAAGGATAAAGACAGGACCTGACTTGTCTTCATCATCTTTATTAGCAGCCTTGACAGGAGCCTTCTTACCCAACACTCCCTGAAGGACAAAGAAAGAAGAAAAGATGAAGGAGAGTAAAAGAGAGAAAAAACCCATCATTCACTAAGTGCACCCCAAAGCATGATGAGCAAAGCTGAGTGAAATAAGATTTCCTCTTATTATCGATATAACAAGATCTTATCCCGAGATTTAATATAAATGTGAAGCTCAGTTTGCTCATGTGGTTAATCGAGGTTAAATTAAAAAGCAGTGCAACATTTAACTGTCTGTTTTCAAGCTATATTTTAGCATAACAGTACTGATCTTAATAGCAGGAACTATCTGAATATGTTTTCTACTATTTCAATGTGTTAGTTTATGGTTGAAATGAGCCTATGTAAGAAATATAAGCAGGTTGATATGGCTAAAAAACCAAGCATGGGGTCTTCATGGAACAAAAGCAGAAGTGTTCAATAGAAAAATTCAAAAATAGAAAAGGAAAAAAGAAGAAAAAAAGAAATGCAACCATTCAGACCTTTTTCTGAGCAGGCCCCGCTGTTTTGGGTTTCTTGGAGTCCTGTTTGGGTTCTGGTGGGCTGTAGTCATCCACTGCAGGCTGGCTTTTAGCTGGTGCTGAGAGAAAAGAGCAGAGGCAATTAGGGTATCAGAGGAGTTTCATTAAACTCCACATAGCTGCACTTAGTGTGCTGCTGAAGATAACTCAGTGAATGAAAAAGCTGAATCATCCATGTTTAAAAATGAAGGCTGAAAAAACTTAATATGAGAAACAAAGACAGAGCGAGGAAAGCATACCAGGAGTAGGTTTTGATGGAGGAGCACTCTGAGCTGCTTTAGAAGGAGCAGCCTTTGCAGGTGCAGCAAGTTTTTCCGGCACTACAGCCCTGGCCTTCTCCAACATGGCAACCACCTGGTCCTTTGAGGCCGGCTAATAAGACAGCAAACACAAGCTTAATGGACGTTTTCACCAAATGGTAGATATCAAGCTCAATGAGCAACATCAAAAGAAAAATGGTCATAACTTCAATTCTAATATTTAAACAGCTGTATTTATGCAGGCTGAACCAAATGTTTCATAAAATAACCATAAAAAGCACTTCTTCTGAGGAAGGCTTAACTGCTGAAACCCAGAGATCAATGCAGAACTGCACGAGAGCACGTTTTAGCTTTTACAGTGGAAACCTACCTTGAGTTTGTTAGTGGCTTTGATCATCTTTTCATAGCCCAGATGCATCATAAACATGGGTAGAGCGTCCTGGGCTTTCTTCCGCACATCTCCACTGCGATCCTCAAGACAGGCGTAGAGTTGAGGGACACACAGCATCAGATCAGCAGGAACGGAGCGCATGTTGGGCAACCGCTCAGCCAACCAGCCCAAAACCTAGCAGAAACAAAGAGATTATATATATTTTATATATATATATATATAATATATATATATATATATATATATATATATATATATATATATATATATATATATATGTGTGTGTGTGTGTGTGTGTGTGTGTATAATATTATATATATATATATATATATATATATATATATATATATATATATATATATATATATATTATACACACACACGCACACATATGTATATATCTCATAGCTTTACAAGTCTTCATTAATTACTTAGTTTAATTTCGCAGAAAGGAATAAAGGAATAAAAAATTCTGGCATGATGTTAGGAAAATAGTCATTAACAATGACAGCATCAAGCAGAGCTTCTCTGACCTCCCCAAAGTTTATTAACCACATCAATTTGACACTACCATTTTTTAACTGACCATTTCACTGTTTTTGTGCAGACAGCAGAGATAGAAACTCCACAGAAAATTTCAACAATATAGAAATGGAACTACATAAATAATAACAGTGAAAGAATATTAATATGAACCTGTGCTTTGTAGTCAAAAAAGAAAATTACAGAAAAATAAAACCACCTTTTAACCAATCGGAAATGAGAATTTATCAGCACTGTGGTGTGAAGGTTTATGGGCCACAGTGCAGGGATAGGTTTTAAACACATTTTCATACCCTTTCTTACTAATAATCGAAATATTTGTATAGGTTTTGCTTAAATACTGGTAATTAGTCAAGGTGTAATTGTGTCATACTGTCCTTTGTTATCTGTTATTTTTTATATTCCGACACTTTGTTGGGTTTATCTCTCACATAATGAAAATTCATGAGTCCTTCAGATAGAAAAGTCATCATGTACTTGTGATTGAAGTAAATGGAGATGAGTGAAAAGCTTAAGATAAAATCTATTGCTAATTAGAAATGATGTCAAGCTGATGCAGGGCTTTAATGCATTAGTTTAATTGTGGAAAAAAGCCATACTCTAGCCATCATCTGTCCTCCAGATACACTAACATCATTTAATACTGTCATGTGTGTATAACACGAACTACACATGCTTTCATTAAATCGTTAAATATTTAACCTCAACAGCAAACTATTCCTGGATTCTTATTCCCCATGTGATTGCGCTATATTCAAAACGTCCTGAAAGTAGACACGCTGATGTAATGAGACTCCTGCTTGGCTCATTTGACTGTAGGTGTGTGTAAGTCAGGTGCCTGTACCTCCTGTCTGAGAAAGTGATTCTCCCTTTTCAGTTCTTCTGACAAATCTTCACCTTCTAGCCACTCCTTCAGGCCTGTCTGCTCCACCCACGCGTTTATTGTCGTCATGGCAGCAGCACGGACATTGGGCTGGAGGAACAAGGTGTGGTTTTAGTTGCATATACACAAACAGATGGTGCTATTGATACAAAGAGAATGGTCAGATAACGATCAGCAATCGGATACGCCACACGCACGGGGCACACGTGGTGGTGCAGCAGGTAGTGCTGGAGCCTCGCAGCTGCACGGTGTGATCCTGAGTTCGGGTTACTGTGTTTGGACTTTTGTGCGATCTCACCTAGTCTTTGGAAGTTAGTTGAACTACCTGCCTTAAGTGTGAATGTGTGTATATGGAGTCCAAATGACACTATGGAATTCCTGCCACACTCCCAGTGATCCAGGGATGTATACCGGATCCACCCTGACCAGGATAAAGTACTTACTGAAGATGAAGGTGTTTAAAATGTTTTTTGGTGTTAAGCGTGTGAAGCAGTAAGGATTTCTACCTTGCTGTCTCCCAATACGGTGATGATGTGGAAGCCCAAATTCTTCACATGTTGTTTGAGAGCTGGACCCATAGCTGTAGCAAGCTGCTGCAAGATGGTCAGGGTTTGCTGAACCTGAACACACACAAAACTATTTCATAAGCAGTCTGAAATTTGTGCACATTACATATTTAAGTGCTGCTAAAACTGTTTCTGCACACCAATCAGCCTCTATACTGATCAGCACTATCTTCATGTATCTGTCTTGCACTGTTTGCACTTTATGGCAATAGATTAATTTTTTTGTACTCTATAGCCCATCAGATCTGTGTTGTCTTATGTAGCACTATGTCTTTATGCAGCACTAGGGTTCTGGAGGAACGCCATTTCATCTAACTGTGTACTGCATCGGTTAATATATGGTCAAAATGACAATAAAAGCCTCTTGACTTGATCTTAAACTTACACAAACATGACCTATAGACAACATAATAACACACCAGAAAAAAACCCAGACAAAATACCAGTAGCTTGTTGGAGTCTCCAAGACGGCCCTTCAGTGCCATGGGCAGCTCTCCGAGGTTGGCTTGGATGAACTTAGCCTCTGAAATGACAGCAGTCACCTCATCCAGCCCTTCCTTTCGGATCTTCCAATTCTTGTCACTAATCTTCTCCACCATGTCTGATGTGATTTTATCACTGCAAACGACAGTACAGATCCATCACATGTCAACAATCAAACTAATTCATGATCTCTTTCCCCTCTATTATAATGTTTAAGGCTGACCTGATATCAGTTCTGGGCAGCAGGTCCATAATATCACCGGCCCCTCCATCAGCTTCCTCTTCATCAGCCTCTTCGCCGTCATTCTCGGGTCCTTTCTTGGACAAGCCTCGTGTGGGAGCAGGAGGAGACTGGCCCTGCATCTGAAAACCCCAGAGCCACACACCATTACCTTACAAACACCGTTAATCCTTCAGCGGTTAAGAATCCCAATTATCTACCGATGTCTTGATTTACCTTCTCAAATTCGGTGTCTATTTGAGAAAGCAGGGCCGGCTTTTCATCTTCGAAGAACATGCGCAGGGGAGCCCCCATGTACAAGAACATCACACCCAGCAGAGTGATAGCAGACGTCCTCACAGCCTGGAATTAACACAAAGGGTTCGATTTAAAAAATAAATAAAAAAATTAATAAGGTGTCCTGACAATTATATAGAGTTCACACCTACAGGTGCATCTCAATAAATTAGAATGTGGTGGAAAAGTTCATTTATTTCAGTAATTCAACTCAAATTGTGAAACTCGTGTATTAAATAAATTCAGTGCACACAGACTGAAGTAGTTTAAGTCTTTGGTTCTTTTAATTGTGATGATTTTGGCTCACATTTAACAAAAACCCACCAATTCACTCTCTCAACAAATTAGAATACTTCATAAGACCAATAAAAAAAACAAAAAAAAACACACATTTTTAGTGAATTGTTGTCCTTCTGGAAAGTATGTTCATTTACTGTACATGTACTCAATACTTGGTAGGGGCTCCTTTTGCTTTAATTACTGCCTCAATTGGGCGTGGCATGGAGGTGATCAGTTTGTGGCACTGCTGAGGTGGTATGGAAGCCCAGGTTTCTTTGACAGTGGCCTTCAGCTCATCTGCATTTTTTGGTCTCTTGTTTCTCATTTTCCTCTTGACAATACCCCACAGATTCTCTATGGGGTTCAGGTCTGGTGAGTTTCCTGGCAATTCAAGCACACCAACACCATGGTCATTTAACCAACTTTTGGTGCTTTTGGCAGTGTGGGCAGTGCCAAATCCTGCTGGAAAATTAAATCAGCATCTTCAAAAAGCTGGTCAGCAGAAGGAAGCATGAAGTGCTCCAAAGTTTCTTGGTAAACGGGTGCAGTGACTTTGGTTTTCAAAAAACACAATGGACCAACACCAGCAGATGACATTGCACCCCAAATCATCACAGGCTGTGGAAACTTAACACTGGACTTCAAGCAACTTGGGCTATGAGCTTCTCCACCCTTCCTCCAGACTCTAGGACCTTGGTTTCCAAATGAAATACAAAACTTGCTCTCATCTGAAAAGAGGACTTTGGACCACTGGGCAACAGTCCAGTTCTTCTTCTCCTTAGCCCAGGTAAGACGCCTCTGACGTTGTCTGTGGTTCAGGAGTGGCTTAACAAGAGGAATACGACAACTGTACAACGTCTGTGTGTGGTGCCTCTTGATGCCTTGACCCCAGCCTCAATCCACTCCTTGTGAAGTTCACTCAAATTCTTGAATGGATTTTGCTTGACAATCCTCATAAGGCTGCGGTTCTCTCGGTTGGTTGTGCTTCTTTTTCTTCCACACTTTTTCCTTCCACTCCACTTCCTGTTAACATGCTTGGATACAGCACTCTGTGAACAGCCAGCTGCTTTGGCAATGAATGTTTGTGGCTTACCCTCCTTGTGAAGGGGGTCAATGATTGTCTTCTGGACAACTGTCAGGTCAGCAGTCTTCCCCATGATTGTGCAGCCTAGTGACCCAAACTGAGAGACCATTTTGAAGGCTCAGGAAACCTTTGCAGGTGTTTTGAGTTGATTAGCTGATTGGCATGTCACTATATTCTAATTTGTTGAGAGAGTGAATTGGTGGGTTTTTGTTAAATGTGAGCCAAAATCATCACAATTAAAAGAACCAAAGACTTAAACTACTTCAGTCTGTGTGCACTGAATTTATTTAATACACGAGTTTCACAATTTGAGTTGAATTACTGAAATAAATGAACTTTTCCACGACATTCTAATTTATTGAGATGCTCCTGTATAGGTGCATGTGAAGTGTCCGAAAGTGTTCCATTATGAATTAGGGTGATTTGGTTTAACATTGTCGTGTGGAAAAAAGTGCTGTAATGTTATTGTCACATCACAAGCAGCTATGTTTAAGTGGGTTCATAGAAAGAAAAGCTGAACAATGCTGATTAATGAAGCCTTGTGCCTCTGATATGGGCACTGAGTACACAACTAAACACTTAATCCATAGTCTTTCGCTGAATATTGAAAATGTTCGTTACATCACAGGCCGCTCCCGTATCAGTGTAAGCGTTCCATCATTTACTCAACAGAATGCACTCCTTTAACCACACTTAAAAGCTTTGTGCAAATACACTCAGAGCAGGAAGTGTGCAAACAAATACTTGAACAAACAAGGATCTGGTTGCTATACACACAAACACCTTAATACACACACACACACACTCACCGGGTTGGTGGCACCCAGAGCAGTTTTGACGTTGTTGATGAAAGCTTTCACGTTTATCCTGCAACATTCAATTGGAACAATAATTAAACTGAGCATGAATCATGCACACAAACATGTAACAGCTGAGAGGACAGAGAGTATGACTAACCCTGCAAACCCGAACTCCTTCATGGCGTTGGCCAGCCAGTTCAGTGTCTCAGCCTGGTTTTTGGGGTTCTTTTGTGCGAAGGCCAAAGAGACCACCTGTAAAGCAATAACAGCAGAACAATAGGGGTTATAAAACAGAAACAAACTATAAGTGGAATGAGTAACTTGTCACCTGCTAGAAAGCATGTAGGGTTAGAATATCCGACCATCTATAGCCACAACACAGTCATGTATTTCTATTTTCATACATGTAATTAGATAAGCATTGTTATACATATCCATTCAGAAGTTATACCTGTCTGAGAATCAAGACCATCTTAGAATCAACCATCAAGCATCTTCTCCCAAATGGTTTTGAAGGTGTCAAGAATCTAAACCCACCTGTTCAGCAGTCCAGGGCAGCGAGCAGGCTTCTCCGATAGCAGTCAGAGCTTCTTTGGCATTGCTTCCACATTTCACATCCCCGATTTTGTCCACCAGACCGTCCAACACGACGAGAGCCGACGTTTTCGAGAAGGATCCTTTCCCAGCGATGAGGCCAACAATGTGCAGCTTCATCTGCATCACCTGAGCATGTGCAGAACTTGGATTTACACATCTGACGCCACTGTCAGAAACAGGTAAAACTCAGTAGACTAGCGCAACTGGATTGTGAATGAAGAGTACCTGAAAATTGGTCTCTTTCCACCCAGGTTTCTTAGCCAACATTCTCACTAGAGCCTGGCATGGCATTTCCGTCCTGTCCATCTGTTCAACAGCCTGACATGCGCGCACACACACACGAACAATTATGTTAATAATTTCATTTGGCAATGGTTCTGTTGGAAAAGATTTGGAAAGTGGTGTGAGAGAGATGGACAGAGAGAGATGAATGGTGTTTAGTCACCCTTTGAAACTCCTCCATGCTAGCTAGCCTCTCCTTCCAGTTAGCGCTGTCCAGCAGCTGCATACAGGAAACTGGGAGCACGGCTGCAGCCTTCTCCTCACACACTTCCAGCTGAAGGGGGGGGAAAAAGAAAAAAAAAAAAAACACCACACACACATTAACAAAGCTTTCTGGGGTTTTTTTTTTACCTGTGTATTTTACTGTAACATTTATTTCATTCAAATGTCTGACTTACAGATAATTCAGTCTCTGCAACTTCTTTTGTTTCTGCCCCTTTCTTTGACTTGCCACCAGCAGCGGATTTGCTTTTTTTGGGAGGACCTGCGGCCTGTAAAATTGAAACAAGCCAAACAGTCATGCAACTGACCTGATGTTCACACACGCAAGGGACAACTCGTTATTGATTTATCAGAGTCCAGCCCTGGAGCTGTTGTGACAAGTAACATGTCCAATCAGGAATTTCTTCATTTTAGGCAAATTAGTTATGACAATAAAAAGGCAGCTACAAATGCCTTATATTTTGGGTACAAACATTTTTTTTTAGTTTGCTTTTGTTTCTGTAAATGAACTTTGACTTGGATTAAAAAGTGAAGTTCTAAACATTTTACAGCTCCATTTAAACCTGAAAACTACACGCCATCGATCATTTGCTTTAATGAACTCTCTTCAGTCGGTCTGTTAACGCTTACCTTGGGTGCAGGAGCTTTTTTAGGAGGACCGGCAGGTTTAGCAGGAGGCTCTTCCACAGGGGGAGGTTTAGCTGCAGGTTTCTCCTTCTTCTGCCCTCCTCCACCACCTTCTCCCTTCTTCCCTCCAACAAGTTCAACTTTATCAGCACATTCTTTTATCTATGGGTGTGTGAGGAAAAAGCCAATGTCAGTCCTGTAATTGTGCAGAACATTAAGATGTATTTATGACTCAACCCTGAATGCAGCCCTAGTCTACCTTGTCCAATTTGAGTTTGTCCAGATCGGCCAGGAAGGCGTTCACAGCTTTCTCTCCAACCACCTTCATGGCTGTGCCCAATGCCTCAAACGCAGCATCCCTCACCTCTGGTGCAGAGTCGTTCACTTGCTGAGAGACAGAGAGTGAGAGAGAGAGAGAGAGTGTGAGTGTGAGTGTGAGTGTGAGTGTGAGTGTGAGGGAGAGAGAGAGAGAGAGAGAGAGAGAGAGAGAGAGAGAGAGAGAGAGAGAGAGAGAGACACACAGGAAGACAATTTACACTGTTTACACTAGGCTACACCTGAAGATAGCCAGCTGTTTACACATGTTCTGCAGCTACGTTATACAGTAAACAAAGTTATTTGCTTCCATTACTTATCAATATTTGTTTTGTAGCTGCAGTGTCAGCTCGAATACTAAAAAATTCCTGATTGACTACGTTATGAGTCAGAGAAGAGGGATGACGATTTCATTTCTGGCTAAACGATCACTTTTGATTCTTACGCTGCTAAATCCATGTCTTCACAATGACATTGTGAAGTGTACCTTGAGGAATGCAGAGCAGAGTGGCTTCAGGACGCTCTTTGGCAGCGTGGCAGGAATGCAGTGGCGAAAGCTTCGGGCTAGGAACAGCGATGCCTGCTGTTTGATCGATGGGTTCTTGTTGTCCATCACCGCCAACACGTCCTCGCTGATGTTCTGTAGATTTGTCTGCACAACATGATATTTTGAACACCAGATGTGAAACTTGTCATTTAGTAGTTTTTACAGCAGCACATCTGAAGTGTTCTCACTTGTATACACCTGAATTGTTTCGTTAATTTCATTCATTCATCATGGAACCACTTGAGCCTGTTAAGAGCAGCCAATCCACCTAGTAGCATGTTTTTTGGAGGTAGGAGGAAACAGAAGAACCCAGAGGAAACCATGAACCCAAGCTACCTGTGGTGTCACCTCACTGATCTATGTTTTTAAATCTATCTCATGATGCATTTCTTGTCAGAAGGTTGGAAACAGAGCTGAATCAAAGTTACTAGCTGTGTGCAGAACTAGTATTTGTTTACAGTCAAATTGATTTATGTTTTTATGGAGCAAAATCCAAATCCAAGCCAATCCAATTCAATTATTTCCAATAGGGTTCTTCTTTAACATCCTGTCATTTAAAGGAATAGTTAATCATAGGTATGCCAGATATGGTTCTTCAAGACATGTTGGGCATTCAGTGAAATGTAATGTAATAAAAGTCTAATTCATCCAACTTCCTGGCTAATCCACTACATTTGGGATGACACTGTAGACATGTCTGCCCAATAATTCAGTAATTTAATAATGTATTAGTACAAGACTAAAATGTATTTTCTGTATTACTGTACCTGGAGTTACATTAGGAATACTCACAGTTAGAAAGACTGCATCAATTGCCTCCTGTAAGGCCTGGACCACCTGAGGTTTCTTCTCCTTAAACTTCTCCAAAATGGTTGGCACCACCTAAGAAAACGTATGCCTCTTCAGCAAACACTTCAGGGTGTGTGTAAATTTATTTGTACATTTTATGCCCTAAAAATGTATTATACACCGATCAGGTATAACACTGTGAGCAGTGCCAGGTGAAGTGAGTAAGACTGAGTATCTCCTCATCATGGCACCTGTTAGTGGGTGGGATATATTAGGCAGCAAGTGAACATTTTGTCCTCAAAGTTGATGTGTTAGAAGCAGGAAAAATGGACAAGTGTAAGGATTTGAGCGAGTTTGACAATTGCCAAATTGTACTGGCTACTGTTCCTCAAATTGCTGAAGAAGTTAATGCTGGTTCTGATAGAAAGGGGTCAGAATACACAGTGCAGGACGGGTCAGGGCTGTTTTGGCAACAAAAGGGGGACCAGCACAACATTAGGCAGGTCGTCATAATGTTATGCCTGATCAGTGTATTGATCATGATCATTAAGATCAGAAATTTATAGGACGTTTTAACAAAATACTATGAAACCTGTTTGGCCAATAGTCATATCAGTTTACTGGATGAACTTATTGATCTGTTTACTTCTCTTCACTCACATGGCCTGCATATGTTCCAAACTTTTTGCGCAGTCCTGCTGCCAGTCCAGCCAGACATTTGGCCGCCAGTGTTACAAGCATCACATTGGCATCTTTTCCAATAACCTGCAAGGACCAGACAAACGTGATGTTCTCAGAAGCACGATATTCTCACAAGCTCAGTTTGATTGTTAAAGTCTTACCTTCTTGAGAGCTCGGACCAAGTCCCCATAGTCACCGCCCTCAAGCTTGGGGTTTTTAGCAAGGGCCTCCACTGCCTCTAAGGCCTCCTTCCTTTCCTGCCATTTCTTTGCTTCCTATATAGAACAAAAAATAGATAAATAATTAAGGGGGGGGCTGTCATGATAGGTCAATAAGTCCGTCTAATTGAAATATGACGTCGGACTTACGATTTTTTCATAGAAATCTTTTGGGATTTTTGAAAGGATCTCAACAGCTTCCAGCAGCTCGTACGGATCCACTTGTGCATCAACTACATCATCGTCATCACCTGAAAACACACACATTAAATATTCATTTAAAAGTTATTCATCCATCATGAACTTCCATCTGTTTAAAAACTAAAACTTGTTGTAAAACTAACCTCTAGACCATTTTTAAGCACAATTTATGTGCTATTGGTTCATTATATTTAATAAATTTTTTTTTTTAAAAAGTCAAATTTTGGGAAAGATAAAAAAATGAACGCAAGTGTGTTACTATTCCCACGTATTAAACAAAAGTAGAAACAAATACATCATATTTTTTTAACTGTGAGATTGAGCTAAACGTTCGTACCATCAGCCTCGTCTCCACCGGCTGCCTGCTGCTGCTCAAACTTTGCCTTCAGGTCCTGCTGAGAGCGCAGGAAGCGGCTCTGCTTTGGCACACCGGCGGGCAGCTTCACCCACTCCTCCTCCAACTCTTTCAACTGTACATACACACATACAGCGGGCAAAATAAATATCGACAGTGCTCACTGGAACATTCGGAAGTTTTGAAATCCTTCTGTAACCAGAGCCATCAGTATTGAAACAATAAGGTTGTGAAGGTCTTGAGAGAGCTCTTTGCTTTTACCCATCATGAGATGTTTCTTGGTAATGAGACACTTTTTCATAGGCCATCAGTTGGGACTGAACCAGCTGATATTAATTTGCACTGACCAGGGGCAGGATTACTTTCTAATTACTGATTGATTTCAGCTGGTGTCTTGGCTTTCCATGCCTTTTTGCACCTCCCTTTCTTCATGTGTTCAATACTTTTTCCCTCTCTCATTTCATGTTATTACACAGAACTTAATTTATGGCCATCTGTGGTTTGATTTCTTTGCATGTGTGGATTGCAAGGGTTGTTACCAACATCTGGTGAACATTTCATGTCAATAGTACCTTTAGAAATATATTTGCTGAGAAAAAATGGTGACGAGTTCAATACTAATGTTACCCGCTGTATATCACACACGAGTTATATATCCGGACACACAGTTGACACACCATTTTATTCGATGGAAATGCCTCACTGCCTTCTTTTTTTCTAAAAGCTAAATCATTTTTCAGAACCCCCCAAAAACTGAAAAGAGCTTTTAAGAGGATTTGGAATTTGGCAATAATAATAAAAGAAGAAGAAGAAGAAGAAGAAGAAAATTCTACTAGAGATGCAACAAACCCCATAAGGAGATCAGACATCAGAGCATCAGCTGATCTTGGCAGCCTCTCAGTAACTGAGCGACTCTCTGCTAGCTTCTGTTACCGAGTCATGTAAACATCTCAGGAACAATGTGTAAGACCTGTGTTTTGTTTTTTATCCTTCTCAAATATAAAGCAAATGAAATTGGGTGGATCAGGGCTTCATGTGACTGATTTCAGGTTTTGATGAAGTGTGCGAGATCCTGATCTTCATAAAGAAAGAGTTTTCCCTTTATATAAAACTCTGCATCTACTTAATAAACAGAGCGAGAATTAAAATGGAGTGCATATTTATAACTTGAAAGTATAAATGATGGAGGGGTTTTTAAAATAAAATCACTTAACTGCCATACATATGATGGGGAAAGAAAACAAGCTCTGGTCTGAAATTAACACTAAACATCATAACAACAGTCATAACATACACTATATTGTGTGCTGTAGCACTGGAACCTTCACTGGAAATAAGGCCGAAACCTGTTCCAACATGACAATGCCCTGTGTACAAAGCACAGAGCTCCATGAAGTCATGTGTTAAGGTCAAAGTAAAAGAACTGGAGTGTCCTGTGCAGAGCCCGGACTCTGACTCAACACCACTGAACACTTTTGGGAAGAACTGGAACACCGACTGAACTCCAGACCTCCTCAACATCCCAACATCAGTGTCTGATCTCATTAATGCTCTTGCAGCTGAATGATCACTAATCCCCACAGACACGCTCCAACATGTAGTGGAAACTAAATCTGGAACATGAAGTTTAATAAACAGATGAGGATGTCATGGTCAGGTGTCCAGAAACTTCTGGCTCTATAGTGTATAAGAGCATATCATAATCCATTATGCAGATATAACAGTAGTTTAAAGGTAAAGGTGTTTTCACGGATGTATAGGTGAGGGTTAGAGTACAGAGGTTTCTCAGAGACTTCCTGTGTGGTATGGCATTTGAGGGCCACAACAATTCCTTATTTGACGTGTAGGTTTCAGCTACCATGATTATTACAGTTATAGTTGACTGAGATTTCAGAGAAAAACATGGGAATTTTTCATCATGGGAATCCACAGGTAGCTCAACAAACTAGATTAAGGGGAGAAAAATAAACCAAAACCAAATCTGAGTCTCTTCTCTCACCTGTACAGAGTTGATGTTCTGCAGTGGAGCTCGCAAAGCATCCCGAATCCATTTATAGATCTCTACTGCTAGCAATTTGGCCTCATCACGCACTGCCTTCTCTCGAGACTCAAACAGCTTCGGCAACACTTTGACTACTGGCTTCAGGGTAATGATTTTAGAACCGAATTCACTGCAAACACACACACACACAAATAAAAACTCATGATTCATCTACATGAGATTTTTTTTTGTAAAAGTGATCAACAGAGCAGTCTCACCTCAAAGCCTTTCTGAGAGTTTCAATGCAGGCCACTATGATCTTAGGGTTCTTGTTATCCAGTCCTTTGATGAGCTCATCTTGGACGATCTCCGCTTTCTCGATCTCGACGTACATGAGGCAGATATCTGTTCCCAGCTCTTTGGCTCGGGCTTTGGGCTGGTTGAAAACTTTACTTACTACACCTGACACCACTTCCCCTGCTGTCCTGAAAGACAAGACCGACATTCAATCACTTTGTCAGACAAATTATTCAGTTAAGAAGCATTCACTCAAGTTGCCTTCTGACTACATCTATAGTGATTTCCCATTGTTTCAGCCTGTTCTACTTATCTACTTAAATGAATCACATCATTTCTATTGACTTACAGTTACGTTATTGCAGTAATAAACTGTCATTTCCTCACCACCCTCATTTATTTCTCTCATAAAGTAAAGACAAAGAACTTTAGCTTCAGGCATAACATTATGACCACCTGCCTAATATTGTGTTGGTCATCTTTTTGCTGCCAAAACAGCCCTGACCCATCCTGCGCTGTGTATTCTGACACCTTTCTATCAGAACCAGCATTAACTTCTTCAGTAATTTGAGCAACAGTAGCTCGTCTGTTGGATCGGAACACACGGGCCGGCCTTCTCTCCCCACGTGCATTGATGAGCCTTGACCGCCCATGACCCTGTCTCCGGTTCACTACTGTTACTTCCTTGGACCACTTTTGATAGATACTGACCACTGCAGACCGGGAACACCCCACAAGAGCTGCAGTTTTGGAGATGTTCTGATCCAGTGGTCTAGCCATCACAATTTGGCCCTTCATCAAACTCGCTCATATCCTTACACTTGTCCATTTTTCCTGCTTCTAACACATCAACTTTGAGGACAAAATGTTCACTTGCTGCCGAATATATCCCACCCACTAACAGGTGCCATGATGAGGAGATACTCAGTCTTATTCACTTCACCTCTCACTGCTCACAGTGTTATGGCTGATCAGTGTATATTCTTCTGATCTCAAGTCAATGTTTATCCACTGAAGCGTTTAAGTGATACCGTCTGAGAATTACATTTCATGTTTTTTCCCCTCTCTTATTTGGCACAGAATCTTCTCAAAATATAATGTGGTCTTATAAGGATTTCCTGGTGGTCCAGCGGCAGGATCCCATGCTCTCATTGCCACAACCCGGGTTCGATTCCCAAGCAGGGCGCTAACACGACCACCGAAGAGTTAACTCCCAGTGCCAGTCCCAAGCCTGGATGAAATAGGAGGGTTGCGTCAGGAAGGTTTAAAACCTGTGCCAAATCAAAATATGCGGGCCAAATGATTTGGCTGTGGCAACCCTGAACAGGGAGCAGCCGTAAGAACAACAATACACATGCTCTTATAGGGAAACAACCTACTTCGGTTTGGTGACAGTAACTAGGAAGCCATTCTGCAGTCTTGCGAGTAAATTTAAAACAAAATAAAATTTGTAATCATTGTTGAAGATATTTTAATTTAAGTTTTTTAAATATATTACTAGTGTAATTCAATAATTCAACTTAAGTGTTCAATCAATGCCAAGTTTTTTTTTTAATCCAAGAAAACAATCATACAGGCTTCTTTAGCCCCAAAACCATAGTTGTGCAAAATGCTGTCAGATGTAGAAATGATCAATGTCGAGGTTCTGTCCAGCGTGGCTATTTTGGGATAAACACGACATACTGTTTAATAAGCATGTCTGCCTCTGGGAACCCATGCACCAGAACAATCACTAGGATCTACATTCAGACTGAAAATGTCCATTAAGGCAGCGCTCAGCATACACACCCAAGCAACCATATGCAAATATAAACCACACACAAATCCTAGAGCCGAGTAGTTTCCTGAACTCCAGACGCACAATGACTAAGTGGTTTCTCAGGCGGTAAATGGCATGCTTTTCTCTAAAAAGGTTTACGTTCACAGCAGGGGTCACATGACTACTTCTACGGTGCGCACACACACACACACACACAGGAAAACAAAAGGCTTTCAGCTGAACAAAGCATCTTGTCCAGTTAAAAATGGACAAAGAATGGCAAAGACATAAAAGACATGGATATAACTGTTTGTGATCAAGGTGAACTACTAATAATGTTATAATCCTAGTGCAGTCTGTCTCTGCTGTGTCTGTGAGCTCATGTATGCGGAAGAGGGCAGACAGCGCTTTCCTCGGTGTGTGTTACACTGCCATGTGATGCAGCAGGTCAGAAAGACACAGCATGCCTGGATTCATGTGACTTGGGGGAAACATGATATCCTTCATCTTTCTCGGTTGGTAGTTATGATAAGGGAGAGCTGACTGGTGTGTAGAAAATGACAGATGACTAAATTGTGCAGAAAATATATACACATACATACATACATACATACATAGAGAGAGAGAGAGAAAGAGAGAGAGAGGAACAAAACAGCACACCCTGAACTGTTTCACTGCACTTATACCACGGTTGTGTAGTGGGTAAACATTGAGTAATACACAGCTTTGTGTACACACGTATGTCTTGTAAGGAACTGTAAGGGCCAAGTTATATAGAGCCACTTACTTGCCGGCCACATGCGCATTTTCAATAAAGACAAGTGCTGCTTCCAAGCCTTTCAGCTGAGCCACGGCGTTGGACTCTGTAACAAACTTTCTGATCAGTCCCAGGTATTTCCCCCATTCAGAACTCTTTTCGTCCCCGATCCTCTGGAAAAGCTTCAGTGCTTCTTCATATCCGTTCAGTCTGGCCTTCCATACCTAAACAGAAGAGGTTTTATTGGAGAAAGACATGACTTTAAAAGTCCACTGTTTACTGTTTTCATACAGGTTAGTTACATCGCTGTGTGTATTCTAGGACAAACAAATTATAGAAAAATAATTTTTCTACTGCTGCATGAGCACTCTGGCTTTCTTGCGATACACTTCTTCTACTACTGTGTAGAATTAAAAGTCTATTCCATTGGGAAGAAAGCTACCACATTTCATGGTTATATCCTCAGTGTAAACAATCCTATAATTCTGCTCACTCAAACATACCATCAAAATGCTTGATCTCATAGCTAACAGTTCTGTGTGACTGTATATATGCACATCAGTGAAGTGCCCTGTAACTAGAAATGTAATAATTAATCAGCAAAATTGATCATATTTGATATGAGTCAATTAACTTTTGAGCAGGTTTTTTGACATATAGTGCTGCTGAAAAATGACTACATTGTGTACGTTCTTAATAAACCCACTACATGTTAATAGCTGCTGTGTGTCATGAAGCCACCATCCTATTTTTGTTTCACATTCAAAGTTTTGGGAGTCGATTCACTGATTCCAGGCATTGAAAACCCAGTTGATTCAATCAAACCATGTTAATTCCTTACACCAAGAATTAATCACCTTACACTCTGTCCAACACATTCAGCAGGTTGGATTTCAAATCAGACAAATGACTCCAATCAGAATCAGTGGCACACACAATGACGAGGCCATGACCATAAAAACCAGCATGAATTCAGTATATTCATGATGTGACATTCTGAGCTACACATATGCCCAATGAGCTACATGAGCTACACATATGACCAATGGATCAATAGGAAATGCCCAGGAACTGAAACCATTGATCCACAGACCCCACTGATTTTGTTAAAAACACTATATTAATGTCAGGATCTTGAGTATGTTCACATCACATCATGACTGTACTGAGCTGCAGGCAGAACTTTATTTATTCAGTTATAAACCTTCTCAGTGCCATTGTATAACAACAATAGTATGAAGGCGAGTTAACAGATGCTGGCGTAGTGACAACTGTTCTTCTACAACAATGAGGCGTGTTTTTTTCAAACAGACACTGCAGAAGGATAATGTGTAGGTCTGCTGTGTGTTCCCTGACGTGCAGCAAACCTCTGAGTAACACCAAGAGTGTAAACTGCTGATGTACAAACAGCTTGTAGTAACACGTCTATGATGATTTCAACACGAGAGAGAGAGAGAGAGAGAGAGAGAGAGAGTGAGAGTGTGTTTACCTTGTGTTCACACTTCTGGTCAATGGGCAGCTTCATCCACTCGCTGTCGTCCCCCATGGTGACAGCTCCTCTGTTTTCGCCTTATCAGCTCGACTGAAGAGAGCAACAGAAACAAACAGGGTGATGTTCATAAAGATGTCGACCGGCACGATGGAAATTCTATTATCACGAGTTTATTTGCTCATTTGGTGATCACGAATTAATCTAGTTGAAAAGAGCTGAGGTTTTACAAATCCAGTGGAGTGAAAACAAGCGGAACATGTCTCGGGAAGAAGAGAGAGCAGTGGCTAAAAATAAAGGTTGGAGTAAGAGGCACGGTCAGATTAATACGTAGTAATAACGCTAACAGAGTAACCCGAGTAACCACAATGGACACAAGTTTACCTTCAAATCTAACCGCAGAGCACAAGACCACAAATCATACACACATCTTTTCAACGAGGCGGCAATCTACTTCACAATTAGCTGATCTTAACGAAACTGATGAGAGAAGTTTGGATTTAATTAGCTAGCTTCCTTCTCACACACTCGCCTCAAACTGCTTTGTTCAGAATAATCAGCTGGAAGTGACAGTCAGAACTTCCTTCTGCAGTCTCTGACACCGAAACGCCATTATGCGCCTGTACAAATGGACTGAACCGCAGGGGTAGCAGCCATCTTGAAGCTAGCATCACTTTCTTGCTTGAGTCATAGTGTAATTTGGCATCACATAACCCAAGCAATGCCCAAATCAGGTAGAAGGCGTGTCCTGAAGACGAAAGTCATGTGTATTAGAAATGACTCAGTGTACAGTTCAAGGCCTTACTCTGTGAACAGATAGTATGTTGAGCCACAAAATATCTTCATGTCGAAGCTCATCAACTATGACATTAAAAAAGACTCTTCCTTTCAACTCTGCAGCTTCAAAGACGAGACACCAGGATATTACAGCCATCATAGAAACAGAGATGCATCACTTCCTTAAAAAAAAAAAGAAATTAAGATGTTTATCGTCAAAAGACAAACATGCTGCCTTCTGCTGAGCTCAGCGAAAAGAAAGCTGGAATAAATCAAACCCTCCTGTGCAGCAGGATGTAAATATTCACCTTTAAGCATTATTCACACACTTCTAATGATCGAGCACTTAGACAAGAATGTGTTATCTTGGTCAAGAATGTAAACATATCACTCAAATCATCAAAGTGTGAGTCACTGAACAACACCAATTATCTATCAAAACCATTTTACATGCAGTTTTACACTCACGCGCTACGCTGCAGGCGGCTGAAGTCGGGAGGAGCGGCTGCTTAATGCTTTTTAATGCATATCTGAGAGGCATGGAGTCTCACTTTTCCCGTATTGATTTCTATAAAACAGACATCTAGCCTCGGCTTTGTGAAAGAAAACCTCAACAACTGTTCCCATCATGCCTGTGGAAAAAATAGCGCATCACCAGCGACAAAACCACAATATTTACTTCTGCTTACAAAAAGACATGTAGCCATGTTATGAATTCAGGAGTTGTTTTTCAGGGGTTGGGCTCGGCCCCTTAGTTCCAGTGAAAGGAACTCTTAATGCTTCAGCATACCAAGACATTTTGGACAATTTCATGCTTTCCCCAAATTTGTGGGAACAGTTTGGGGATGACCCCTTCCTGTTCCAACATGACTGCACACCAGTGACCAAAGCAAGGTCCATAAAGACATGGATGAGCGAGTTTGGTGTGGAGGAACTTGACTGGCCTGCACAGAGTCCTGACCTCAACCCCATAGAACACCTTTGGGATGAATTAGAGCAGGGGACTTTGAGCCAGGCCTTCTCGTCCAACATCAGTGCCTGACCTCACAAATGTGCTTCTAGAGGAACGGTCAAAAATTCCCATAAACACACTCCTAAACCTTGTGTTAATCTTCAACCATGAGTCTGGCTCTGTACTTTTACTTGTTCTTGACAAGTGGAATAAAATTGCTGCATGTCTAATCAGCAGTCCAGTTGATGATGATGATCATAAAGAAGAAGACGGGTTGATTTATTTGTCACATATATACATTACAGCACACTGAAATGATTTTCTTTGTTAGGAATTTGGGATCATGAGAACATGATACTTCACCCCTGGAGCAGAAGAGTCCTGACCTCAACCCCATAGAACACCTTTGGGATGAATTAGAGCGGAGACTGTGAGCCAGACCTTCTCGTCCAACATCAGTGACTGACCTCACAAATGCACTTCTAGAGAAACGGTCAAAAATTCCCATAAACACACTCCTAAACCTTGTGGAAAGCCTTCCCAGAAGAGTTGAAGCTGTTATAGCTGCAAAGGGCGGGACAACTCCATATTACATTCATGTGTATGTAAAAGCATATGTCCCAAAACTTTTGGCAACAGTGTATTTAATCTAGAATTAAGAATTAAAGTGCTTTGTATCACCTGTGCTAGAAAACGCATATGGTTCAATTAAACAGCACAAAGACTACCTGAGATAATCTGAGGTGTGCTACATCCATCTATAGCAATATTAGGCATGCTGGATAAGAGGGATGGTGTGTGTACTCCCTCTCTCATCAGTCAGATCAGCTCTAGCCAATCGCGGATGTACATGAGCTCATGTATGTGGAAGAAAGCAGACTGCGCTTTCATCAGAGTGTGTTATGCTGAGCAGCCATACAAAAATGATGCAGTTGGCTGGCGTCACATGTCTAGGCCTACTCTCCTAACTGCACTGGCTGATAAAGGAGTCCATTGTTCTAGCACTGAACATCAGCATTAGGATTGATTATTGGATGTATATTATACCATGAATACATTAAATGACAAATGCCATGCAGGATACAAATGGTCTTAAAGCAGGGTCACAATCAAGCCCTAACATGCTGCATAGTAACAAAAACCTGTAGAGAGTCGCCTCTACCGAGATGGTATCAAATCAGTACTGGACAAGAGCCAATATTCAGAACTCCACTATCAGTACTGGATAAAAAAGATGAGAGAGGAAAGGGAAAAAAAGAAGATGTTCACCTAAAGTTACAGATTCCTCTTATAAGGTTAATACTTGTTACAGTCCATGAGATGATCCAAATAAAAATCTTGGCCAAGTTCTATAACAGACCCCCGCGTCAGATTATACGACAGGCCTGCGATTAAATAAAGCGTCAATGCTCTTTTTACATCAGCAAGCAGCACGATCAAAGTGAGCTTGAAGTAATAAGGATCCCCACCATGTCCACTAGTATGCTTTGTTTAGGTTTCTCCATCACCACGACTGTATTATATCTGCTGTTCTCCTAATGGTGTCATCCATGAAGAAATTATATACACCAATATGACCACCTGCCTAACATCGTGTTGGTCCCCCTTTTGCTGTCAAAACAGCCCTGACCCGTTAAGGCATGGAGTCCACTAGATCCATAAAGGTGTTCTGTGGTATCGGACACCAAGATGTTAGCAGCAGATCCTTTACGTCCTGTAAGTTGAGAGGTGGGGCCTCCATGGATCGGACTTGTTTGTCCAGATTGTTACATCCTACAGACTCTGGATTGGATTGAGATCTGGGGAATTTGGAGGCGGAGTCAACACCTCAAACTGGTTGTTGTGGTCATCAAACCATTTCTGAAGCATTTCTGCTTTGTGGCACGGTGCATTATCCTGCTGAAAGAGGCCACAGCCATCAGGGAATAGTGTTCCCATGAAAGGGTGTACATGGTCTGCAACAATGCTTAGGTAGGTGCTACGTGTCACAGTAACATCCACATGGATGGCAGGACCCAAGGTTTCCCAGCAGAACATTGACCAAAGCAGGACACTGCTTCCACCGGCTCGCCTTCTACCCATAGTGCATCCTGGTGCCATGTGTTCCCCAGGTAAGTGACGCACACGCACCCGGCCATCCACGTGATGTAAAAGAAAACGTGATTCATCAGACCAGGCCACCTTCTTCCATTGCTCCATGGTCCAGTTCTGATGCTCACATGCCCATTGTTGTCACTTTCAATGGTGCACAGGGGTCAGCACGGGCACCCTGACCGGTCTGCGACTATGCGGCTACATACGCAACAAACTGTGATGCACTGTGTATTCTGACCCCTTTCTATCAGAACCAGCATTAACTTCTTCAGCAATCTGAGCAACAGTAGCAAGTCTGTTGGATCGGACCACACTAAAGGTTTTTAAGGCAACCATAATACCTTCACACATGCATACAATAATATAAAGATTAACAAACACCTACTTTACTAAGCAGAAATATTACAATATTATTTTTAAGTTGTTGAAATTCTATATTATATACAGTATACACTCATTAAAATGTTATATTGTCTTATTTATCGTTAAGAATATCTAACCCATTTATTACAGCACCAGTCTATTAAAACCCGTTAGGTTTGGATATTAAACTATTTAGTTTAATATTTAAATAACAAAACATTAATAATGTATTGTATATGTATAATAATAATAATAATAATGACACTAAAAAATATTACTTAGTATATTAGATTTATTTTAGTAAGCTAAATGAGTTCTGCACCTAAATATCGACTCTGACATTAGCTTGGATATATAACTGACCAAAACATGGCTAATTCAGCTGAGACACATTAAAACGCTAACATTTTTATCTAACACATAAAATAAGTAAAAGCTTTAAGGAATGTAAGAACAATACTAATTAAAACTGCTAACCAAAAAAGTGCTAACATGGGAAATCCAGCACGTAGTGAGCTAGCATAACGCAGTATACAATGCAGGCATAGCGTAGCTTAGCATAGCTTAGCATAGCATAGCATCCACCTATCAACGCCACAAATCGCTACACTGAGCATTTTTACAGCAAAGGGTACATGTGCAGGGAGATACGAGCGGATAGCGTGATGGGTTTTTATGACGAATTCATCACTGTGTGTGGATACGGAGTCAACACTGCACACACTTATTGTTTGACAGATCACACACACACACACACACACACACACACACACACACACACACACAGACAGAGCGCAGGCCCTGAAAACGCAGCAAACACGGCCCCACAGAGACACGCTCATCCATTCACACGCGTTCACACTATTATTACAAATAGTTCATTCCGGATATTTGAAGGTTTAAAGCTGAAGCTTTACCTGCTTCAGGACAGGAAGACAAGGTGCAGAGGTTCAGCCGGAGCCGAGATGTGCTCTCATTTCTCTGCCGGGCTTTGAAACGCCTCCAAGGGCGGAGAGTCAGAGGGAGGGACGGCTACAGCCTCCTACCAGCTTCCTCTAACACATCCACACACCTTCTTACTAATATTACTAAACATTATGGGGGAAAAACAGCACATCGTAATTACACACTGAATTGTTAAACATATTTCAATTGAAAGAACAGAAATGAAGGGTTATATACTGTATATACACTATATTGCCAAAGGTTTTGGGACACCCCTGCAGATCATTGAATTCAGGTGTGGTTTTTCAGGGGTTGGGCTCGGCCCCTTAGTTCCAGTGAAAGGAACTCTTAATGCTTCAGCATACCAAGACATTTTGGACAATTTCATGCTCCCAACTTTGTGTGAACAGTTTGGGGATGACCCCTTCCTGTTCCAACATGACTGCACACCAGTGACCAAAGCAAGCTCCA
Source organism: Hemibagrus guttatus (assembly GCA_033459395.1). Classification (NCBI taxonomy): domain Eukaryota; kingdom Metazoa; phylum Chordata; class Actinopteri; order Siluriformes; family Bagridae; genus Hemibagrus; species Hemibagrus guttatus. The sequence continues at coordinate 28,530,915 of JAUCMX010000009.1, read as the reverse complement.
TAAAGACATGGATGAGTGAGTTTGGTGTGGAGGAACTTGACTGGCCTGCACAGAGTCCTGACCTCAACCCCATAGAACACCTTTGGGATGAATTAGAGCAGAGTCTAAATTCCCATAAACACACTCCAAACCTTGTGGAAGGCCTTCCCAGAAGAGTTGAAGCTGTTATATTTGCAAAGGACGAGTCAACTCCATATTACATTCATGTGCATGTAAAGGCAGACGTCCCAGTTTTGACCTGGCTCGCAGTCTCCTCTCTAATTCATCCTAGTGGTGTTCTATTGGGGTATATAACCCTTCATTTCTGTTCTTTCAATTGAAATATGTTTAAAATTCAGTGTGTAATTACAATGTGCTGTTTGTTTCTGAGGGGTGTCCCAAAACTTTTGGCAATATAGTGTATGTAGTCCGGGAGCCACCCATAGTGAGAGTGAAAAACACTGACAGGTTCAAGCTTGGTTCTCAAAACCATTTGTAGCCACAGATCCCTTTAAGTGTAAAGAAAATTTTAAATAATATGGATTTATTTCATATACAAAGCAGATGCAGGAATCAAACCTTCAAACCCAAAGGTGCTTGGACCCCACTTTATTATTCTTGTGCTTTCCACCACTGTAAAAAATAAAAAAAAACTCAGACCCCGGATACGCTCCATGGAGGTTCCCGGACCCCACTTTGAAAATGAGGCACGGAGACACCCAGAGGTCCGTGATAAAAAAAAAAAAGCCACAGTGGTGGAAATCACGACCCAGTATTATCCAACTTAATATACAGTATATTATTAACGTATTTGACTAATTGACCAGAAAGTTCACTTGAGCTGCAAATAACTCAATATCCAGTTAGACTGTAAATAATAATAATTTTAATAAAAATGTTTTTCTATTAGTGGAAAGCAATACAAAGCTCAATTACATCAATAAATATATAAAGAAAAAATTGTTATTTGAATAGTTGGATTATGTTCATAAAATAAATCTGTACAGAGGGGGTCTGTGGAATATTTTTAACAGTTAAAGGGGTTTCTGGTTTTCAAGGACCTGACAATGTTATTACTGTCCCATTGATTTTTCTGCCGTTATAATGACAGAGACGACCATCAACACCTGTAATTGTTAGTGCCGTTATTCGGTTATAGTTTTAGGCCTAATTGAATGGGTTGTACAGTTGTCAGTCACTCTAGAGCGTTTGAAAGTCTTTCATTTCCTTTTTTAAAGTTCAGTGACTGATCTACCTGAAATTTTAATAAAACTAGTAAGTGATGGTAATATAATACAAACTGATTTGAATGTCTATTGTAACAGATAGGTCTACATTTCATTTTTGCCAAAGGTATTAAATCAAAGATTAAAAAAAAGGCATTTTTGTGTGTCATAAAAATACTTTGCTTATGATGAAATGAAAAGATAAAATATTACAAGTATTAAAATAGAACTAAAATCTAATTCTGGATGTTGTTGTTTCGACTTAGCGCTAGAGGGCGCTGCTGCAACAACTCCTGTTACTGCGGTATCCAGGTGGTGCCGCGTCTCTATGTTGCTATGGAGTAGCAGCGTGGTGACGTCACATCCGGCTAGGGCGTGAACGAATTGTTTTTCAGGCATTTTCTTTCTTTATTAACAAAAACAAACATACCGTAAAACTGGATAAAATATAACGTTTGAGCCTAAAAACATATTCAAGGGTACAACATATTATTTGAAAAAGTTTTCGAAAGATTAAACTGCGTACAGGTTTTAAGTTAAAGAAGAAAAGCATTTTTTAAAAACACATAATAAGTATAATAATGAAGGTGATTGTAAGTTGTTATAATGGATGTTTGCAATGGGGATGTTTGTTTTTGTTTTTTTTTATACATAAAATTGAAAGCAAATTCATATTGGACTCTATTTGATATAAGCTTGCTCCTTTAAAGTTTTCCTAAGGGACATGGGACAATCATTTCTTGGCTAATGTCATAGAAAAACATTTTCATCACAAAAAATTAAATTGGATTTAAAGGCATTTCTAATGATGTATTGCACGGGCAAACTTATAGTTTGTGCCAATAATATGCAAACGTACGTTGTTTTTCAGATCCATTAAAATATCAGACGTATGAAATTAGAATTTATTTTTTATTTTTGCAAATGGTAAATAATTTCCTTTTCATTTTTTTAATTTTAAAGTTTTTGCAATCATGCCTGGTTTGTGAAACATATTGCTGTCTGTTACGATGGTACTCTAATATGACCCTTTTGTCTTTAATTCTTTTTAATGTTTTCTTTACTTCCGGAACCGCTAGTCACATGACCAGCCCACGCTACCCCACCGGTCACTACAGCGGCATGAACATGACCACAGATCGCTTCACGGTTCCAGCAGAGGAGTACTTAGGTATGTTATTGTTATTACATTTATTGTATCTTATTTATGCATTTTTCCTGATTTATAGCTTCACTAATTACCTCTCAGACTGCAGTGATGTGTATATATATATATATATATATAGGTGTAATTAATATCTGTGTGTTGCAGCAGAGACCAGCGCTCTTTTCTACCTGACCGATGCTGTGACCCAGCTGCTGGAGCACAGAGAGGAATTCATCCAGTTCGGCATCGTGAGATATTTTGCAGAATAGTGAGTTTAATCTGGAATATCAGACGATATGAAATCAACAACTGCGTGGCTGCGCAGATTTCTAATGTCCCTGGACATGAGGACTTTCTGTTAACATTACAAATACACCTCAGGAAGGGAAACAAACAAACAAACCAATTAATTAATTAAGAGTTGCTATTAAATAGTTTTCTTCCATACAAATCCTAATTGATATATGTATATATATATATATATATATATATATATATATATATATATAATGTGTGTGTGTGTGTGTGTGTGTGTGTTGATGATATAGTGGTTTATAGACTTAAAAAAATATTAAATGAAACAGTAATACAATAGAATAATAATAAAGTGTGTGTGTGTGTATATATATATATATATATATATATATATATATATATATATATATATATATATATATATAAATAAAAATACACTATTATTATTCTATTGTATTATTGTTTCATTTAATATTTTTTTATTAAGTCGATCAATGACTATATCATCAAACACACAGCTGCTTGGTTACTTTGTCATTTTATGTAACATTTATCAAAACTACACAAATTTCTAAATAATAAACAAAATAATGCATATTTGCTGTATTATAATATCTGTTACTCGTTATAATATGTTACTGATTATCTAAGACGTATTCAGTGTGGGAAGTTTGCTTTGTTTGTTGCAAGGTGAAAAAATGAAAGCTCTAATTTCTGTGTTTTTCTTCACACATTAACTTCAGAACACATCACGTATTCAACTTATACTATTTGTACTGCAAGAACTAAAAGGAGCAGAACTTCAGAAATGACCGAATGTCTTAACTGAACTTTACTGTTTTGCAGCTTCACCAGTGTGAAGAACGGGAACCATGTTCTCTTCAGAGAATTCAGCTATGTTAAAGGTACAGCACACAACCGAGCTTCCTTCATCCACATCTTCTGGAAATGCTTCAGACAGATTGGAAAGAACAGAGGTAGGTGTGTAGGTGTGTGTGTGTGTGTGTGTGTGTGTGGGAGTGTGGGATTTGTTTCTGTACACTTGGTATTCATGTTATCCACATCACAGATTTGCTGACGATGATGGAGTACACGTCGCTTCTCCAGCTCTTATGCCCAGACTTTCCTGCTGAAATGGTGCAGAACACGGCCAAGTAATAAACCTCTTTTATTTACGTATTTCCCATCACAGCAGATCACACAATGTCCAGTCACTGTCCTTGTTCGGACTAGTAAACACTGGTGCCTGTATTACAGGATTGTCCTGATGGAGGACGCTATGGACTGCCCCATGTCTCTCTCTGATTTTATCTACTCTTTCCAAATCCAGTTTTACTATGAAGGTAAGTACATCATTTCCCGCTTATCCCAAATAAAACGAACTAACAAGAACTAACAGACTGGAGCTCCGACTCTAATGTAGCTAACAGAAATCAGTCTAATTTTAATGTACTGTTTTTTTATTGGTTTTATAACAGCAATAAAAAGAACAACATGTCAAAAAACAAAAGGAGTAGGAAGAAAAAAGTGGGAGGCCAAATGACATAAATGTCTAAATAAAGTACAAAAGTTAAGTTCGTTAAACCGTATTTTCTCAAGATGTAAGATAGATAGATAGATAGATAGATAGATAGATAGATAGATAGATAGATAGATAGATAGATTTTGGACAATTTCATGCTCCCAACTTTGTGGGAACAGTTTGGGGATGACCCCTTCCTGTTCCAACATGACTGCACACCAGTGACCAAAGCAAGGTCCATAAAGACATGGATGAGTGAGTTTGGTGTGGAGGAACTTGACTGACCTGCACAGAGTCCTGACCTCAACCCCATAGAACACCTTTGGGATGAATTAGAGCGGAGACTGCGAGCCAGACCTTCTCGTCCAACATCAGTGCCTGACCTCACAAATGCACTTCTAGAGGAACGGTCAAAAATTCCCATAAACACACTCCTAAACCTTGTGTTAATCTTCAACCATGAGTCTGGCTCTGTACTTTTACTTGTTCTTGACAAGTGAAATAAAATTGCTGCATGTCTAATCAGCAGTCCAGTTGATGATGATGATGATCATAAAGAAGAAGACGGGTTGATTTATTTGTCACATATATACATTACAGCACACTGAAATGATTTTCTTTGTTAGGAATTTGGGATCATGAAAGCATGATACTTCACCCCTGGAGCAGAAGGTTAAGGCAGCTTGGTGGTGCAGCGGCTTGAACCTCAGCCTATTGATCACTAAACCAGAACTTAACGTTTGAGCCACAACTAAACTAACTACAACTTGCTAAACCCATGTCAGTAGTTAATTAGTTACCTCCTGTCACTGGTCAGTGGTGCCTTTAGGCGAGTTCAAAACCTCTGCATTAGAGTATACAGGTGTAGAAGACTAAAGCCCAACAGTCCTGTGTTGAGTCCTGGGATGAGTACAGCACAGTGTTAATGATCACAGCAGCAGCTCTTGGGTCTGATTATTCACTAAAGCCTGGACTGAGAATCAAACTTTATCCATTTATAAAATAGTCACATGTCATTAAAATATATAAACATGAACAAAACTTTACCATCAGAAGCTGGAATTGTGGTGCAAACAGGAAGTGATGCTATTTAACACAATGAACTAAATACAAAAAATTCTAAATCACATTATGTTGCATAACGATGCTGTTTGAAGCAGGTATATGAAAATATTGGCATGTGCCTGGATTATCATTAAGGCAGACTTTCAGCACTTTTTTTTAAGCTACATTAGCATTACAGCTCTTTCAGTACTAATGGGACTAATGATGGACTACAGACACGTCTTGTCTGATCGATCACATTCCTTCAGTCCATTTGGAGCACTTTGCTCAGATGAAGTAGTCGTGCTACATTGGAGAGAGTTTTCAAGAGAACATTAAACTCCAGCAGAGTAGATATAAACTTATTTGCTTATTTTTTTAGTTATTGAGTCTTTTTTTTTTGGTAAAAAATGTTTCATAGTTATTTTCATAGATTTATGGTCATTTAATGGATGATTATTTGGTCGTTTTAATGTGTCTTTATCTTTAGAAAATTTTAACAATTGAAAGATAAAATGAAACATTAAAAAAAGTGAATTTAAGTAATTCTTGAATAAAACTTACTATTATTATTATTATTATTATTATTATTAATATTATTATTATTAATAATAATAATAATAATAATAATAATATAAGTGAAACATGTGGCAGTTTTTCTTGGAAATGTTGCTTTCCTTATTTATTTATTTATTTGTTTATTTATTTTCGTTTATTTACTTTGCCAGAGTTCCTGGAGAGTGTGCTGGTGATTTACGAGGATTTGCTGGAGGGAAAGAACCCGAACGCCGTCATTGTCCCGACCTCAACGTCAGCCGACACGATATCCAGCGAGGAGACAGACACGCAGGAGGGAGTGGACTCCTCTGTCCTGCTCGAGTGTATCGAGGGACAGTGCGAACGCTTTAAACACAAGTAAGACACTCCGTTGTTAAATGCACTCTTTGTATTTAAACCCATATCTAGTAAGGTTACAGGGTGAAGAGGTGAAGAAGGTACAGGAGTTTAAGTACTTGGGGTCAACAGTCCAGAGTAATGGAGAGTGTGGGAAAGAGGTAAAGAAGCGAGTGCAGGCAGGTTGGAATGGGTGGAGAAAGGTGTGGGGAGTTCTGTGTGAGAGGAAAATATCAGCGAGAATCAAGGGGAAGGTGTACAGGACAGTGGTGAGAGCGGCCATGCTGTATGGTTTAGAGACAGTGTCACTGAGGAAGAGACAGGAGTCAGAGCTAGAGGTAGCAGAGCTGAAGATGTTGAGGTTCTCTTTGGGAGTGACAAGATTGGACAGGATTAGAACGAGTACATCAGAGGGACAGCTCATGTTGGACGTTTGGGGGACAAAGTTAGGGAGGCCAGATTAAGATGGTTTGGACATGTTCAGAGGAGGGAGAGTGAGTATATTGGTAGGAGAATGTTGGACATGGAGCTGCCAGGCAGGAGGCAAAGAGGAAGGCCAAAGAGGAGGTATATGGATGGAATTAATGAGGATATGAAGCTAGTGGGTGCAAGTGTTGAGGATGCAGAAGATAGGGATAGGTGGAGAGAGATGATTCGCTGTGGAGACCCCTGAAGGGAAAAGCCGAAAGAAGAAGAAGAAGTATTTAAACCCATATCTAAAAAAAAAAATTCATAATCACGCTTTAAAATGTCATGCCATGGCGTGTATTTACTGGCACCTTGAGAAAAGCCTCGGCCACATAAACAAACATCACTCCAAAGAGTGTAGATTAGAAAAACAATGTCATTTTAATATATAACTCCATGGTCATCTTAAGCAGTTTTATTCCCTTTGTCTAACTTGTATTGCCCTAGTTCTGTTACACAGCATTTAAAGCTGCAGATATGATTCACAAAAATCTGTAAAGTTGATTACTACAAGTCTAAACACCTGGTCTTAAATATTATACACCGATCAGCCATAACACTGTGAGCAGTGAGAGGTGAAGTGAATAAGACTGAGTATCTCCTCATCATGGCACCTGTTAGTGGGTGGGATATATTAGGCAGCAAGTGAACATTTTGCCCTCAAAGTTGATGTGTTAGAAGCAGGAAAAATGGACAAGTGTAAGGATTTGAGCAAGTTTGATGAAGGACCAAATTGTGATGGATAGACCACTGGATCAGAACATCTCCAAAACTGCAGCTCTTGTGGGGTGTTCCCGGTCTGCAGTGGTCAGTATCTATCAAAAGTGGTCCAAGGAAGGAACAGTGGTGACCCGGAGACAGGGTCATGGGCGGTCAAGGCTCATCAATGCACGTGGGGAGAGAAGGCTGGCCCGTGTGTTCCGATCCAACAGACGAGCTACTGTTGCTCAAACTGCTGAAGAAGTTAATGCTGGTTCTGATAGAAAGGGCTCAGAATACACAGTGCATCACAGTTTGTTGCATATGTGGCCGCATAGTCGCAGACCGGTCAGGGTGCCCGTGCTGACCCCTGTGCATCACTGAAAGCGCCAACAATAGGCACGTGAGCATCAGAACTGGACCACAGAGCAATGGAAGAAGATGGCCTGGTCTGATGAATCACGTTTTCTTTTACATCACGTGGTCGGGTGCGTGTGCGTCTCTTACCTGGGGAACACATGGCACCAGTATGGTGGAGGCAGTGTCATGCTTTGGGCAATGTTCTGCTGGGAAACCTTGGGTCCTGCATCCATGTGGATGTTACTGTGACACGTAGCACCTACCTAAGCATTGCTGCAGACCATGTACACCCTTTCATGGGAACACTATTCCCTGACGGCTGTGGCCTCTTTCAGCAGGATAATGCACCGTGCCACAAAGCAGAAATGGTTCAGGAATGGTTTGATAAGCAACATCTTGGTGTCAGATCCCACAGCACACCTTCAGGGATCTAGTAGAGTCCATGCCTCGACGGGTCAGGGCTGTTTTAGCAGCAAAAGGGGGACCAACACAATATTAGCCAGGTGGTCATAATGTTATGGCTGATCGGTGTATATACAAAAGTATAATCTCTGTCTTTTCCTAGACATCCCCCTCTCTCTGCCATTAAGGAGGTTCTGGAGAGCAGCACTCGAGTCTCCTACTACGGCTTCCTGATGGCTTTGTCCAAACACGAGGGAATCAGTCAGGAAATCGGTGAAGTTTCAGTCAACGACTTCATATTAAAAGATAACATTACATATTAGAATTGAAATGAATTGGTCAGTTTTATTACGTTAGAAATGATCTTTGTGTGATGCCTTGTTGAAATTATTTCTGGATAAATGAATAAAAAAAAAGTCAACATGGAAATAAAGGAATACTTTTAACATAAGTATTAATCAATTTAATCAATTAGTCTTTTTTTTTTCTTTTCAGATTATTGTTCATTTTTATTTTTAATCGTCTGAAACTTATTTCAGATTATTTACATAGTGTCCACATCCAAATACCGTTTTTACATCTACAATTAATTATTTTCTAATTAAGTCTCTGTCTTCTACCTAGTTAAGCTTTTTTCCCCATTAAAATCCACAACGTTATATATTGAGTGCAGAAGTTTGTATCCTCATGGAAAAAATGGACTAAATGTATAATATTAAGAGTGTACAGCATGTAATGTATAACTTCTTGCTCCTTTTATATTAAGGGGATGTAAAGCTTTGCACTGGACAGTATTTATATTAAGGAAATGAATATCTTCGTTCTGAATGTTCGTCTGTTTAACTTGTGCAGACGATGTTGCTTTGCTTTTAGAGTCACTTCTGTAGCTTGTATGAAGACTGGACCAATACGGATGTAGTGAAGTATTGAGTAGACGACGCGTCTTTCTACTTTTCCAGGCGCTCTTCCGAACAGATCGGACCTGCTCATCGACCCGGAGATGGACCAGGAGTTGGAGAGGCTGTGAGTGCTGTTAAACTTTTATAGTTTACTTAGTAACAACGTGTCCAGCATGGCTGTGTGTAACACGTTAATGTTAACGTAATGACGTATCTTTCAGGACGCGTAACTTAAAGCAAACACGCATCCAATCCGAACACAGACGAGACTCGGTGGTGGGATTTGAACTCAAATAGAAGTTGTGAGTGTGTGGTTATTGTGCTGTGTTGTAGTGTAGCTCAGGTGGCCATCAGTCCCACGTCCAACAGCAGTGGCAGTGCACAAGGGCTGAAGGAAACGTGCAGGAAACCATCGCCGCGTAAATCCCTGCACCAGCGCAAGAGGATCGAGATGGAGAGCGACGGCTCCACCGAGGAGACCGACTCCTCCGAGAATTAAGACGTGCAACATGGAACCACTACACATTCCGGCACCTTCACGTTATTTAACCGTCCTTGCGGTCAGTTTGACCCCAAACTGTTCGATGTTTAATGTCTCTAAATATATATATATATATATATGTTTGACATATTTTTTTTTTGCTTAAAATCAGACTCCATTGCAACATATTTACAAACCAAGTTTAATTTTTACCAGTTCCATAGTACAGTCAAGATCATCTGAAAATAAAAATAAAAACACCGTGTACAATCAACACAACAAACAAAATGAAGAGGCACAACGCGTGGTTTTGCGGGATTGATCCGAAGACACATACGGTCCAAACATCACTGTTCATAATAAACATCTATAAATCCATGAGCACTGTTTTTGTCACGCCCACTTTCATCCAGAATTTGTTTAAACTGGGTTATTTTGGCAAGGTGATGTGCTGAATTCCCGAAACCCATTTCCTTACAATGCTTTCATTTTTTTGAACAATAGATGTCTGAAAAGTCAACTAGATACACACTCTTCAAACCGCTCACTCATTTAATCTCTCTCACTCACTCACTCTCACTCATTTAATCACTCACACTCTCTCACTCTCACTCACTCTCACTCATTTAATCTCTCTCACTCATTCACTCATTCACTCTCACTCACTCACTCTCTCACTCTCACTCACTCTCTCACTCATTTAATCACTCACACTCTCTCACTCACACTCTCTCACTCACTCACTCACACTCTCTCACTCTCACTCACTCATTCACTCTCACTCATTTAATCACTCACTCTCTCACTCATTTAATCACTCACACTCTCTCACTCTCACTCACTCTCTCACTCATTTAATCACTCTCTCTCACTCACACTCTCTCTCACTCACTCTGTCACTCTGTCACTCATTTAATCACTCACTTTCACTCACACTCACTCTCTCACTCACTCTCTCTGTCTCTCACTCACTCTGTCACTCATTTAATCACTCACTTTCACTCACACACACTCATTTAATCACTCACACTCTCTCACTCTCACTCACTCTCTCACTCATTTAATCACTAACTCTCTCTGTCTCTCACTCACTCACACTCTCTCACTCTCACTCTCTCATTTAATCACTCTCTCTCTGTCTCTCACTCACTCTCTCACTCACACTCTCTCACTCATTTAATCACTCACTCTTTCTCTCTGTCTCTAACTCACTCTCTCAATCACTCTCTCACTCTCACTCATTCTCTCTGTCTCTCACTCACTCACACTCTCTCACTCTCACTCTCTCACTCATTTAATCACTCACTCTCTCTCTGTCTCTCACTCACTCACACTCTCTCACTCTCACTCACTCTCTCATTTAATCACTCACTCTCTCTCTGTCTCTCACTCACTCTCTCACTCATTTAATCACTCACTCTCTCTGTCTCTCACTCACTCACACTATCTCACTCTCACTCACTCTCTCATTTAATCACTCACTCTCTCTCTGTCTCTCACTCACTCTCTCACTCTCACTCATTTAATCACTCACTCTTTCTCTCTGTCTCTAACTCACTCTCTCAATCACTCTCTCACTCTCACTCATTTAATCACTCACTCTCTCACTCACTCTCTGTCTCTCACTCACTCTCTCACTCACTCTCTCTGTCACTCTCTCACTCACTCTCTCACTCACTCTCTCTGTCACTCACTCACTCACTCACTCATTTAATCACTCACACACACTCACTCAGACACACTCTGTCACTCACTCACACAATCACTCACTCTCTCTGTCTCTCTCTCAGTCACTCACTCATTTAATCACACTCACACAAAGGGTTAAATATTGCATACTAACCATCTTTGTGGTTAAGCTTCAGTTCAGATTAAAGTACATGCTGGTAAGGGTGTGTTCATTCCAAAATGCTTTTAAAAAAAAGAAACCGGGCGTAGCTTCGCCCTTTAATTCATTCTACACTGTGTGCTCACCTGTTCGAATCATGAGTCCAAACCTGTGTAACGTGTACAATTACAATAAACCATTTGCTCTGAAGCTCAGTATATTTCTTCCATAAATATGATAGTCACCATATTTCATAATAGTAAGAGGGATTTTTAAACATTTAACACTGTACATCACCCTCTGTTTAAATATGATTAATCTGTTTTCATTAATATATTTTAGCGGTTGAATTATTGTACACTTTTAACATACAGTGCAGCCCATAAGTCACTGTGCATCCCATAATACGCTGGATAATGAATTATCAGTGAAATCGGAAATTCACCCGATGCCAAGATACTAGCTTGCACTAAACCATATTTTAGCATCTTGTATAGTTTGCCCTCAGACAGAAAGCTAATGTCTATAAAAATGTTTAAAAAGTTCAACTGAATTACACCATGGGTTATGAGGTCATTACAGGGAATGTGTGACTGACCGGTTAAAATTCTGAGAAACAGACTCGTTGAAAAATTTCTTCACTGTTATTATTTGTAGATATTTACAGAACAATTGCTAAAGATGGGATCAAAAACATTAGCATTAAAAGTCTGCTGTTCCTTAAGGAAATGATATATATACATATAGACTGATCAGCCATAACATTATGACCACCTACCTAATATTGTGTTGTTCCCGCTTTTGCTGCCAAAACAGCCCTGACCCGTCCTGCACTGTGTATTCTGACCCCTTTCTATCAGAACCAGCATTAACTTCTTCAGCAATTTGAGCAACAGTAGCTCGTCTGTTGGATCGGACCACACGGGTGATTGAGATATATATATATATATATATATATATATATATATATATATATATATATATATACACTTTTAATACTTTCCAATACATTTAAATAAATAAATATTAGCTAGGGAATTTACAGGGAATGTTTGATTGACAGGTTAAAATTCTGCAAATGTCTAACTATATTTAATTGTAATTTTTAAAAAAAAAAACACAGCTAATTTTGGGCAATATTTGTTTTGGACCTTGTAGAAAATTCAGAAATCTTTACAAGCACGTAAAAGGGTTTTAGGATCCAGAAATTTGTAAGTATTGTAATTTTGACAAGATGTAAAACACGAATTGTCTCTGTATTCGAAACACAGAAAATTAATTGAGGAAATGAACATGTAAAATTGTCAGGTGTGTTAATTGGTTGGAAATGCTGCTTAGTAATTTTCAGTTCCTGCTTCTTTTTAAAGCTTTTTCACTTGAGGAAGTGAAACGCAGCTCTGTGGAGAAATTTTCACACTTCATACTTCCTTTAGCATTGTGGTTCGCAAGCTAGCATGCTGTCCACTGACTTACTGACCACTAGGCTTTAACTGTACAAGACCAAGCCATGGTACTACCACCACCACGCTTCACAGAATTGGTGTGTTTTAGCGATCTCAACCGATTTCTTATGGCCTGCACTGTATACGATGCATACTTCATTCAAACTGTATATGAACTAAATTAAAAGAAACCATTTGGTTGTCAAGGTTAAATAAATTCCAAGATTTCATGGCCTGGTTGCATTTTAAGCATTGATAAAGTTTGATGGATTTGAATATCGAAGCACACTGAATACAACATCCAACAACATGGTGCAAAACAACGGAAAAACAGTGGATGACTGACACCGTGACACTGCGAGGACTCTAAAAGCTAGCACAAACGCACAAAATGTTAGTGTGCTAGCTTTTCCTAGCTTGTTACCATTTGCTAGCATGCTAGCATGTGTCCCATTGTTCTAAGCAAAGTGCACATGAACCAAAGAAGACTTAATAATGTACAGAAACCCATTCGATTAGGTTTTTACATTTTTAAGCTCAGACACTGTGTATTTGGTTCAATGCTGAAAAATGATAGAATTTCTTCTCTGATTTCTATGGATTAGAATCTGAATTTCGCTTAAGAGCATGTTGGAATTGTCAGTGAAGGTTTTTTTTTTCTTACTGTTCAAGGGATGCATTACCTAAAAACACAAACGTCGTGTCTTTTTTTTAATCGTACGCTTCGTCTAAAATAGACATAAACATGGTAGCATGACATGTTAAGGCGACCCATCATGCAACACCTTGGATAATAGGATATACAGTAGTCCAAATGTATGTGACAGAGCAAAGGTCATTCGAGGAAGATGTCTTCTGTGGGACAGGAGTACTCCATGTGTTCTTTATAGAACTGCTGAAACGCTTTGCTGGAAAAATGAAATGGGAAAAAAATCGGGAATTACAGCAAGTGCATGACTCCAGAATTCCACTCACTCTCTTTTACTCACACTCTCACACTCACACACTCAATCACACTCTCTCACACTCTCTCACACACTCACTCACTCGCTCTCACACTCGCACACTCAACTCTACTGTACTATACTCTACTCCACTGTACTCTACACTACAAACAACCTTGCATCCTGAAACAAGTACAGAGATCCTTCGAGGACGCTTACCCAACAGATTCAGCCAGATATGCAGCATGCTCCTCTGAGAAAAACACATGGCAGGCAAACCTCTGGTGTGCTGGGTGTTTGGTGATTAGTCCAAAATACCTGACAAACAGATGGGAAATATGATCAGGCATGCACAAAATTAACATATTCATCCTACACACCTTATTCTCACTACATACATCTATTCCTTGAGTCAGGGGATCCCCTGGACCTTCAATGTACCCTGTGCTAACATTAATAATAATAATAATAATGAATGAATGAAAGAAAATGGATGAATGAATGTGAAATTCATCATGTATTGTGGTTACAAAGCATTCTGTCTGTAAATGATATTGAATTTTTGTTATCTTTCCTTTGTGTATATATTCAAATTGTGCAATAAATAATTAAAAGGGGAAAAAATACTTTAATTACTGTCAGTTTCAGAATAATTTGGAAAAACATGGAAGAGAAATCTGTCTCTGCAAACAATATCACCACAATATGAGAAAACAATAATAAAACTTATAGCTTTAATGTGAAATGACTGAAATTTCAGATACACATCAGGCCTACATGGCTGTGCAGAATGATATTGTAATCATGGTATTCTTCACTTCCTGTTATGGCAATTTGCGTCTGTTTCACTTCTACTACATTACCTTAGCCTCTGGTTAAGCCCTTATAACGATCCCTTTAGATCTGAGAGCACTTGAGGAGAAAATGGACAGAGCCTATCATTCTAGCTGTCGATTAGCTCACGTCTGCACTCACTTTTTGTTCTTTGGATGGCATCCACAGAAAGAGATGTTCTTAAGCTGAAAGAAGTGACAGTACTTATCACCCTGTAGAAAGAAAAGAGAAAGTAGGAATGTGTTCAACAGCAATAAAGATTTGTGTGAGAATCTAATTAGCTTAGCTCAATCAAGAAAACCTCATTGAGTGAAGTTTCACTTCTTTAATGTTAGCTCAGTAACTAATTGCATTTAAAAGACTGCTGAGTAATAGAAAGATTTGACTTAGTGATCCAAAGCAGTTGGATTTCCTTTCAATACAAATGTACAGGACATAAAATGTCTACACACCCCTATTAAAATGGCAGGATTTTGTTGGTTTAAAAATTGGAGCAGAGATAAATTATGCCATAAGCTTTGCCACCTTTATTATGTAATTTCAACCTATATATTAAAGTGAAAAACAATAATAACAATAAAAACAATAATCATTTTAGGGGGAAAAAATTAAAAACCCCCAAAATAATACTTTTCTACTAGAAACCTTCCATTTTATCCATCTATCTATCTTGTTATTATTATTATTATTATTATTATTATTATTATTCTTAATTTATTTATTTTTAATCTCGTTATGAGCAAATAATGTCATCTGAGACTGTATTTCTCACTAACATTGTTAAAAATGCTCAACTGGAGGTTAAAACCTTTCCATAATTGTTAGCTATACACATTTTAATTTGATTTGTTTACATTCAATTAGATTTGATTTGATAAATTGCATTTTTTGCATTTAAATTGCAAAATTGTGTATTTCATTTCTGGCTGAATTATTTGCTAGAAAAAGTTGTTTCTGAGCACTTCTTTTGATAGATTAGTGTTCTCTTCTGAAAGGAAAAGAGAGAAGAGCTAAGAACCTGGAGGATCTGGATAGAGTCTGAGGAATCGTGTTCTCCAACACCATTAAGCATTATAGAAGAAGACTATAAAAGCAGGGGTACCAATAATTGTTGCACACTGATGAATGATTAAGTCAACATCAGCTAAATGTTTAAAGGGTCTTTTCTGTATTTAATGTCTATGGAGTAATAAGCTGAAAGATGGGAATAACAATAAGAAGCATAAATCATGCTTCCTGATTAAGCAGAAACTCAGGACAAAGCAAGGGTAAAGAAAATTATCTGCCATTATTTTTTTTTGCGGTATAAGCCATTTATAGACATCCATATCATGCAATATTCAGTCACATAAAGGAAGACGAGTACTGATTTTAGCACGCACACTTCCGGAAACTTCACACTCGTCCTGAACGATGATCTTCACTCCTCTTATGTTGATCTCCACAATGCACATGGAGGGAGGGGTGAACTGCATGGTTCTTCGGTTTGTGGCGATCTGCCGCCAGAACATCGTCACATATATTACTCAAGCTATCTCACACTTAAAGCAAAGAATAAAGTGAAAAATATCTCAAATCTGTCAGTCATTACTCAAATGCATGCAAATGTGCCTCATTGCCATTTTCTGACTGCTGCTATTGTGCTCTTAAATAAGCAGCTTAACTCCACACCAGGGTAACCAGGGCTGTGTCTCAATCACATTCTATCACCTAATACACTCATCAGGATACCAACAAATACTTTTAATTCGGTTCATTCAGTACATGAGAGGTTTGTTAATGTTAAAAATGGAGGTGAGGTAAACAATAACGCTTCACTGTGCTCAGTTTTAGTGACATAACCAGCAGTGTTTGCTGTTCTACACGCAGCTCCATAGCCAACCTTGTGTACTAAATTTCTGGCTATGAGAAATGGTTTCTTAATACTTCTTTAGATAGTTTAGTGTTCTCAGCTTCCTTTCCGGGAAGGGAAACAAAGAAAAGCTACAAACCTGCAGGATCTGGACCGAGTCTGTACTGAGGAATTGGTCTTTTTTTTGTTGTTGTTGCTTGCTCTGTATTCCTCAACTCCATTAATGATTAAGGAAGGAGACTCACAGCTGATACGTACTAAATGCAGGGGTGCCAATAATTGTTGCACAACACTTTAGCGAGCAGTTCTTCCCTTTTTCATTGTGTGTTAGTGCAAAAATAATTCCACTGCTTCATAATACATTTGTTCAGCACATTTAATCCATTATCCAAGTCTCTGAAGTACATTTGTTCATACTGTATGTCTAAGTGTGAACTTGCGTGACAATTTTATACACTATATTATCAAAAGTTTTGGGACACCCCTCCAAATCACTGAGTTCAGGTGTTGTTTTTCAGGGGTTGGGCTCGGCCCCTTAGTTCCAGTGAAAGGAACTCTTAGTGCTTCAGCATACCAAGACATTTTGGACAATTTCATGCTCTCAACTTTGTGGGAACAGTTTGGGGATGACCCCTTCCTGTTCCAACATGACTGCACACCAGTGCACAAAGCAAGGTCCATAAAGACATGGATGAATTAGAGCGGAGACTGCGAGCCAGGCCAAAGCTGGGACGTCTGCCTTAAGAGTTCCTTTCACTGGAACTAAGTGGGCGAGCCCAACCCCTGAATTCAATGATTTGAGGGGTGTTCCACTTTTGGCAATGTAGTGAGTGCATATATATATATATATTCAAAAATATGTGTACAATTATACATAACTTCACTATATTCACTGTACTGGATTGTACCGGAGCCTGTACACTGACCCTGAGCGCTGGTTTAAGAAACACAGCATACTTGAGGCTAAATGGCTTAAAATCAGGCCAGTTCCAGTAAGGATTTTAATTACATGTTGCAACCTGCACCACCACCTCCAGGAATTACATTTATTATAACTAATAAAGCCTAATAACTGGCTGCAAGTGATTTGTGTTTATTTTTTATTTATAACAGTTAAATTCTCACTTCTAACCAGTCAGTCTCTTATATCAGAGAGAAAGAATAAGAGTTTAGAGCTGCTATAATGAGCGTGACTTGTCAGGATCTCATTAAATGTAACTATAAATGGATAAAAAGTGTGGTGTTTTGTTCTATAATTAATAAAAAAGTAATCCTTAGCTAAAAAGAGGAGGTGCTGTTACTGGAAACTATACGAGATGAGATGTTTTATTCCTGGCTTTAATGTTGCTCTCTCTCTCTCTCTCTCTCTCTCTCTCTCTCTCTCTCTCTCTCTCTCTATATATATATATATATATATATATATATATATATATATATATAAATAAATATGGGCGGATGAAGGTAAAGAGTGGTATTTGAGATTGATCTGAGGCTTTGTATCGCTGTATATCACTTTTGTATCGTACCTTCTGCATAGCTGCACAAAGCACATCGTTCCCTTTATGATATGGCACTTGAACAGAGCCCAGGAATTTTACCCAGAAGGTGTCTAGCCAGTCACTTTTGACCTCTGGAAAGAAAAATAATAAATATATAACCACAGAGCAGAAACCTGAGAATAAATAACATAATTGTAATAATACATGATATTGTTGGATTCGGCTTCATGAAGATTTCGGACATTTAAAGAGAAGATGCCAACCCCATGTGGACTTTGAGGACAACAACTTCCTAATCAATACACAAAATAACATTCTACCAGTGGCGGACCGTCAGGGCCTGCAAGGCCTTCTCTGCTGGCCTAAAAAAATATCTGAATCACAAACTGATGTTAATTATATTTTGTCCATGAATACTTATTAAATAATTCCAAACGGTCTGTCAGCTTCCTTTCATAGCTTTTCCGATGGTTGTGCTGCTTCCAGACATGTATTTTTGTATTAAAGCATTTAACCAATCACATTTCAGCCATCATTTGTTGCCAGGCAGGATCAAAGTTAAAGAAGTCTGCCCGGAGGCCTTCACAATCCGTTCTGCAGGCCGTCTAACACAAAATAAATGTCCATGAAACTTTTGCTTCAACCAATCAGATTTTGAGTTGGTGTCACT
Organism: Hemibagrus guttatus; assembly: GCA_033459395.1. Lineage (NCBI taxonomy): Eukaryota > Metazoa > Chordata > Actinopteri > Siluriformes > Bagridae > Hemibagrus > Hemibagrus guttatus. The sequence goes on along the minus strand of JAUCMX010000009.1, from coordinate 28,512,470 downwards.
AGGGCCCTCTAGCAGGCGTACGGCAACGTCACCGTATTCAGACCCGTTGATTGGATAGGATCGCGATGGAACTGAAGCACACGGATAATCTGTACAACAGAGTAATTGAACTGTTTTTGAGGAAAGAGAGGAGGATGGATTTTGTTTACAAATAATCCCGAATTTTTGGTGAGTAAAACGTTGCGATTTTCCTAAATAATATTGCAAGTTTATGAGGTTATTATTGATGTTTTTTATGTGTGTCGCGGCTGTAGCTGCAGTAGGAGGAGACTTGTTCACCCCTGGTTTGTCTATTCAATAAAGGCATTTATTGTGGCTACAGGAGTTATCTATCTGCGATGCAACGGCTCTTTATACTGTATTTCTGCATATTAAGATAGTTTTTATAACCATAAATTGGTTTTTGAGGGGCGGGTTGATTCAGACGGAGCACTACTGAAGGCCTAGGTGTGAAATGCGGTCCACCACTGGATTCTACATATGCTGTATCTCCATGTCTACTGTTAAAAGGGCTAATACAAATAAAATTGAACTGAATTGAAATGAATATTTACTCTGCACTTGTGAAAGCATGTGCTACCTTTAGGCTGGTTGTCCTTGGTGATTTTAACTGCGTAGAAAGCTGGAAAAATGCCTCTAGAGCCTGTGCGCATGTTGTAGGCTTCACACCACAGATCCTCCGCTTGCATTTCCATTAACAGTGGGTCGTCCGCCTCCAACTCCAGCTCATCCTCGTGCCTCGGGATGAACCTGTAAACCGTGACAAACGCTTCCTTAAGACCGTGTGAAATGCGTGGATCTCACACACACAGGAGAGTATTTTTGATCCCTGGTTTTATTTAACAGTGACTTACAGATCTACAACGTGGTAGCTGAGTGTTTATGGCGCTGGATTACTGATCAGGAGGTTGTGAGTTTGAATCCCAGCTCCACCAAGCTGCCACTGTTGGGCTACTGAATTGCTCAGTTATATAAAATGAGATAAATTGTAAGTTGCTCTGGATAAGAAATGTAAATGTATAACTCTTTAATTCCTAGTACACTTCATCCGGCTAATTTAAGAAAGGAGAAAAACTTTCTTTGTTTCAGATCTCAACGTTGTGAATCAGAGCCAAGTTCAAGGTTCTAAATTGTAATTTCATCAGAGAGTTAAGCACAGTTTAACACCATTTATCAATTTATAGTTACATTTAATGTGCTACGTTAGATCCTAACATGTCACGCCCGTTATAACACCGTTATTCTTTCTCTCTGATATTAGAGACTCCTTCCATAAATGTTAAAAAAATCTCCTCACAGAAAACCTCACCTTATCAACGATTATAGTTTTTATATTTGTTAAAAAATAACGCATAGTTTAATCAGATCAGTGTGAGTTTTAATTACACATACTCAAGCTATACAAGATACAAGATCCTTTGCAAGTTGTTCCCTTAGAAACAATCAAGGGATTAACAGAAAATTGTTAAAAACCTTTTGAATGGTTAGAATTGAGAATTTCACTCTGCTGTTGCATAAATAAAAATAATTCAACTTAAAGTTCAGAAGTGCTTCTACTTCCTAATCAGTCCTGGCCTGGAGATTGTGATTACAGTGAATGATATTCGAGAAGAAGTAAAGCTTTCTTGAAGAATAATGAGGATGAGAGAGAAACATGCCTGAACACTGCCCTGTGGCTCTGCTCTCTCTCCTCACCATCGATAATGCAGGAGAAAAGGCCGAAGGATTCCACACCTATGGATCAACAAACAACAGGTAAGTGACCTTTACAAAAAAACAACAAAACAGAATGTCCTTGCATAATTCCTGAAGTAACAGGAAAAAAGTTCAAAGCGGATTATTATGGAAATAGTGCCACAAGGCTTCACATTATGACAGGTATCCAATCCTATCCACAAAGGGCCGGAGTGGGAGCAGGATTTCAATCCAATCTAGCAGGAGCCACAACCGATGCAGCTGTGGATGTGGTAGCTTAGTGGCTAAGGTGTTGGACTAATGATCGGAAGGTTATGAGTTCAAATCCCAGATCAACCAAGCTGCCCCTGAGCAAAGCCCTTAACCCTCAACTGAAAAACAATAAGGTAAATTGTAAGGTCTCTCAGAATAAGAGTGTCTGCCAAATGCCAGAAATGTAAATTACTCCACCGGTTTAATCAGTAAACCTTAGTTTTGAACAGATTCAGATGTGTTTTCTGCTTTGTTGAAATAAAAACCTTCAGACACACCGGCTGTTTCCGGATAAGATCGGACACCCCTTTATAACGCCCTGTCGGAAACCCACACTGGTGTGCTGTTATAAAGCAACAATAAATGATACAGTGGTGTGCTATGACACGACGTGAAGCAGGGTTACTGTTCCCACGATAAAACCGATTACTGCCCAGCGTTAAACTCCTGCAGCGTTCGAATCCTCTTATGTAACAGAAATGTGCCACACAATATTTCTTTATTCATTAGAACTATACATCATACTCAGGTTATTTATAAGTGTTGTGTAACTTAAAGAGCAAAATTATGCTACTTAATGTTAACGTTTACATTATAGCTAATATAAACACTCTAATATAAATACTTTATACAGAGAGACTTTGAACCCCGATGTCCTGAAGACTTTCCCTTTTTGTAAAAATTCAAATGATCTCTGATGTTACATAAACAATAACGTATTAGAACGAGCGCATTAATATAAACCTATGATTTACTGGAACTACTTTGAAAACTGGTGTTTCTTGACCAATTTCTGACCAATCAGAATTAAAAATTCAACAACATTAGAGTATAATTAAAGCTGATTATATATTAATATTATAATTTGAGCTGGTTATAGAAATCTGTTCTAAAGTCCACGTAGGGAAGAGTTTTCTCACGGAAAAAGGACAGTTTTTCTAAAATCCAAAAAGTCTAAAGTTTAGTATGTGGTATCGTTATCAAAAGTAGTGCCACAAGGCTGAATTTTTGGACCCATGCCATTCAGTGTTTTTACTAAATTTATCTATTTATTTTTTAAAAAATGAACGTTTCTGGAAGTGCAGCAAGAAAATGAGTGCACTCAGTGCTCGTTATAGAAATGTGATCCACCCACCAGGAAAGCGCGGACGTCTGTTTATGAAGACGTTGAGGAATTTGCGTGAGCGAGGCACGTCCGACGTGGTGTCAGTGGCAGAGTCTGTGGACAGACCAGAAGTGTCCCTGTTCATTCCTCCTGCACCTGACTCTTCCTCATCCTCGTCTACATCTCGATCTTCGTCGTCATCGTCGACGGCCGACTCGTAGACAGTGTTGTCGCTGTCGCTGTCGTAGCCTTGATAACACTGCTTTAGGCTAACCAGCTCCAACTTCGAGTGCTCGTCCACCACCAGGGTGTATTTCACCGAGTCGTACGTCAGCCCCGAGGCGTCCGTGCTATCTGCTGCGTTCACAGCTGCCGTGTTGCCTGTTTTTGCACTGGAAACAGAGTCTGCTGCCTCGCTGAGGCTATCAGTCCTGCACGGAGGTGTTGGAGGGTACACTTCATCCTCTTCACTGATGGATGGGTTGGTGCGTTCGGCTAGGGAATGGAAATGCAGCGGAGGGAGTTCAGTATCGGAGCTGATGGACATGCGGTTACTGTCGCTGCTCTGGGAAAGGAAAGGTCTCTCCTGCTCAGCACCCACCGGTGTCAACTGGATGTCCTGCCTCGTCTCCTTACTCTTGTCCTTGTTTTTATCCGAGTGGTGGTGCGTATACCCGTTTTCTCCAGGGTACTGAACATGATCCCGGCATCCGTTCACCGAGTTATAGTGGGCTTTCTCCTTGCTAACAGTCCCAGTCAAATTCCCGTCCCTGGTCGTGTCCTTCATGGCTGCGTGATTGGACACCGGGACCGTACAGATGTTGTTGCCCACACTGTCAGACGGTTTATCCTTTTTTTTGCAATTAGACACCGGAGCTTTGTGTGTCATAGATGCAGCCGGCTTAGAATCCAACCGGCTGCTGGCTTGGACCTTGTCCCCATCGGTTGGGGTAACATGTTCACATGTGGCTGGCTGGGCCCCTATTACACACACAGCAGATTATTTATTAGGTAATAGCTCTAACAGGAAGGGGATTATGCAGGAAAAAAACCCACACAGTTACGTATATGTGCAGGAATGGTCTGTGTCCTGAGTTCAACTTTCAGTTAAGATCAGAATCTAATATTAGGAAACAGAGAGTTGTTTGTGGAGCCACTGTGTATGCCTCATGGGGCCTCTTCTGATCCCATTAACCTAATATTTTTAATAAATACATATATTATATAACCCATCCCATTGAGTATTCAGTATAATTCATTCATTCATTGTCTACCGCTTATCCGAACTACACTCGGGTCACGGGGAGCCTGTGCCTATCTCAGGCGTCATAGGGCATCAAGGCAGGATACACCCTGGACGGAGTGCCAACCCATCGCAGGGCACACACACACACTCATTCACTCACGCAATCACACACTACAGACAATTTTGAGATGCCAATCAACCTACCATGCATGTCTTTTGACTGGGGGAGGAAACCGGAGCACCCGGAGGAAACCCCCGAGGCACAGGGAGAACATGCAAACTCCACACACACACGGCGGAGGCGGGAATCGAACCCCCAACCCCGGAGGTGTGAGGCAAACGTGCTAACCACTAAGCCACCGTGCCCCCCCTATTCAGTATAATACACAACATATAATTACCTAACATGAATGTAAATGGCTTAAGGATATTCTAACGATTTACGTAAAATTAGTATTTTTGAATGAATAATTTACCTGCTCTAAGTAAATAATATACATAACAAGGTATTTTTTCCACTTTGTAAACTGTTAATTCCAGACAGAGACAAAATCTGAGGTTGAAACTACTGTATATGATGTACATAAAATGCATTAAATAGATAAAATAACAAACATTCATGATGAAGTGCAAAAAATGTCACTTACCTTTTATGTGAGGTGAAGATGAGCGGGTCTTCTTCTCTTTTCTTCGGTCTTTTTCACCAAAAGAGTTATTATTAATGGTGTCCTGAGGGAAAAGAGAAGGAACAAAAGGCTGAGAAGTGGAGAAAAGAAAAACCAAGGGATTTCATTCCTTGCTCATCAGAAAATGTTGAAATTTTTATGAACGTTACTTCCTTCTGCCATTCCAGGTTGGCTGCACGGTCTAGTCATTATATAAAGTAACTGATACTTTAATTGAGACATTATTAGTTTACACACCATTTACTTTTCAAATGATGTTTCATTCCAAAAATATCAAACATGGTAATCAATGTCAGATATGAATCACTAACCCGATATTGACTCAGTCCAGTTGTTTTGTGTATTTTTTAGTAACTGCAGCTTTCAGCGTCTCACAGAGAAACGCCCTGCTGTGACGTGAGCATGACTGAGCTCCAGGGAAGGGGAATTATCCGAGCTTTACTCTCCTCTTAGTTCTCGCTGACTCACTACCACAATGCAATGGGCATCCCATCCTCCATCGCCATGGAAACAGGGGCACAGAAGTGTGTGTGTGTGTGTGTGTGTGTGTGTGAGAGCATATGGCATGATGATAGAGGATGAGTTATTTTTTTCCTTTATATATATATATATATATATATATATATATATATATATATAGATGAATTTCTCTCTTCCAGTTTAATCAGAGTAGAAAAGAAAATAAAAACAACAAAGAGACATCAGATATCCGAGCCTTGTGCTCTTATTTTAAGCCATCTGCTACGAAATTTACAGGAATTTAATTCAGCCTAAGGCAAGGAAGTGGACAGCGGGGGTCTTTGTAATAAACTGGCAGGCTTCGCTAGCAAGGATCCATCTATACATCAGCTTTAACTGCAATATAAATCACACAAGACAGTATAAAGGAGTACATATAGGAGTAGACTCACTGGCTACTTCATTAGAAACAGCTGCATTGTCCATGCACTTGGTCTGTTTAGTCAATCATGAGACAGCGGCGCAATGCAGCTAGAGGTCAAGACTTTCAGTTAACGGCCACCTTAACATGTTAAACATCAGAATGGAGGAAAAATCATCTCAATGACTGTGGCATTGTTGTATTCCAGATAGAGCTGATCTCCTGGAATACTACAGTTTACACAGAGCGGTTATGAGAGTTAATATCGTCATCCTGTCTCGCTGACTCAAATAGTCACTCTGTACAACCGTGGTGAGAAGAAAAGCATCTCACATAGCAGAGCTCATCAATATGTCAGGCAGATGGTCACATGATTCACTGATACTGTACATGTGTTGCCAGATCATTTTTCTAATTTTAAGCATTCTTTATAAAACAACAACAAAAAAATTCTATAAAAGCAAAATGATTTTTTTTACAGAAAAATAAATAAAAAATATATTAATTAATAAATAAAATTACATTTTATTCATACATAACATTTATAAATTGATATAGTATAAATTTATAATATAAATTAATTTAAAAAAAATCCTATAAATAAATTAATTAACAAGAAAATGTAAAGCTTGAAATGAGTACAAATGTCTAGAAATAGGTTTAATAATCTTTTATTTGGTTTATTTTAAGCTTGTAACAGGAAATGCAAGATATTTCTAATTATGTTAATATTTTTACTTATGGATTTTTACTTATATTTTTACTAATTCTTTTTTTAATGCAGTGTACAGCCCTTATGATGGCACTGGAGATTCAAACAAACAAGAGGGATCCCAACGGTCAGCTAAAGCAAGCTACACAGTCCAGTTTATCTTTGCTCTGCTTGTGTATCGAGGCACGGCTTAGCATGAGAGCAGGACTCTGAAATTCCAGACAAATCCCATCCATGCTCATCATATCCAAGGGCTTGGAAATGGTTATATTCCTGAGACTTACAGGCAGAGTGCAGAATCAGGCAGCGATTCCTCTAGGCATCATCACGCTGCTGACCTGAATATAACTCAGGAAGTGCTCAAATATTGCTAAAATAAATGTTTAAAAGGTTTGGCGCTTTACAGCACTGCTGAGAAACTGCTGCTTTTCTGCTTCAGTCTACTGGGCCTCATATCACCAGAATGGCCTATATAGAGTGTAAAAAACACCAGCTAACAAGGACTAGCATTAAATGCTGAGTTTTTTGGCATGGCATTTCCTGGTCATAGTCACATGACTTTTTCAGAAGTATTCAGCAATGTTTTTACCTAGATTTTTAAAACACTGAGTGTATTCAGTTTATAAATCCTCTGCAGAGGAAGCCAGCACAAGGTTAATATTGTTGATAAAAAAAACAAAAAACCTCCTCGCGGTGTGCTCAGGAGTCCAGATTCCTGTCAATTATCCTGTGAAAATCTTTGTGCTTAATGGTTCTTAATGCATTTTCTAATGCATTACTAAGAAACATTGATCCCTTTTGCTTTGAAAGATCTTTGGTTTTTCCCATGGTGATGGAGGAAAAGGGGATTTTACATGTGTGCAACTTCACAAAAAACTGAAAGAACAACCTCAGGAAAATAGAACAACACCAAGAAAACTGGACAACCCATAGAACATCTCCAGGAAAACAGAACAACCCCGAGAAAATGGAACATGACTAAAGGCAAAAGAGAATAAATATCAAATATTAATATGAGGGATTTTAAATTTCACAAAGACAATTAGTTTATTAATACAAAATGTTCTTTATTTCTATTTTATTTTGAGTAAAAATACTACAAATTTTACAAACATCAATTAGTAAATAGAAAGGAAAGACTGGGAATAATATTTATTTAATAGAATTATACTATTATGAAGGGGAGCGATTGTAGAGGTCCCCAATCTGATAGCCAGCTTTATACTGGATCCTGTAAGAAATGGAAAATATTTGAATTGGATTAAAAAACTTTCTTTCTGAAATTGGAAATATAAAGACACTTAGCTGATTTTTTGTTAGGAGTTTTACAAATTATATTTATACTTTATACTAATTGCAATTACTCATATTATTATCCATCTATTTTCTGTAACAACGTATCCTACACAGGGTCATGGGGAACTTGGAGTCTATCCTAGGGGAGTCGGGGCACAAGGCGGGAGACACACTGGATGATGTCACAGGGCGTGCACGCACACACACACACACACCCCACACACACACACACACCCTGAAACCCCTGAAGCAAGAGAGAGGTGGGAATCAAAACACCCCAGAGATGTGAGGCAAATGCACTAAACACTAATCTACCCCCTTTTTGCCCCAATTCCCCCCCCCCCACCCACACACACACATTTATGATGATGATGAGGATGATGATTTTTTTAATTATTATTATTACAAACTTGTGTGCTTTGTGCCAGGAAATTGTGGTTTAGTACTTTGTGCTTCTGTGGACAGAGACAGTAACATAGCTCCCTTACAAAAACAACAACAACAACAACAGACTCTACCCTAATGAATAGGTTTTATTCATTTACAGGGCATATCTGGTGTGAACACACAATGTTTGCTGGGCAAATACTCAAATTTCTCTCTTCTCTTTTCCAAAAGCATGACCGCCATCTCTTTTATTTCTAGAACAGCATGAGATGAAGAGTGAGAGGCAAAAACAAAGTGAGAAAAGGACATGAACACATATCCGTTTCTAAGCATGCTATAATAATGTAGAAATACAGAACACAATAAGATCCAGGTCAGACACAGCCACTGCTTCATATATCACTGGCTCATGGAGTATGACAGATTTGGGGAAGCAGATTAAAGAAAAGGTACAACACTTTTCCTCCTCTGAGACTAATTACTAGCTGGCCTTGGGGCTATCCCTAAAGCTATATTTCCTCAGCTACTAACAGCTTCCATTTTGCCCCAATTCAGTCGAATTACATCATATCCTGTATACGTTAACATACTACATGTGGTGGCCTTTAAATGAGCTCAGTCCACTCTAATGAGAAAGGAATTGTTTGGCAAAAAAATAGTTCCCTTTACCTCTGTTATGTAGTCTATTTGGTGTCTCCTGCTTAGCTAGGCTCCAAATCTTCAGATATTTGCTTTAAATAATATTGTTACGCTATAAAATCTTTTATAGATTTGCAAACCACCAAACTTGAGCAAGAATTCATATAACCCATTTATAAGGTTTTTTTTTTTTTTTAAAAATCCTGCATGTATTCATAAATTGTGCTAAAAAAATTGATTTTGGTTGTCCAAGATGGCCGCCCACATGCTGTTCCAGCATTCAGCTATGCGATGTAGCTCTGCTCATGTTTACAGATTGACTGTCCTCAACCAATCAGCAAATCTGAGTGACAATACAGATGACCGGTGTGTGGGAATAAACTGCTTCCCATAACACATTATGATTAATCTCCAGTTTAAAAAACACTACACTAAAACCAGTAAAAATCTACACCTATTGATGTATACTGGTCTCCAGTGTGCTCTGTGTTTATTTATCACTCGTGATTTTGGATACGCTTGACTGAAGGTGCAATCACAAGGAATTTATTATCATTATCTTTTTGAAGAAGAAATATTTCGGTGTGTCAAACAGACCGCAGGACTGCAACTCCCATCAATCCCTGTCTGAGAAAATAGAAAATAATTTGGATGTATGGATTACAATTTGTTCTTAAATGTTCCTACATCGGACATCTACACAGGTTTATGCATAAATCTCAGCAGACCCACATACAGATTAGTGACATATTAAAGGAAAAACACTGACTCTAATTTGACTCCACTTTATATTATGATGAAACATTCTGACCTGATGGGAGTGGGAGTGGTCTCTTCCAGCATGACTCCGCCTACTTTCACAGAGCTTCACTAATTGATGTAAATCATATGCTATGAGCTTCACATTCACCAGATCTCAACCCTAATGAACATCTACAGGAGATATTTTGAAAAAGCAAGCTCTAGATCTACGTCACAAGTGATTACGCATGTTAGTGATTTATTTATATTATATATAACAATATTTGATGTTATATATGCATTTTGTTTGAGTCTAACAACTTGTGTATAATGATTTAAAAATCCATTAACTAGAAGGACTATCTAACAGAACAATGAAAGAATTTTTCATTATGTATGTTAAACAACATAAAAAAGATGAAAGATATCCTTCCTGTCTGTTGTTGATAAATACCAGTGTTGAGGTTTTACAACACGAGTCTGTAATCGTGTCGCCGGAAACTGAGTCATCAGATTCCCGGTGTGTCCAAATATTTTATGCCAGTTTTTCGTGATAAATAGAAATCGCTTTCAAATCAAATTACTGTTTAAAAGGCAAAAAAACCCCAACAATATCCACATCTAATATAAATCCACTACATGCTAAGCTCTTTCGTTAAAGGAATCTTTCATGTGTGGAACATCCTGCTCGCCTGTATGAGATAATCCGGAATATCCACACATCCACACAGGCAGAGATTGCGCTTCTCAGTGGTGGTCTAATCTCCCCCCTTCATTGCTTTTTGACCCCTGCAGGTCATGGATTTGAATCAACACTTCCTGTCTGATTCCATTACACAGAAGCGGAGGAGGAGGAGTGTGATTCATAGCGGGTGGGCCACACGGGGGAGCATGAGCCACGTCGCTGGCAGCATCAGCATCAGGCTCAGCCTTAGCCTCAGCATCAACATCATTCAGGCCAGGAATGAGAGCAGCACAATCCATCAAGCTTCTACACATCACCACTGAATTTGATTAGGAGTGTGTGCAAATGATGCTATAGAGAGTACAGCATCTCTTTCTGTAACAAATATCCTCATCTCTACAGACACACACACAAAACCTGGTTTATTATACGCCCATGATCGGAAAATCCAATCACCTCATAAACACATGTATAGTCCACACACACACACACACACACACACACACACACACACACACACACACACACACACACGCAATCTATACCAACAGCTACCAATAGACCAGCTGTATAAAGATCACATCACCTAACACTTACACACACACACACACACTCGAGGCCAAGCATCTCACACACCACACTCCCTATGCTCCAGCTGTCACCCTACTCACCTGAGTCCTTGGCACCTGCGGGAACAGATTAAGGGTGGTGGGTCTCTTGGGCCGATACGTATCCATGGCGGCGATCAGCGACCGCTCTTCCTCTCGGTGCTCATCGATGAGCAGCAGAGGCCTCTCCTCCTCCTCCTCCTCCTCCTTCTCCTCTTCTTCGTCTTCTCCTCCTTCTTCCTGGGTGCCTCCCTCAGCGTCTATCAGGTCCAGCTGAAGCATCTCCTTCTGCAGCTCCAAGGCCCCCCTCCTCCGGCTCAAGTCCCCGCTCCCATTGGCTGGACGGATCATGTGTTCCTGGGAAGGAGAAGCCAAAAGAGTAGTTAGAGGGGGAGCCGAAGCTCAGCCAATCAGGGCGCGGTGATGATGTCATCCTGTGACTCGGTGCCTCAGAGGGTGTGCAGAAAGCTAATGCAATCACAGAGGACAAAAAGCTGCAGCCTGCTAACAGAGACAACATTTTAAATATTTCCATTTGACATGTTTACATTATAAAGTGTATACCAATCTATAGATATGTAGTATTTATAATACTTTTGGATAGAAATTTGACTGTTTTGTATACAAGGAAGCATACTTTAATATGCATTCACAAAAGTAATTATAATAGCAGACAATATCACATTGGCAGGTACACATAAAAACGTGGTTTCATGCAAAAAAAACATTAAAAAGTTTTTTTTTTTAAAAGTGCTATAAAAATGATTACATGTAATTATTTGTGGTATTGAATAATTAATTTATTTTATTATTTATTATATTTAATGAAAAAATAGAATAAATAATAATAATAATAATTTATTCAGTTTAAATATATATATACATATATATATTTGTACACATTATACATATATATATTTTCTACAAAAAAGAAGCTTTCCTTCTTTACATTTTTTTTTTTTATTAATAGTGAATTTATTATTTCACTGTTATATCAATATATGTTATTATATGAATCAATACATCTGTTTTTATATCTATAATAGCCACTTTAAAAATGTAAACCTACTCAACATTACTTGTGTCTGTTTGGATTAAAATGGCTCAGGTCATGTGGGTAACAGCACACATAAAATATTCATACCTAATCATATGTTTGTCTGAAACCACACATTTACTTTTACATTTTATTTTCATATTTTACACCGTGTCCAAAGACAAGAGAGAATCTAGTGTGCTCATGAAATTCCACAATGCACTTTTTAGGGTTGGTGTCCAAATGATGCACAATAGATAGTAGAGAATAGTAATAATAATGCACTTTAATGTGTGCAGGGAATATGGAGTATTGAAGGAGTAAGACAACTTCATATTTAATTTATAGCTGCTCTTTCAGTAAAAACTCATTAAAAACTCATTACATGTAGACACATTAGCTGAGGTACAGTAGCTAGTTATAGAATTATAATATGATATAGAATATAAACTATTGATTATTGTTATATGTAATTTGCAAGGTGTGTTTGTATGATGTACCTCTGAGTGAAGCAGTTAGGGTTAGGGTTACCCTAACCCTAACCCTAACCCTAGTGAGAGTTACTGTTACTGCTGTCACACCAAAGATTAGACCATCAATTTAATAAAATATGACTTTTAATGTTGTGAAAATCATCCACAAAACAAGATTAATCCTTGCAGGCAAAATGTCAGTCCATATGTCATTACTGTAGAAATGATAAAGAAATAAAATGAATATAAACCTGGGATCTGAACTACAGCTAGATCTACTGCCAGAGCTGCTGTTCTAGAAAATTAATCAACATCTTCTGACCAATCAGATCTGGGCCTTCAACAGCACTGTAGATTAATAAATAAAATAAAATAAAATGGAATAAAATAAAATAAAACAAAATATGGAATAAAATAAAATATAATATAATTTATAAATGTTTTAATGCATTTAGCAGAGTCTTCAGGATTTTGTGCGGAAATAAACACAAAATCAAAGAAGAATCTTGTGCTTGCAAATTTGCCATTTCATGTAGTTTATAGAAAAGAAAACAACAACAACAACAACAAAAAAAACTGCAAAATGCATGGAAAAACTTTTTTTTCAAAAAGCTGCAACAAACAAAAAAAAACCCTCTAAAACTATTTAGTGTAATACTGGATAAATACCTAGCTTTTTTTCTGGTAAGCATAAAAGAAAAGTGAAACAGTTATGTATTTGTGCAATAACACAAACGCTATAATGCTAAATGTGCATGTTTTTGAATTCTCTGACGTTTTGAGCCATGTCCCATTCGTCTGGCTCTGAGCTCAACTCCTTGCATTAACGCCTGCAATTAAAGCTGATAATTGGCTTTGGCTCTCTCTGAAAACAGCGCATCTGCTACAGCCGCTTCTCCTCACACACTCGACTGAGAGAAGGACCCGGCTCTGCATTCACCCAGACAGGAAGCCGGAAACCGGCGAGCTCCTCCAAGGAGAATCAGATGACCCACAGAACCATTTTCTCAGCAGGGGACAGCAGAATATGAAGCTCTACTCACTGAGAGCCACTCTTTCAGCTCAGTAATGCTCAATAAAACACGCTGACATGCAACTTTATAAAGTTTATAAAAGTGGCATTAGTGTGATTCTGTAATTATGCGATGTGTGAGATATTGTAGCTAAATACACTTTTATAAAATCCCACCTGCTCCATCACCTGCTGCATTTTCCCCACTAAAATGTGCAGTGTGTGATGTGTCATCCATCCCCCCCCCCCCCCACCCACCCATCCATCCATCCATCCATCCATCCATCCATCCATCCATCCATCCATCCGTGTGATTCTCTGTCTGTCTTTCTGCTGATCTACATGCTGCCTGCCTTTATCCTTTTATCTTTCCACTTGTCCATGCATAAACTTTTCTGTCTAGCAGCCCTCTATACGTCTGTCTATCAATCTATCTGTCCATTTGTCTCTCTGGCTGCACATATAATCATCTGCCCCTTTTTGTCTTTCTTTCCATCTTTCTTCTGTCTTTCTCTTAATATATCTCTCAGCCTGTCTCGCTTTTGTCCATCTGTCTATTGCTTTGCATGTCTGTGCTTTTTGTCCATTTGTCTGACTGTGTCTGTCCTTCTATCTCTCTGTCTTTCTGTCCAAATGATGGTTTGCCTCTTTCTTTTGTCTTGTCCTTCAGCCTTCATGTCTTTGCCTCTTCAACTATCTCTGTAATATTCTGTCTGTCTTTGCATTCACATACAAACACACGTCTGTCTGTCTGTCTGTCTGTCTGTCTGTCCATGTACTTGCCTGTCCTCCTCACCTTCTAGCCTGCTAGTCAAACTATCAGTCTGTCTGTTCACATTTTTGTCTCTTTCTCTCTGTTCATCCATCTGTCCCTCCATGTCCTCATATCAAGATGAAAAAAAAAATCTGAATATCTGAAATATTTCTCAGAATTGAAAAGCTGACCATTTAAACAGCATGTCATGTTTTCTTGCCACATCCTTCATCTATTCAAAAAATTCAAAATATTCGAAGAATTCCCGCTTGAGACTACCATGCGTTTACAATGCTATATAAAAAAAGTATATGATGATGATGATGGGTTTGATTTTTGCCTTTTCCCTTTGTCTATGGAGTTTACATGTTCTCCCTGTGGGTTTCCTCCCCCAGTCCAAAGACATGTTTATTACCCTGATTGGCATCTCAAATACTGTCTGCAGTGTGTGAATAGGTGTGTAAGTGTGGGTTGGAGTGTCCAATAGGTTTGGAGTGTCCATAGACTCCAACATTTCCCACAACCCTGTATAGGATATGCAGCAAAATGGGTAGAAGGATGTATTTTTCTTCTTCATCTTCTTCTTGCTACTACTACTCTTCTAAGCATACCTGTAGAGTACATGTGCTGTATATTAAGCTTTGCTTATAAATTAAATTGAACTCCATTCACGGCTGACGTTTTCATCATCATCGCCATCACTGGTCATCACAGAGACACACGGCAGTAAGAGATATTGATTACAGCTGATCTCAAGCCATGATGGGACGTCAATACTGTTCAACCGAATATAGATCTTTCTTTGGCACGACCCCTCTCTAGATCTGATGCATTTCCATGCCTCACTTTCTCCTGACAAATACACACATCTTCTCTTTAACAATCCAGAATAGAAGCTATAGAGAACAACTCTAGGCACATATGGATTTCCTTGTCTTGGACATTTAGTGTTAGGAGTTAGAGTTAAATCTATTGTAAACTCGGATGTTACACTAATTTATGAGCTGCTCAGGAGCTCCTGGTTATAGGACTCCAAAAGACTGTAGAAAGGACATTTATTATAAACACCAGAGTGTGTGATTATAAATATTTATAAATCACAGTGTCACCCAAATGAGGATGAGGTTCCCTTTTGAGCCTGGTTCCTCTCAAGGTTTCTTCCTCATAACATCTCAGGGAGTTTTCCTTCCCACAGTCGCCTCAGGCTTGCTCATTAGGGATAAATATTAATTTTAAATACAAGTATAATATTAAACATTGAAATTTTTGTTCTATATTTTTTAGATTCTTTAAAGCTGCTATGAAACAATGTGCACTGTTAGTTAATTGCAAATTGCAAGTGAATTGAATTGAACTGGATATACATGTTTAAATGGTTTTATAATAAATGAGTATTTAAATATTATTTCACAACAATTATTCGCATTGCAAATTGTGTCTTGTGTTATTCTAATAATGATTCATTCGTGCTGTGAACACAGGGTGAGGGGTTAATACACTATAGGGGATGCCATCACATATATTCACACACGCATTCACACAACTGGGGCAGTTTAGAGTGTCCAGTTCACCAACTGGCATGTTTTTTGGGAGATGGGATGAAACCAGAGAACCTGGACATGAAGATAACTCAAGACAGCCTGGAACCTAAACCTTTTCCCCTAAAAGTTCTGTTCTAACAGTTCTACTACCGCCCTAAAGAAAGACAAACCTCACAGCTTAAACACCGCTCCTCTAGAGGAACTTCACCAAACTGACTTGATAAGGTTCGAACTCTGCTTATTGCTGCTGATGTTCATGGTGTGATTGTTAAGGGTTAATATGAGACCCTGTTTTAAAAACTGAAATATTTTTGTTTAGTGAATAGTTTCCATTTTAGTTTGTCAGTGCTTTGCTAGAAAACAAGAAAGTACAACTTTAATTCAGGTCAATGACATGGAGAATTTTATTCCTTGTCCAAGAAAGACATTGGTTTCTGATTTTGAACCTTAATATTACCGTAATATTAATAAAGTTTGGCTTTTTTTCTCTGAACGATTGTTGTAGGCGAGTTTTACCTGAATATCGAAGTCACTGCGGCTCAGAAGGCCGTCATTCTCATCCGTGATCTCCGTCACCTCTGACAGGTCGTCATCTTCATACTCATCCAGACTCATGTCATGAGTGAGCCTACACACACACACACAAGAATAAATATTAAAAAGAAACGTTTAAAGTTCATACAACTTACAAGCAAATGTTTTTCCAGCTTTTCCAAATGGTGATGCAGTACAGAAAGATTTTAAACAGTTGTGTAGATACACCACATCAGCCATAACATTATGAGCACTGACAGGAACACGTGGCACCAGGATGCACTATGGGAAGAAGGTGAGCCAGTGTCCAGATGTCCTGCTTTGGTCAGTGTTCTGCTGGGAAACCTTGGGTCCTGCCATCCATGTGGATGTTACTTTGACACGTAGCACCTACCTAAGCATTGCTGCAGACCATGTACACCCTTTCATGGAAACACTATTCCCTGATGGCTGTGGCCTCTTTCAGCAGGATAATGCACCGTGCCACAAAGCAGAAATGGTTCAGGAATGGTTTGATGACCACAATAACCAGTTTGAGGTGTTGACTCCTCCAAATTCCCCAGATCTCAATCCAATCCAGAATCTGTGGGATGTGCTGGACAAACAAGTCCCATCCATGGAGGCTCCACCTCACAACTTACTGGACTTAAAGGATCTGCTGCTAACATCTTGGTGCCAGATCCCACAGCACACCTTCAAGGGTCTAGTGGAGTCCATGCCTCGACGGGTCAGGGCTGTTTTGGCAACAAAAGGGCGACCAACAATATAAGGCAGGTGGTCATAATGTTATGGCTGGCTGGTGTATATTACGGAGAAATATATATTTTTAAAGTTTGAATATTTTCAGTAATGTCTATAACAGAAATGTTTGGTTTTGTAATTTTAAAGCTGTTTTCGGATAACAAAATCTTTAATTATGAGTGATGTTTATACAGTACTGCATACTGTTTCACTTTGAATTACTGTACATCCTCAGCATGTGGGGAAGGGGTAGGTCAGTGGTTTAGACGTTGGCTAACTGTAAGGTTATGAGTTTAAATCTTAGGGTCACCAAGCTGCCACTATCGACTGCTCAGGGGTATAAATAAGCTAACTATAAACAGATCTGGATAAAGATGCCTGCCAAATGCTGTAAAGTTAAATCTATGTGCAATGTCTGAGCTCAGATTTATGACACCATGTCTAGGGGCATCATGCTGCAGAGCAAAGCATCCTGAGACCTAAAGCAGCATAAAAGATCACAACTCAAACAAGCTCGATTTGTCTCAGCTTATGTTCGGCTTGAGGAGGAAGTGATGTAATGAGGACAATGCGCTGTCTCCAGAACTGCGTACATGCACATGCATTAGTGCAACCAGCAGACCAAGCTGAGAACGATTCTTGTCCTGTTATCACATACACACACCAACACACACCGAGAAAATCTCTCTTATTTCATTATTTAAAAAAAACAAACAAAAAAAATCACACCTACAGTGAATAACTCGACTTGTTTTAAAGAGAGATGGACATGAGAAAGACATGCAGCTCAAATTCTGACATTCCACACATATATATTTACATATATTCTTAAAAGTTCAGATATCCAAAGCTTTACAAATTATTCCAAATGATTGTTCACAGTAATGTAAGTTTTTTACTGAACACAACTGCAAAGACACTGAAGCGACTGACCGACGCCATGGGTGGGACCTTCGTTAGGTTCTCCACTGCACAAATTTCATGCAGACGTTTCATGTCATAAAACACTTTCCTTTGGCACAACCTCAAACAATTCACATCCACCTTATTATAATGTCAAGCATCATCAAGAAAGGTAAAAATGGAAAATTCAGCATCTTAATACTTGCAATACATCTGCATCAGCAGAGGAGCATTACATCTCCAAAAGACCACGAAAAGCACTTTCTTGTCACTTTAACATTCCGTTAAAAGATAAAATAATCGTAAAAACGGGTTATAACTTCATGGGAGATTTAACCTCCAGGCTGACGTGTGGGTTTTAAATTGTCTGAAAAGTTTGTAGTGACAGAATTTACCATGAAAGTAGGATCGTAATCAAATCACCTTTATAGGAATATTGTTGCTTTGCAAAAACCTGTAATAAATTCCCAATAAAAAAAATACATGTAAAAAAAAAAAACATTAATAAATACATAACTAAGGAAATTGAACGAATGGAGGAAAAAAACATCTAAAATCTTTAAATTATTGAAGTTTTTAATAAAATGAAATCTTGATAAAAACACAATTAAGCAACCAAAAAAAATAAACATATATAAATATCTATAAATAATATTTGCTTTGCTCTTATTCCTGTAGAACAATCGGACAACATATCGTACGTGCGCATCATGCAGCCCTGCGAGTCGCCCAACTATCTCCTCCGCCTGATCTGTGAGAACTTCATCTTAGTAACTCGCTCTGTTTCTGATCTCTTCGTGCTGATCAGAGGTCAGTAAAGTGCAGAATGTTACTGCGAAGCCTTTCACTTTAAACACAAATCTTTCACTTTCAGTGAAAAAAAGCATATACATCTTGTGCTAAACTAATAAAAAAGCTGTTAAATCTAGTCTAAGCTCTGCTAGAAATCATACATAGCCCAGGAATATATTCTGTCAGTGTATTAAAAATTGTTTTAGTGTAGGCCCAGTGTGTGTGTGTGTGTGTGTGTGTGTGTGTGTGTGTGTGTAGTACCATTTCTCCCACTGCTCCTCCATCCAGGCATCTCCATCCTCCCTGGAGTCCATGACCAAGCAGAGCACCATCTGGGGTAGAATGAGACCAGGCAGTAATGACACTCACACTCACACACACACACACACACACACACACACACACGCACACACACACACGCACACTTATTTGGTCCTAGTATGTTCCTGGGGAATCCTAGAGCAGCAAAGACAAGTTATTAAGAAAGAGCACAGCATCCAGTCTTCTAAGCAGTTTCATATTGAAGCTTGGACACTCCCTGCTGTGTGTGTGTGTGTGTGTGTGTGTGTGTGTGTGTCCTTCCCAGGGTCAATTAAAGTCAGCAGTGGATGGAGAAAGAGGCAGAGAATGAGGCAGGGTTCTTTTAAAAGGCCTGCCGCTGATCTGACTGATGGTGTGGATCGATGCGGCTCAGGTTTCTTCCTGCTCCTCCTCCTCCTCCTCCTCCACAATGCACATTTTGGACTCTCGGGCCAGCAGCAGAGGGAAAGAAATGACTAGTGGGTTCGATGGCATTGATAAGGACTGAAAATAAACACACGGCCCCACCCAGTTCACTACAGAACTGCCTCCCCGAGCCTATGAAATTACTGATTGATTCACTGATGTATGCTTCAAATTCAGAGATGATTTTAATCCTGGACCTGGAACACATTAAAGGAAACGTTTGGCGAAAATCTAATTTACGCCATTTACACTTAGCCCAAATATACAAAAAAAAAAAAAAAAAATCAAGCTCTATCATTCATCTCACCTAAAATCTCTTTCATCAACTTGTTAACCATAATTAAACTCTATAGTCTTATTATTAAATAAAAACTATTTTATAAAACATCAGGATTAGCTCGTCTTCTTCTTATTTATTTTTTTATGTCAACCTCTTTTACCATGTTTAATTTCTTGCTTATTGATCATTATATATATTTTTTTATTTACAATGATTCCTCTCACACTCAAAGAAGCTCAAACTCACAACCTGCCTCTTTAACCGCTATATAATTCTAGACAGATCCCCAGAGAGGTGAGGAAGAAAGACAAGCAGAGATGTAGCGTAGATGTAGTTATGGTTCTGCATGTGGACCTCCACCTGAGTACGAGGCTTTTAGAGGCGTCATCACCTCGTTAGATCTCGCAGAGCTCATGAACGAGCTCGAACACAAAGCTTCAGCACAAATGCACATTTTGTACCAACATTATTGTTTCTAGTTCACGGTGACTTACATGGCCGCCGGTCCAAAGAACAAAGGAAGTCATGTAATAGTTGACATGGTGAGGTTTTAAGTTAGATGTTGATGTAACATTTATAAAGAGTCTACAGTGTCAGTGTTTTGACACAGCCAGAAAAAGAAACGTGTAAATTGAAGTTTTTCCGCCGTGGGAAAGTCTTCAGGAAGGAGTGTTATTAATTACGCTATAACATGTGTAATAACACAAACTTATTTTGATGAACACTCAGCAAGATTAAATGCAAATATAAACGGATCATTATAGACCCAATATTTAATAATAATAATAATAATAATGCAATTGAATCATTTTAATTTAAAATGTTGGAAACTTCTTCTGCTGCGAGAGGAATAAAAGGCTTTAAGATGTGCAGTTATTAGAAAATAAAATTTTCCGGTATTCTTTCACACACATCATTGATTGTTTTCCGATAACAGCACTTCCTGTAGGGTTTTATTTCTTACCAGCCCATGGACGCAAAATGCCAAATTTTGACTGTTAACACACAATAAATATACTGTACAATAAATACAAAGTAGTGTTTAACATCAGCGTGTGTGTGTGTAACTGGACAGTTACTAGGTGTGTAATACAGCTTCTGCTCTACATGTGACATCTGACCTCACATTAGCATGAAAAGTGTCTCATTACCTACAGTGAGGGTCATGTGACTTCAGAAACACATGCTGTAGGACGTCTCATGACACCATTTTTGAGCATTTGGTCGAAAATTAGGGGGAAAAAAACAACATGGATGCCTGTGATGTATATTTTTTAATCTTCAAAATAGTGAACTGTATAGTCAGTGTTTTATATTTATTTCTCTGTATCTGTGACAGAGCTAAAGCAAACACTTATAAAAGATATAGTGCTTTGTTTACTGGTGAAGTTGTGAGCATGTTGATTTTAGGTCGTTTGCTGGAAACAATCCCGACTTCCTGATTAGGAAATTCTATATTTATTTATTTATTTATTAGTTGGAGGTTGTGAATTACGAGTCCTGACCTTCAGTCGAACGCAGAAACAATGTTATGGATACAAAGCAATTAGGAATGAGAATAAAATTCCCGCCTATTCCGACTCCAACCTCACATCATGTAAATAAATGCAGCTGTTGAATCTCTGTGGCTGAGAGAATGTTGAAGCAGCCGTTATGTCTGACAGATAAAGGACACGATTTATTGTATACCTGAACCAGTGAAATGTATACTGTAGGGGTTTGTGAGGGAGAAGGGCGAGGTTATGCTTCATGAGAAAATCGGTGTCGCCCTCTTGTGGAGGAAAAACATAAGCACCATCTGTTGATCAGTCAGACTAGACAGTTTAAACGTACAGGGCATAACACTGTGAGCAGTGAGAGGTGAAGTGAATAAGACTGAGTATCTCCTCATCATGGCACCTGTTAGTGGGTGGGATATATTAGGCAGCAAGTGAACATTTTGTCCTCAAAGTTGGTGTGTTAGAAGCAGGAAAAATGGACAAGCGTAAGGATTTGAGCGAGTTTGATGAAGGACCAAATTGTGATGGCTAGACCACTGGATCAGAACATCTCCAAAACTGCAGCTCTTGTGGGGTGTTCCTGGTCTGGAGTGGTCAGTATCTATCAAAAGTGGTCCAAGGAAAGAACAGTGGTGAACCGGAGACGGGGTCATGGACGGTCAAGGCTCATTGATGCACGTGGGGAGAGAAGGCTGGCCCGTGTGGTCCGATCCAACAGACGAGCTACTGTTGCTCAAATTGCTGAAGAAGTTAATGCTGGTTCTGATAGAAAGGCGTCAGAATACACAGTGCAGGACGGGTCAGGGCTGTTTTAGCAGCACCAACACAATATTAGGCAGGTGGTCATAATGTTATGACTGATGGGTGTGTTATAGAGGAGGCGTTCAGACGGACAGATTGTACAACATGAGACAATGGATAAATGCCATATACATGAGTTAATATTCAATAACTGTGATCATCAGTCTAGAAATAGGTGTTTATCCCTGACAAATAGCTAATCAGAGGAACAATAAAACTCAAAGGATTTGTGTCCAAAGTGTTTATTTATTTATACTGTAAATAAACTGTGCAGATGCATCGTCACAGAAACGTCTTTTTCGTCATCACCTTCAATAAACCGTAGCCCCTCCCACTTCCTCCAGCCATCCATCTATACACAAACACGAAAACGCACAGGGGCGTGCATGTCTGCTCGTCGTCCCGGCAGCACTTGCAACTAAATAAACTCTTTTGTACAATAAAGATAAATTACATAACGCCTGTCTGCGTAGCTCAGGGGAACTCAAGCGTGTAAATGTGTATGTTAATGTGGAATGTAGTCGCTCGCTAAGAGATTCGGATGATGTGGGAACAGCTTCACTGCGTGAAAATGGGTTAAAAACTAAACACTTTTTACTCAACACTGATGTTAAAACAGGGAAAGAAAAAAATTCCTTCATGCTGCTGATTGTACATTCCGCAAGCGTCAACTTATTATACTCGTCTTCATTAGAATTATACTATACTTTAAAAAAATACAACACCGATAAAACTCTTCTTTAGTCAGAGCGCTAAAGAACAACTTCAGACTTTATGAACAGAATTGTGAATTTTTTTGCTTTTAAGATCCAAGGGCTAGCTGTGTTGTGCTAAACGTTGATCAAAGCACATCCACATCCTCTAAATATGGATGTGACATTAAAGCTCTATAGAAAGTGCAGAAAGCCTAGAGAACAGGAAACGCTGAAGCTCTGGCTGCGTCAAACCGTAACACGCTGCAGTCTGAGCGTCACTTTTTGTTTTTCCTCTCAGCTTGTACTTGTAAGTGCTGCACTTATTTCCCGCATTGTGGATCTTTTAGTTGCGGAGCATCCTCTCCTTTTTAGTTTTCCTTCATCTTCATCTGTGCAGAAAAGAAGAAAGAAAATACTTTACAGAGATGATCAGTCCAGTATAGTGCAGTAGTGTAAAGTGATGTAAATATTCACTTGTCATGTTACAGAGATGCAGATTCAAAGCTGTGTGTCGCTGCGAGATTATGGTGAAGAAAAAATCTACCAAAAAGTGTTCCACTATTTTCCAGATGAAAACTAATCTGTTTTAATCAGTGTAATGTCTGTAGTTAAGTTTTTCTGTGAAGGCGTGGTCTCTGTGTCCGTCAGTCTCAGTGAAGGAGGCGTGGTCTCTGTGTCCGTCAGTCTCAGTGAAGGAGGCGTGGTCTCTGTGTCCGTCAGTCTCAGTGAAGGAGGCGTGGTCTCTGTGTCCGTCAGTCTCAGTGAAGGAGGCGTGGTCTCGTGTCCGTCAGTCTCAGTGAAGGAGGCGTGGTCTCGGTGTCCGTCAGTCTCAGTGAAGGAGGCGTGGTCTCGGTGTCCGTCAGTCTCAGTGAAGGAGGCGTGGTCCTATCTCAGTGAGAGGGTGGTCTCGGTTTTTCCGTCAGTCTCAGTGAAGGAGGCGTGGTCCGTCAGTCTCAGTGAATGAGTGTCCATTAATCTCAGTTGAGAAGGTGTGGTCTCTGTAGCTAACATTCTCTATGCCGGTCAGTCTCAGTGAAGGAGGCGCGGCCTCTGTGCATCAGTCCCAAGTCCACAATACATGCTAAACCTCTGACAATTTCCAGTGTTGATAACTCTAAAACTTGAAGAATCCAACAGTGAACAGATGGGGGAGGATTTGACGCATCACCTATTGTTAACTTACAATAAAGAAGTCTGATGTTACCTTGACAATTTTATACCACAACTCAACATGCAAACCGAAATACCTTCACAGGAATTGTCTTCAGTCTCCTGAGTCATATTCACAAACTGACTAAATATTATGAATATACATCACAAACCTAAGGGCAGAAATAGATAATCTCAGGAACATTAAAAACCTGCATCGACTGCAAATCTAAACTTAGAAAAAAACCCCCCGAAAAAAATACTGCATTGTTGCGAGTGTGTTATCACCTGCTCGGTCACTGCTTGCCGTCAGTGTGCAGCTGCTCGGCCGGACTCTGGCCGGTGTGCTGCACTTTAGGATTCTGGGAGTTTTGGGGATCAGAGGAGCGACCTCGCTTTCTCATGCCTACAGGAGCCGACGATGATGAAGGCTCGGGATCGGGGTCCTGGTCTGGATCAGGGTCGGGGTCTGTTTGGGATGGCTGGGGTTCAGACTGAGGCTGTGGCTGACGGGACGTCGAGATGGCACCTGGAGAAAATGGATTTTGATGATTATATGCACATTATACATCGCTGTATCATTTCTTCACTCCTTCTAGAGAAAGGCATCTAATCACACCCCAAAAAAACAGACATATATGTCATGTTCATTCACTCATATGACCAGCTGGTTAAAACAAGGATAATAACAAATTGAGGTTTAATAATAAAGAAGCCTTTATTATTATCGCCACATATACATTACAGCACAGAGGAATTCTTTTCTTCACATATCCCAGCTGAGGAAGTTGTGGTCAGAGCGCAGGGGCAGTTATGATACAGGGTTAAGGGCCTTGCTCAATTGCCCAACAGTGGAGCTTGGTGGTACTGGGGCTTGAACCCTGACCTTCTGATCAACAACCCTTATTGAATAAGAATATTCTCATATCAAACAAAACACACGTAATAAAGTTCATCCTTCCACAAGGAGACATTTCTTTATATAACGAGCTAAACATAAATTTTAAATTTTGATCATTGTTATTCAGAATATTTTTCTTATTCTACATTAAGAGCACTACAAAAATAAAATTGAATTGTATGTAGTAGCAGTTACGGAAAGAGACTCCAGCATTAGTTCTTTCTTTCTAACATTCTGCATGTTTTAATGGCGGAAGTACTCAAGATGGATGAATCTGCTCATCTCACAAGGATAAACAAAATCGTAAACAGATATAAAGCTGTTCTTTAATAAATAAAAAAATCATAATGGTTAACAAATTTCTGTAGTATATAAAAATAAATCACTTCATAACGGGCTTCCTGCAAAGCTTCTGGGTGGTAACACTAACTGGGGCAGCAATATTAGTGGGGCAGTGTGTGATTTCCTCACTCATTGCATTTTCAGTCATTTCTAGCGAGCATTAGTGGACATTAGAGAATCCATTTAGAAGGCCACATCATTTTCTCCCATGATTGAGTGGCCATCAGTATGAAAGATGCTCTGTAGATAACAGGAGTAATTGTTACTTTCCTGTATTTATCATTAACTCACACTATAGCCTGATTGGTACATTTGGAAGCAACAGTCTCCGATGTGGTGCATCACCACCCTGAAGTTGATTTGTTTTGCAAGAACGGCACGTCATAAAGTAATTTATTCTTCCTGCCAACTGCATTTGCTGCTTACTGTCTAAAAAAAAAGTTGACATCCACAGCATTTAGAATGTTATTCATTACAAAACTGTGTACTAGCCGGTGCTGCACTGTCCCTTGTGAGTACTGTCTTGCACACGTTTGCACTTCATGTATTACTGTGTAGTTCACTTAGTTCTGTGTTTTATCTAACATCCTGGTCCTAAAGGAACAGGGTTTCATTGTCTTTTGCACTGCAGCAGTTTTATAAGGTTAAAATGACAACAAGTTCCTTGACTTGGCATGCACAAAAAGCTGCTGTGTTTTTCTTACCGCTGCTGCTGGCCTGAGAGTCGTCCGACATCGATGGCTCTGCCTCCTCCTGAATGGTGGGCACGGATGCTAGCAGACCTGATGGATTAACATACACATAGACGGATACATAAAACTGCAGTAACTCACTAATTATATTATTTACACATCTTTCAATCGAGATTCACATGAACGATTTTCTTTCTACATTTGTGTCACAGAATATTATCTTTCCAGACTAGCTAGATTTTCACTAAAAGCTGTGTAATAACCTGGAGTCAATTCGTTCACATCCAGTTTGATAAACGAAGCTCACTGTATGCTGCGAGTGTGAGCCTCAGTCCTCAAGTTCAAATAGCAAAGCTCTAAGTAAAGGTTAGACTCAAGCACTTAAAAGCACCATTATCTAATTCCCGGTGTTAATGTAGGTCAAAACACCTTCTAAAACCTGAGGTAATTACTCTATTAGGCTAAAAGTATGAGGCTAAAAAGGCTGCTTGTGTAAGGCACTAAATTCATCATCACTGTCATCCTTTTATATCAACCTCATTTTATTTTACAGAGAACAAAAGTAGACATTTGTGCACACAGATATGAGTTTTAAGGGTCAAAACCAGAAAAAACAACCCAAAAATGGCTTCTAAATAAAGTATATTTTCACAAATTTGTTCCTTCCAAAATGTTCCAAAGAGTGAAAAGTGGGAAGAGGCATGCTGATATAAGACTACTGGAGTGTGTGTGTGCGTGTGAGTGAGAGAGAGAGAGAGAGAGAGAGAGAGAGACTCACTAAGGCCTCTGTAGTGCGAGAGCTGCTGATAAACTTGCTTCATCCTCTCGATGTTGAGGCGACTGCCCTCTGCGTGGTTTATCATGGGTTTGGGATAATCAACTCCCACGATGCAGTTTGCTGCCTTCTGAATCGACTCCGGTGTATTCCACGGCTCGTAGATGTAACGGCTCGGGTAGTCCTTCAGCTCAGGAATATATCTCCTGTGCAGTGTATTAAAAATAATTTTTTTTAAAAAAGTGCCAATATTATGAACAAGAAAATTCTAGGAAGTAGAATTGTTATTAAATTAAAAGTGATGTTAACTAGTCTTTCACATTAACGAACACTGAAAATCCTCCATATACAAAAGCGAAAGTGACAAGTCAGTGCATCTTTCCAGAGGGCGGAGCTGAGAGATATGTTAATGAGGGGAAACGGAGTGACTCCGCCTTAGTTCCTGTGCTGTTTCTGTGTTTGTTTTTACAGGTTTGGAGAAACTGTACAAGAAACATTAACTAGCCCTCCAAGTCCCTTAGATGGCCACCAAACTGTAAGAAAACAACGAGTCCAATGTGAAATCAAAAAAAATTTTATAATAAAAAAATAATAATAATAATAATAATAATAATAATAATAGCTATGAGTTTCACCTTCTTGTTTTTTTGGACTGTAGGCTCATGAATTCACAGGTTATTCAACTACACTAAGTGAAGGCATCTGCTATCACACATTACGCTAGCAAAAGAACAAAAATCATAATTGCTACGGCTAAACCGTAAATATTGGCACCTCTGAACGTCTGTGAAGCCTCTGACATTAAATATTTATCTTACTGGGAAACAAATCACTAATGTTGTTGTTCTTTCAGCTGCTCCCTGTTCGGGATCGCCACAGCGGATCATTTGGTCCGCATTCTTTTGATTTGGCACAGGTTTTACACCCTTCCTGATGCAACCCTCCTATTTTGTCCAGGTTTGGGATAGACACTGCGAGTTAACTCTTCAGTGGCTGGGTTAGCTCCCTGCCCAGGAATCGAACCCGGGTTGTGGCAATGAGAGCACGGGATCCTGCCGCTGGACCACCAGGAAACTACGGGTAACAAAATCACTAATAACTATCCCATTTCAAATAAGAAAAAACCTTGAAAACAAAAAACAAGCCTTTTTTTTTTTTTTTAAAATACTGTTTTCTTAGTTCCTTCACATCAAAGATTTGACTGTTGCCATGGTTACACTTTATTTGCATGTATTTTTTCTTTCAATTCATGAGCATATAAATTACTCCTAGCTTTAGTTAAATTATTTAGAACCACGATCACGACGTGCAACGCATATTAGCATTAACAACAAATAACCGTTGTCATGGTTACACATTATGAGGAGCCTTGATTTAGAAATGTATTTCATTTGTCTCAGTGCTGTTTATAATAAGATGTAGCTGAACTTTCTCTACATGCCCTAGATCTGGATCTCGTCGTCCTGCTGTTAAACTGCTGCTATGAACTTTGGTCATGTTTCCCGGGAAGCTCCTAATAAACATGGCTGATTCCGTGCACTGTCCCTCACGCCTGTCACATTTATGTGCGACGTGGTCTGATGGAGGTCATGAGATGATGAGTGGTGACAGAACTGTAAAGCTGAGTTATAATTAGAGAGGTATTTTTAGTTTGTGTGAATAAAAGAATGAGACGGAAAGCCTAATTTGCATGAAAGATATTAAGCTATTGAGATATTTATAATAATCATAACTTTTCCCCATTAAATTTCCAGTGCTTTTTATTCTGTTCTGGCTAAGAAACGTACTTAAAAGAAATATAGCATATTATATGTATTAATATATATCAAACAAATGTGATGTAGATGTGAGGAGATGACATCAGTCCAAAAAAAAAAATATCTATAGAGAACAATTTTTCAAAATATATCTATACTTATTTCCTAAACCAAATTCATTCATTGTCTACCGCTTATCCGATCTACACTCGGGTCACGGGGAGCCTGTGCCTATCTCAGGCGTCATTGGGCATCAAGGCAGGATACACCCTGGACGGAGTGCCAACCCATCGCGGGGTACACACACACTCTCATTCACTCACGCAATCACACACTACGGACAATTTAGAGATGCCAATCAACCTACAATGCATGTCTTTGGACCGGGGGAGGAAACCGGAGTACCCGGAGGAAACCCCCGAGACACGGGGAGAACATGCAAACTCCACACACATGGCGGAGGCGGGAATCGAACCCCCAACCCTGGAGGTGTGAGGCAAACGTGCTAACCACTAAGCCACCGTCCCCCCTCCTAAACCAAATTAGATTTTTTTTTAAGAAAGCAAGAATTCAGTTCTGGTCTCCTGTGATTACTCCTGTGGCTCATTGTACAGCAATGTGTGGTTGTGTGGTTCATTCTATGTCATCCTACACCTTTATTATGAACATCTCATGTCTAGGAGGCGAGAACCTTTAGAACATTTTCACTTCCAGGTTTCAGAAAAGATATTTTTAGTCTTAATTACAGTTCTAAAATTATTATAGGGAAAAATCTCAGAATATACAGTTTTACACCGATCATGCATAATATTATGACCACCTGCCTAATATTGTGTTGGTCCCCTTTTGCTTCCAAAACAGCCCTGACCTGTCCTGCACTGTGCATTCTGAGACCTTTCTATCAGAACCAGCATTAACTTCTTCAGCAATCTGAGCAACAGTAGCAAGTCTGTTGGACTGGATCACACGGGCCAGCCTTCGCTCCCCACGTGCATCAATGAGCCTCAGCCGTCCATGACCCTGTCCCCGGGTTCAACACTGTTCCTTCCTTGGACCACCTTTGATAGATACTGACCACTGCAGACCGGGAACACCCCACAAGAGCTGCAGTTTTGGAGATGTTCTGATCCAGTGGTCTAGCCATCACAATTTGGCCCTTCGTCAAACTCGCTCAAATCCTTACACTTGTCCATTTTTCCTGCTTCTGACACATCAACTTTGAGGACAAAATGTTCACTTGCTGCCTAATATATCCCACCCACTAACAGGTGCCATGATGAGGAGATCATCAGTCTCATTCACTTCACCTCTCACTGCTCACATTGTTATGGCTGATCGGTGTACAGAGCAGCCATGGACAGTTATGTATTTTAGATCAGATATAAAATTGATTTTGTACTGATGCAGCCTGACAAATATATATCACATTTTCATCTATCTATCTATCTATCTATCTATCTATCTATCTATCTATCTATCCTTTCCAATTAAATTCTGCCCTTTTTAATTACTTTTTAATTATTTTATTTACTAACTATTAAAAGCAAGTTTTAAGAATAAATATCTAAGAGTAATTTCCCAGAGGCTTTGCACATAGTGACCCAGGAGATTTCCAGGCATTGTGTACTTTAGGACAGACTTCATTTCTGTAGGTGTGACAGCTCAGTGTAAACACGGCTATCGCAGACTGAGAGGCTCCAACAGTTTAAACAACACACCCTCGCTGTTCTCCACTAACCTGCAGTGTTTTTTTTCCTTCACCATCACACATCAGAACCACTTCAGCAGAAAGATTTTTCTTTTTTTCTCAGCAATACCACAGCAATTTGCAATGTGAACACTCATTAATCTTAATCTCTAAAGTTTATAGTTACATAGAATTTTTTGGAGCATCGATGAAACGATAATTCCTGCCTTGACTTATGATACAACAGCTACAACCAGTCACACCCTCACTGATCTCTATTTTTTCCCCCCTTTCTCTAGACGTCATAACTACGGAATTGTTTCAGGTTTGGTCAAATAATCCTGCGTTACCGTATATAGTCTCCACTCGGGTCGATGCGGCGTCCAAAGCCCACTGGACAGTAGCAGTGAAAGAACTGCTGGAAGAACGCGCTACAGGAAAGCCACATCCAGCTTCCAGCATTCACACTCCAGTCAGCGTCCAGCAACAGCTCCTCAAACACCTGAACAAACCACATGCAGATCCTCAATAACACATTCACTGCTGCTTCATCGGTTTAACGGTACTTGCTCATGAAAGTCACGTTCTTAAACAGCATATAAACACCATATCATGTCTACGAGTCTTGACCGTACTCTACTACTTCCAGACATCAGCTGTCCATGTTGTACCTTCATGCCGCTCTCCCAGCTGATCCACAGGTCTCCCCGGGTGAGGAAGCAGGCCACGGCGTGGCGAGCTAGGTGGTGGATCCAGCCCTCCTGCCTCAGCTGACACATGATGGCATCGATCCAGGGGAAGCCCGTCCTGCCCTCGGCCCACTTAGCCAGCGCTTCGGGGTTCCGGTCCCAGGGGATCTGCACGCAAATGGGGTTTCCCTCCATGCGATCGAAGCTGGGGTTGTTGGTGGCTGCAGTGTAGAAAAACTCACGCCACAGCAGCTGCCTGAACAGTGAGAGAGGAGGGCTGGAACGTCTGCGCAGCTGAGAAGAAAGAATATGGCCATCATCATCACGTTTCACTCATTCACAGCAGCTACAAACAGTGGTTCCCTTAATTAAGAACCTGCCCTTTTGCCCTTTTACACTCTCACAGTCTCAGAGACACATTTTTATGTTTTATGTGGAGTATCTGCCATAAATTGTGTTTATACAGACTGATAAAAGTATTAGAATGAGCATGTTAATATAAATCTATGATTTGCCTTACAGTCTTATCATTATGCTATAAAGTCACGTCGTTGTTATTCACGTATTTTCTAAAATATTTTAATAAATGTTTCCGTTCACCTTGAACATGCACTGACCTTCATATAGAGCTCACGTAAGTGGTAATAAAGCACTCGAGACGACAGACAGCCGAAGCAGAGGTAAGGACTCAGACCGGTGGGGTTGGCAAACAGTGAGTGAGCCTTGATTCGAGGACGCTCGAAATTCGCCACCCATGCCTAGATAACACGCATACAAACAAACTTAATGACTAGATAAAGGAACAATGCTTTAAAAAGATCCAACTGGCTTCATATAGCTGAACTGTTAGTGTTTGTTAGGATTCACCTTTCTATCCAGATGTTTATTGAGTCTCTCCAGAGCTTCAGTTTCACCACCTCTCCAAACTGGCACACCCGCACCCTGAGTTTTAAATCCTGATGCAGTCAAAACACACAAACGTTCATCATCAGTGACCAGAATGCTGAATACTGACTGATTAATACCACACCACAGTATAATGATGTGCATAAACCAAAGAATCCTCATGCAAAACATCACATCTGACACTTATTCAATCCTCTTCATGCTAAATATGAGCTCATGTAACTCTGGAGGTTGCCTGTAATTTGAAAAAAAAAAACATCTATAAGGCTTTTGATAAATAAGTCTTTTGTTTCTAGTGCATTATTTTTTTCTAGTTCATTATTTGTGATTGGTATTTTCTGATCCAAGACCGGAGGCAAGAAACATTAATAAACAAGGCCTCACCCAGCTCCTCCAGCGAGGGCACGGCGTAATGCTCGTCATGGTTTTCTGAGATCTGCGTGCTGCAGTTGGCCATCTGCTCTGGCGTGATGGTGGGCAGCGGTTTCCTGGGCAGCTCGAGGCGGCTCACGATGGCCTGAAAGCGTTTGAATGTGAGCGGTGGGTTGTTGTTGTTCATCTCGATGATCCTGAATGGAATGCACACAAAATTCATTAAACATGAACGTCTCCATGAAATGAACTGATTGATTGACTTTTTATTGTTGCGTTAGATTGGAAACTCTCCGTCTACATGCGGTGACTATGACCGACCACAGAACATTCCAGCTACTTTTTGGGATGTTTCCCCAAATGTGTCCAGCTACAAGGCTTCAAAGATTAAAAAAAACATAACTCAATAGGTTGGACTTTTTTTCGCCCAAATATAACCTAATTGTCTTTTTGATATTATTATAGATTAAAAGCAGTCATTACGTACAACGTAAAATAAAGGCTGTTTTCTGTCCATTTAAAATAGTCAGGATTTTAATAAACAAAATAATCAGGATCAACATTTTATCCACTATATAAAAATCAGTTATATAAACCGCACAAGTGTAACCTTTATACAGAACAGATTTTTGCCGTTCTCAGTTTACGTAAGACTGAACTGGTCACTGCATGCGGCTCGTCTCATCAGCTGACAGATCCTGCATCTCTCTCACTTTTAGCTTTCACAAACCCAAAGGGCAGTTTCTTTATTTTTAGGCCTGATCTTATGCAACAGCCCTCTCTGGTCCATCGTATAATTTCCTTTGTGTGGTTTGGAGTCAGCAGGCTGCCACGTGTGTGTATTTGTGTGAAGTGCGAGGTGCTTGCATACAGCTGGAGCATGTGTGCGGTTCTGGATTACATACACGGCTTTTCAGTCACCCTGTCTCGCTGCTGCACGCTGTGACGGAGAGCCTGTCACTCAGCACGGCACATGGCGCTCAGTGTGACCTGCAGTTCCACTGATCCACCAGCAGAGGAGGCAGAGAGTTAGACACTGTGCAGACACACCTCACCCTGGCTCTCTCTGGCTCCGAGCTCGTCCGCGTGCATGGCGTGCATTAAAACACACGATCCCGTTTATATAAGAGAGATGGCTCGCAATCAGGCATGCTGGCACTCTTTAGCACTTTCCCTTTCACTGGGAGAATGTGGACACACCACAGTTACAATACAACCTGACAGCGGTATTTGTTATTCTTATCCCGGATGGCTTGACAGCAGTGTCTCACTTTACCAAGTGCTTCACATCTCGCAGTGAAAACATGTTGATATCAGACTCAATGTATGGAAAAGCTTACCTTCACAGGCCAAATCACAGAGATCTCAGAGTACATAAATGATAAGTTGTCCAAAAAAAAAAAAAACAGCATCCAAATGCTCAATTTTTCTTTCGATATTTGCACCACAGAATGTAGCATGTAAAATCTATGTGAAAGAGCAAGGCATACCCAACACGTGTTATGCAATTATTGTTTTTATTGTTACACACCTGTCCGGGTTGTGGAGTGTGTGCGAGTGCCTCACGATCGTCTCCACGCCGAACTCCTGGGCCATTTTAATGATGGCCCCATCCCTCTCCTTACCGTATGGTTCAGAGTCGTACTCAAACGTCAGACGAGTCACATTCCACTCCTGAGAGAGCATGAGAAAGAGAAAAAGAGGGAGACAAATAGAGATGATTAAGATTTACACAGCTAGTGGTTTAGCAAACCATGCCTTGCGTGGGATGCAAAGAAAGGACTTGTAATGCAACTGGTAGGACAATTAAGATTACATTATGTAATCAAGTAGAATATGATGATGATGAATATCAGTGGGAGATGGGTAAACTGTGCAGACTGTATTTCACCCATTCCAAAAGTACAGGAACAGTCTGAAAGCATGTATCTTACTATTGGGTATCTTTCAGTAACAAAATCTTAATGTTCCTTTGATAGTTTCAAGTGGTAACAAACTATATATTTTCTGTACTAAATTATGCTCAAATCTGATTGGTCAGACGCAAAACATTATTACTTATGTACATTATTTTTGTATAACCTCAGCTCTGGCTGTAACGTGACAGGATTAAATGAATGCCCTCTTTCTAACGTGTTATTGTTTCCATAGTAAAATTGACTCGTATATTTAATTCCATTTTAATTGTGTGGCACTTTTAACACTGGGCATTGCCACAAAGCAGCTTTACAGAAACCTGGGAATCGAACTCACAACCTTCTGACCAGTAATCCAACACCTTAACCACTAAGCTACCACATCCGCATACTAATAAATGCATCACTAATGAGCAAGCCAAATTTGAGGAAGAAACCTTGAGAGGAACCAGACTCAAAAGGGATCCCATCCTCACCTGGGTGACACCGGATAGTGTGATTATAAATCATTTCCTTCTGAAAGTGTGTACTATACGGTCAAAAAGTACAACTGTTCATGCAAGTTTGAACATGAAGTCTATTTTGCTGAACTGGTGCAAAACTGTTCAAAGCCATCTTTATGGTTTTTAAATGGTACCACATCCACAGTAATCTCAGGTAACTAAGCTGTCCATGTATTGGATGGTCCACATACTCAAACACTGTTATAGCATAAGCGATAACAGGAACTAGCTTGTCTCCTGGATGTTTCATAACATTAGATGTAGCTACACACTTACCATGTGTGATGTGTGAAATTCTTAATTGGTAATTGTTGGCACTTTGCTGTAGTCTAAGAGGAATAACACACTTTGGAACATGCTAATAACGGCATGATCTGTCGTGTCATTCCTTACTGGACTGGATATTCAGCGATTTTGTCAGAGTAGACAATCAGTAATCACTCTCAGCCTCACAGGATGCAGATTGATCTATTTCTTCTATGATGTGCACTAATATAATGTTCCCTCCAAAAGTATTGGAACATCCAACTGTTTCGTTTTGGCTATACACTGAAGACCTTTAGATTTTAGATCAAAAGATGAATATGAGAGGACAGGCTAAGTCAATAACTTAATTGAGCTGCATTTTATCTCCTGAAGAGGAAAATGCATGGAGAAACCCCCAAGAACAAAGAGCATATTGAAATGAAAGAAGCTGCAGTACAAGCCTGGAATTCTGCCATATTTTAAGTTGCTGAACATGTCTAGATGTAAATATGAGAAAACAGATTAAAATGTCATCTTTCCTCTTCCGATATTCATCTTTCAATCTCCTGCCCACAGAAAAGAACTGGCCTTGCTCTTCCAATACATTTGGAGGGAACTATTGATAAAAATCTGTGAGTAAAGTCATTGAATTGGCACAGTAGGGTTTACTCATCGTTCAGGTGCTGTTAACTGTTTAGTAACCATGACAACCACTGACAAGACAGTGGCTGGGTAAGAAAGAGAAAACACTTGGGGGTGTGCTCTTATATAAAATGAATCAGTACACTGGTGCTGGTGTGATGTACCTTTGTCTCTACCAGAGCAGAGATGTTTGAGGGCAAATCAAACCTCACAAAAATCAATAGGCATGTCCATTTTTGTCCATCCAAACGACTTCAGTCTGATTGCTTAATCAGAAAGCACTA
The DNA here is from genome assembly GCA_033459395.1 of Hemibagrus guttatus. Taxonomy (NCBI): domain Eukaryota; kingdom Metazoa; phylum Chordata; class Actinopteri; order Siluriformes; family Bagridae; genus Hemibagrus; species Hemibagrus guttatus. Next base: position 28,476,890 of record JAUCMX010000009.1, on the reverse strand, counting down.
TTTACATGTACCCTAAACATTTAAATCTGAGTCAAGTAGTCTCTACATGTGCATTACATATATTCTGACTCCTCCAATGACCAGTTCTTTCCAACCGGACACCATGTTTAAAAGAAAGATAAGATGCAAATTAACACGCTTTGCACGGTGTTTGACTGAACTGGAATCTGACTGAGAAAATTAAAGTGGCTACTTTTTATTTCAGATCAACATCACCTCAAAATTCCATTCGGATCGAGTTCGATCGGATCGACCGAGGCGTTTACACGTAGGCTTTTCAATCTGAATACTAATGGATTATTTGGTTGCATGTAAACATACAGACTGTATAGCTCGCGATTCCTGAGGTGATATCATGTCCTTTGGGATGTAAAGCTAAAGTCTGCTCACTTTTATAACAGAGCTAACCGGATAAAACTCAAATGAGGACTCGATATGCTGACGACATCCAGCTGCCCACCTGCTTTCCCTCCAGCACAGATCAGAGACATAAAATCCATTTAACTGTAGTGTGACCTTTTTCCAAAAACAAAAAAAAATTATACAGACACACACTATATTATCAAAAGTTTTGGGACACCCCTCCAAATCATTTAATTCAGGTGTTGTGTTTCAGGGGTTGGGCTCGGCCCCTTAGTTCCAGTGAAAGGAACTCAATGCTTCAGCATACCAAGACATTTTGGACAATTTCATGCTCCCAACTTTGTGGGAACAGTTTGGGGATGACCCCTTCCTGTTCCAACATGACTGCACACCAGTGACCAAAGCAAGGTCCATAAAGACATGGATGAGTGAGTTTGGTGTGGAGGAAACCGAATAGAACACCTTTGGGATGAATTAGAGCGGAGACTGTGAGCCAGGCCTTCTCGTCCAACATCAGTGCCTGACCTCACAAATGCGCTTCTAGAGGAACGGTCAAAAATTCCCATAAACACACTCCTAAACCTTGTGGAAAGCCTTCCCAGAAGAGTTGAAGCTGTTATAGCTGCAAAGGGTGGGACAACTCCATATTACATTCATGTGCATGTAAAGGTCCCAGTTTTGGCCTGGCTCGCAGTCTCCGCTCTAATTCATCCCAAAGGTGTTCTATAGCCTCCTGAGAACCAAGGGAAAAAAATATCTTTCAATTTAACTTTTTTTGGGATTTACTGCCTCTTTGGAGCTAAAACTCACAATTTAGAATTTTATAAAAATATTTTTATTTCTGATTTTACAGCAAGTCCACTGTAGTGGACAACAAAACGATTGTACTGTAAAAATAACAGCGACATTTCGGAATCAAAATAGGCTGACAAGAAAAGAAGAATATCAATCCATTTTCTAATGAAACTTTCTAAATTAAACTGAACATGAACATAAATTAAACTCTAAACAGTCAGGAGGGCCTGGGTAGTTCAAGTTTGAATCTGTTAGCTCCTCCTCCTCTTCATTGTTTTCCTCCTACGTTTCCTCCTTCTTTTCTTCTTTAATTAAATTTTTAGCGATGGTACTCCAGGAAGCAGTTTCTCTTCTTTGTTATGCAGAGGAACATCTTGCAACTGACGCATCTCATATGTTTTGCTCTTGCAACCTTGGTTTCGGCACCTCTCTGCATGGTTGCAGTCTACCATCTCTGGCATGTGTCTGGCCCCACATTTCCTTAACGATGCTTCTGGTTGTGGAATTCTTTTTTTAAAGGGTGGCTCGTACCCTTCTTCGCTCTCCTCACTATCGTCTATACTCTTGTCAGTGTCCTCAGGTTCTAGGTAGTGCATCAGCTCATTTGCCAGATGCAGTTTGAAGTCCAAGAACTGTTCAGTGTTTTTTGCTGATCGGTTAAGCGCTATGTTGTCAGACTTGTACTGGATCCAGGAATTTGTGATGGCAACAACAAAGAAATGAGCAATCACACACATGGTCCATTTCTTGGTTCTGCTTGCCATGCGATAGAAGCTCAGTATGCGGTCACAGAGGTCCACACCACCCATGTTGACATTGTACTCTCTAATGACTGCGGGTCTTCTCACCTGGATCTGTATTTTGTCTTTGTTCGACCATCTGATGCAGACATCTTCAGGATCTTTTCCATGTGCAATAGAAGCCATCAACACAGGCTTGTTGTCATACCATTTTGTGATGGCCAACTCAGGGCTTCTCCTGACTACCATCACTGATGTTCCCCTCCCTTCTCTTTTCAGTTGTTTGTCATCAGGCAACCGACACGTCTTCGGGAGATGGTTTTTTGTTATGGTTCCAGTTGCTAGAAGGCCCTTGGCCAGCAATTCATCCATGAGGTTAACTGATGTGAAGTAGCGGTCGAAGTACAGGTGACTTCCTGTGGGAAAAGTTTCAACCACGTGTAGGACTGCTGCTGCCCCAATTCCCATCCTTTGATCATCAAATGTATCCTTCCCTTGATATATTTCAAAGTCCAGCATCAGACCATCTGGAGAAGCAAGTACAAAAACCTTTAAACCAGTAGGGTATGGCTTGCCTGGAACAAACTGCCTGATGGGACAGCGGCCCATAAAGGGGATCATTTGCTCACCGATGCAGACTCTTCCTGGTTTCGGGAGGCCACGGCAGCCTTGCCTTACTCTGACCACAAGTGGTCTGACTCTCCAAAGAATGTCTTTCTTCTTTGTTTCCTCTGTTACATCCAGGTCATTGACAATTTTCAGTGAGTTTCTTAACTTGAAGAACCTGTTCCTTGTCACTTTGGTTTTGCTGGCCCAAAACATTTCGATTCTGGGAAAGCCAAGGCAGGCCATGTAGATTGACATGCCAAAGAAGATCCTCATTTCTTCAGCAGTGGTGTTGAGGGAGAGACCCTTTGTCTGTAGCTCTCTCTGATTTGTGAATGCTGCCAAGTCTTCAAAGACTTTGTTGTCAATGTACTGTGAAAAGTACTGAATAGGACTCAAATTTCTATGAATGGTGGGGTCCTCTTGACAGTCAGGAGGCCTGAGCAGCACAGGTTTGAATCTATGATGGGGGAAAACACAAACAATCATTGAGGTAATCAACACAGTATCTCATCTATCTATCAGTCTATCTGTCTGTCTGTCTATCTGTCTGTCTATCATACATGCTGGCCTTGGCCCACAGAGGACGAGGGTTTTCCTGTTCATCTGTGCCTGTCAGCTCATCTGATGAGCCTCCTGCCTCATCTTCTGAGCTTTCTCTCTCTTCTTCAGCAGGAGCAACCTCATCCTCAGCATTTTCCTCATCTGACAATTCCAGATCTGAATCTCCCTCAACCATTCGGTACAAAATTCTCTCTGCCTTAGTTCTGCCTTCTACAATAGTGTTAAATTTAAGAGTTTGAATGAAACATAGTTATAAACAACTATTTATTTCTTACATTAATTACTTTACATAGAAAATGCATACAACATGTTTATTACCCCCACAAAGAAACATGTTTTTGGGCAGAAAACTGAATATAAACAGAGAACTAGCAAGCTAGTTAGCTATTAGCTAACCCCATTAAATTGCTCTCATGTCCATTACAGTTGACATTCATAAAAGGGCTAATATTTTTCCTGACAAAAAGATTAACTGAACTCTGACCCCAAATTATAATTCCTGACATGTTCATAAACAAGAAAATATATGATTATAATAGGTATAAAATTATATCTTAACAATATGTGACTTACCTTTTCTTTTTTCCTGAAGGCATGTTTAGCTGCAGTCTCCATTTTGTCTCAGCATGAAACCAAAGTTCCCCTCATCCCACCCAAACATATAAGATAGCATTGGAAAGGCCAGGATGTCCTGTATTGAGCACGTCAGGCCTTAGTAGGGTAGCTCAAATGAGTCAAAAGATGTAGATCAAAAACAAATGTCCATCACAGAGGACATAAATGAAAAGGCTGGGTCTCAGGAGGATAGGGTTAAGGTCAGGACCATTTTGACCATTCCTTTAGAAGCGCATTTGTGAGGTCAGTCAAGTTCCTCCACACCAAACTCGCTCATCCATGTCTTTATGGACCTTGCTTTGTGCACTGGTGTGCAGTCATGTTGGAACAGGAAGGGGTCATCCCCAAACTGTTCCCACAAAGTTGGGAGCATGAAATTGTCTCATTATATTTAAAAACAAAAAAAAAAACAACAAAAAAAAAAACAATAAATAAATAAATATATATATATATATATATATATATATATATATATATATATATATATATATATATATATATATATATATATATATATATATATATATATATTTATTTTTTTTTTTTTTCCCATTCTAATATTTGGAGTCAAATAATAGAACCAATATCTTCCAAAATAAGATTTTTATAAGAACTCCTGCCTCTGGAGCTCAGAGAAGCAAATAAACAAGAAGTATGACAAACTAGTAAAGCATCAGTTTTACGGTCTTCATCATGGACACTTTCCAGTTTCTTGTTGACGAGTTTTGTGTGAACTTCAAGAAGAAACGACTGTTTGTCTTTACTCGAACCTAAACAAGAAGAGTAACTAAAGCGTCTCTCAAACATGGAAACGTAACTAGCTGGATTACGTCTATTATTATTATTATTATTATTATTATTATTATTATTATTGCTGTGAAGTAAAGAAAAAAAAAAAGCAGCTCTCCAGTGATTAAATAGTTTTAGAGTTACAGCCAGGGGTTTAACCTAAATGAAAACAAGTTGTTGAGAAAATCGAAAAGTAGTCATTTGTTTTTCCTTTGTTGTACCTACATCCATGAAATCTCCTAATCTGCCCACCTCTGGACTTGCTACCGATATCAAAAGCACCGGGTATCAAGTCAATTTTATGACCATTTTTATTTACCATATCAGCATGCGAGAGTCTGAGCAAACGCACACACACAATAATAAAACTGAATTAGCTAAAACTGTAGTATCAGTCTGCAATAATCAGTTTTCTCATCCAGTGTGTATTTATGCTTGACTTTTAAATTCAAGGATTTTTTATTTTTAAACAAATATTTTGCGAGAAATCTTTACCATTAGCGAAATTATTGATAAGATTTGTACAATACAAAATGTGTTGATGCTTAACTTTAGTGCATAAATTCTGAAAATAGCTTTAACGGAGAAAAATAAAGCCACTAAATATGCAAAGGTACACAATTCTGAAAATAGATCTACAGAAAAGCATGCGTGGGAGCGTCTCGAGGGCAGACAACTTGCGATACGCCAAAACCTATTCCACAACTTTTTTAAGGACGGCTTCATCACGTGACATTTTAATGTTAAAACGCAAAACGAATGAAAACACACAGGAGGCAGCAAATTTCTCTCTTTTTTTTTCTCCTCGCCACGCATTGTTAATTCATCGATAACAGAAGACCGGAAAAATATTTCACCTTCTTCTACTTTCTTCTTCTTTTGTTTTGGCTTTTAAGCAATACCTTTTCCACAGTTTAGACAGCTTATATTTCTTTAGATGTTTTATATTTTATACAGATGTTTACTTTTACAGATATTGTATACAGATGTGTACTCAAAGCTTTTTGCACTAACGGACTTACTCCATTTATCATCGTACAACAATTGTATTTTATTTATGTTATTTTATTTTGTATTTGCACTGAACTTTTTTTTTTTTTTTACTACTCTGTGTGCCTTAAATTGCTCCTTGGGGATAAATAAAATTTTTTTTTAAATTTTTTTAATTTGAATATGAAAACATGTACGGAAAACATGGTTAATGTTTCCAGGACATCTTCTGGTTCCAACACGACCCTGATCAGGATAAAGCTGATAGTAAAAATGAATGAGTCCAGACATGAGGGCTGGAGAGAGACAAAAGAGATTCACAAGCACACCTTGAACAGTCTGGGAAACACATCTGCAGGTTGCCCTCGCACCACAAACAGCCTCGAATTTAGTTTCCTTAAACTCCTATCCAGATCTTCTAATGACTCCAACAGAAACCTGTAGGGTAAGACAAACAACATGGATTACAAATATTTTTAAATATATTGAAAGAACACATCAGCTGTTCTGTTATAACCAGTGTTATAATCTATAATCATTCATTGTCTGCTGCTTATCCGAACTACACTCGGGTCACGGGGAGCCTGTGCCTATCTCAGGCGTCATAGGGCATCAAGGCAGGATACACACACATACTCTCATTCACTCACGCAATCACACACTACGGACAATTTAGAGATGCCAATCAACCTACCATGCATGTCTTTGGACTGGGGGAGGAAACCGGAGCACCCGGAGGAAACCCCCGAGGCACGGGGAGAACATGCAAACTCCACACACACGGCGGAGGCGGGAATCGAACCCCCAACCCTGGAGGTGTGAGGCAAACGTGCTAACCACTAAGCCACCGTGCCCCCCCTAATCTATAATCAGTTTAATAATATAGAGAAACCGCTAAAATTTACAGATAAAGCATTATCTCTGACTTTTTGTAAAGCTCTGACACTGGAGACTCCTTACAGGAACGCTATGGAAACATGTCCACAAAGAATACTAAACAATTTGCTTTTTTAATTAATTAGTCTTTCTGAAAATTGTTACTGTAAAAACGAAAAAACGCATTGATACGATCCAGTGATTCGCCCTGCAGCCGGAACTACTTTCAGAACTGCCGTAAAAAAAAAAATCAGTATCTTTTGATAGCGTTGTGGTGGTGTAAAAGAAAAAAAACCCATATCAAGTTAAGAAGCAAAGCTATATAAAAGTCTAATCGTTACTTTCCTATTCTTCCTAGTCAAGTCTCTGTGAGGCACGAAATACATGCAACGAAGAACTAAAACGCCAAACACTATAAAATGTAGTTCGCGTAACAGTACGCATATAGACCACCTCAGCCACGTGCGGCCGCGTTTCAAAAACCACAACTGAAGTGCGCGAAGGTTTTACATCCGGGAACTTTTGAGTGCATCATCAACATGAAGATGTGGCTCGCATACGCGCACTTTTTGGAAAAGAGAGTACGCGATTTGAGAAACGACCCAACGTTGTTGTTATGCTAGCGTCTTATTACTAACTGATTTGTGACGCACTTTGACTTATTTCCTTGTTTTTTTTTTCCTAGGTAAAACACAATTTTGGGTATTTTATTTTTTTTATCACTTCATTGCGTTTTCAGGGAGGTATACAGAAAATGAATTCAAAGTATTTACATTCAGCTGTGATAAAAGAAATTAGCACAAAACTAAGGACAGCTAAAACTGATTAAAGGCGTTTATTTATCTAATTTTTTAAAGAGTAGATTTATTTTTTATTAATACAGCAAACGAAGGAAGCTAACTAACTAAATCTTTCGATCATGTTAATGATTAATTGATAATTGTTTTTTTTTTAGACTGAAGGCGTGTGCTGCTGAGTGAGTTAAAGTCGTTAACAAGTTTAAAAAGCTCTGAAAGCTAAATTAGATAAGAGATGAAGCTGTCTTAAGGTCGTGTGTGTGTGTGTGTGTGTGTGTGTGTGTGTGTGTGTGTAAACGTCCACAGCTGACCTCACCTCCACCGGTTGACTCCGACGTTAGCCGCTCCAGCGAACCACGGATCCAAAACATAAACACAGCGCGCCGTGTCCGCGCCATTTAACGCCTCCTGTAAAGCCGGATTGTCATGAAGTCGCAGCCCTTTTCGGAACCAGTGCACCGAATTCACCACCATGATCGCAAATTTAATCCATTCTAGCACTAAAAACAATCGTTCCGAAGTTGATCACCGGCCAGTATCCGCCTCCAGTAAGACCACACAGCTGACAACCCGCTCTCCCTTTATTTCTCTCTCTCTCCAGCTTTCCTGAAGTGCCAGCTCATTGGTTCAATCCAAAACGACGTTCTCATCCCTACGCTAGTGCACTTCGACGTAAGGCATTGAATCGCGGCTTCACCGCTCTGCGTAGGTGCCTCATCCATCCAATAGGGTCCGTTTGGGATTCAGCCGACGATTAGGACAGTGACGTAACACGGCTCCGCCCGCCTTCTCCACGCTCTCATTGGCCGGTTGAGCAGCACGTGCGCGGAATATTCAAATAAGGGGGTGGGGCACGTTAAGGGGACGCAGCTATTGGACGCTCCGCACGTGTTAGCTTCACGTTGCCTGTGCTCTACTTGTCAATAATAATGTGTTTAATACTTTCGAAAATTAAACCCGGATCAAAGCAGTTACTGAAGATGACTTAATTAATTTCATTAGCGATTTGACTGTCTTCTTCTTCTTCTTCTTTCGGCTTTTCCCTTCAGGGGTCTTCACAGCGAATCATCTCTCTCCACCTATCCCTATCTTCTGCATCCTCAACACTTGCACCCACTAGCTTCATATCCTCATTAATTCCATCCATATACCTCCTCTTTGGCCTTCCTCTTTGCCTCCTGCCTGGCAGCTCCATGTCCAACATTCTCCTACCAATATACTCACTCTCCCTCCTCTGAACATGTCCAAACCATCTTAATCTGGCCTCCCTAACTTTGTCCCCCAAACGTCCAACATGAGCTGTCCCTCTGATGTACTCGTTCCTAATCCTGTCCAATCTTGTCACTCCCAAAGAGAACCTCAACATCTTCAGCTCTGCTACCTCTAGCTCTGACTCCTGTCTCTTCCTCAGTGACACTGTCTCTAAACCATACAGCATGGCCGCTCTCACCACTGTCCTGTACACCTTCCCCTTGATTCTCGCTGATATTTTCCTATCACACAGAACTCCCGACACCTTTCTCCACCCATTCCAACCTGCCTGCACTCGCTTCTTTACCTCTTTCCCACACTCTCCATTACTCTGGACTGTTGACCCCAGGTACTTAAACTCCTATACTTTCTTCACCTCTTCACCCTGTAACCTTACTGTTCCACTTCCCTCCCTTTCATTCACACACATGTACTCAGTCTTACTACGACTGACTTTCATTCCTCTTCTCTCCAGCGCAAACCTCCACCTCTCCAGGTTTTCCTCCACCTGCTCCCTGCTCTCACTACAGATCACAATGTCATCTGCAAACATCATTGTCCAAGGAGACTCCTGTCTGACCTCCTCTGACAACTGGTCCATCACTATAGCAAACAGGAAGGGGCTCAGAGCCAATCCCTGATGCAGTCCCACCTCCACATTGAACTCCTCTGTCTGACCTACAGCACACCTCACCACTGTCCTGCTCCTCTCATACATGTCCTGCACCACTCTGACATACTTCTCCACTACTCCTGACTTCCTCATACAGTACCACAGCTCTTCTCTTGGCACCCTGTCATACGCTTTCTCCAAGTCTACAAACACACAGTGCAACTCCCTCTGACCATCCCTATACTTCTCCATCAAAATCCTCAGAGCAAAAATGGCATCTGTTGTGCTCTTTCTGGGCATGAAGCCATACTGCTGCTCACAAATTTCCACTACCTTCCTTAACCTAGCTTCCACTACTCTTTCCCATACCTTCATTGTATGGCTCATCAACTTTATCCCCCTATAGTTGCTGCAACTCTGCACGTCACCCTTATTCTTAAAGATCGGCGCCAACACACTTCTTCTCCATTCCTCAGGCATCCTCTCACTCTCTAAAACCCTGTTGAACAAACTAGTTAAAAATTCCACTGCTGTCTGTCCCAGACACTTCCAGACCTCCACCGGGATGTCGTCAGGACCAACTGCCTTCCCACTTTTCATCCTCTTCAAAGCCTTCCTGACTTCATCCTTTCTAATCTTATCTACTTTCTGTTCCACAGAGTTCACCCCTTCTACTCTTTTTTCCCTCTCATTTTCCTCATTCATCAAATCCTCAAAGTACTCCTTCCATCTCCTCTGTACACTCTCCTCACTTGTGAGCACCCTTCCATCTCTATCCTTAATAACTCTAACTTGCTGCACATCCTTCCCATCTCGATCCCTCTGCCTAGCTAACCTGTACAAGTCCTTCTGTCCTTCTCTAGTGTCTAACCTAGTGTACAACTCGTCATATGCCTTCTGCTTGGCCTTAGACACCTCCCTCTTCACTCTGCGCTGTAACTCCTTGTATTCCTGTCTGTTCTCTTCAGTCCTGTCCATGTCCCACTTCTTCTTGGCTAACCTCTTCCTCTGGACACTATCTTGAACTTCCTCATTCCACCACCAAGTCTCCTTATCTTCTTTCCTACACACCACCATCCTATGCTGTCTGGCTACACTCTCTCCCACTACCACTTTACAGTCACTAATCTCTTTCAGATTGCCTCTTCTACATAGGATGTGGTCTACCTGTGTTCTCCTACCTCCACTCTTGTAAGTCACTCTATGCTCCTCCCTCTTCTGAAAATAAGTGTTAACCACACCCATGTCCATCCTCTTAGCAAAGTCCACTACCATCTGTCCTTCTAGGTTCCTTTCCTTAACTCCAAACTTGCCCATCACCTCCTCATTCCCTGTGTTCCCCTCACCAACATGTCCATTAAAATCCGCTCCTATCACCACTCTCTCACCCGTGGGAATCCATCACCTCATCTAATTCACTCCAGAATCTCTCTTTGTCCTCTAACTCACAACCTACCTGTGGGGCATAACCACTAACAACATTCAACATCACCCCTTCAATCTCTAACTTCAGACTCATCACCCTGTCTGACACTCTCTTCACCTCCAGAACATTCCTCACAAACTCCTCCTTCAGGACCACACCTACCCCATTTCTCTTACTATCCACACCATAATAAAACAGCTTGAATCCTGCTCCTATACTACGAGCCTTGCTACCCTTCCACCTGGTCTCCTGTACACACAGTATATCCACCTTCCTTCTCTCCATCACATCAGCCAGCTCTCTACCTTTCCCTGTCATAGTACCAACATTCAGAGTTCCTATTCTCAGTCCTACACTCTTACCTTTCCTCTTCTCTCTCTGTCTGTGCACTCTCCTCCCTCCTCTACTTCTTCCACCAACAGTAGCCCAATTTCCACCGGCGCCCTGTAGGTCAACGGCACCGATGGCGGTCGTTGTTAACCCGGGCCTCGACCGATCTGGTATGAAATTCGTACTGACGATTCGCATGGTTAAATTTGGCAATGTTTTACGCCGGATGCCCTTCCTGACGCAACCCTCTCTATTTATCCGGGCTTGGGACCGGCACAGAAGTCACTGGACTGTGACCCCCATGGCTAGATTAGCGATTTGACTGTAAAATAGTAAAAAAAAAAAAAATTAAACAAAAAACAAAACGGCGACCCTTTACTGGCCACCTTTTTTGGTGCTTTTCCGCCCTCTAGTGGCTGATTTTTAGTATTACTATTATGAGATATCTCAGTTAGTTCCAACAGGAATGGGGAAGATATTATTAAATATTAAACTATTAAATATTACATATGATCTATAGTTTTTTTTGTTGCATTTACCAGTGATACATTAATATAGCAATATCCCCTGAGATTAAAACCTTACACACTGAGATACTAGGAAGCCCACAAGACACTTTTGATATTTTTGCAGGGTTTGTGAGGTTTCAAACTAGAATATAAACAAATAGATTTAAGTACATTTTAGTGATATTGTTAAAAAAACAAGTTACACTCTATGGTTGTGTATGTGACAAATAAAAATTTGAATTTGAAATTTTGAATACATTAAACAAACATTAAACTAACTCTAACTAACTAACTAACTAACTAACTAACTAAAAAGAAAATGTATATCCACATGGGTGTGTGATGTACAGCTGGGGCTGAGTGACAAGGTACAAGATTAAATTCTTTGCTCAAACAAACAAACAAACAAACAAACAAACAAACAAACAAACAAACCTAAAACATAAAAAGACACTTTTCAAAATATCCATGTCCATTGATTGCTTGTATTTAAATTAAAAATTAATTAGGCAGTTAGATACATACTCTCTTTTTCTCTCTGAAACATAAAACATGTGGACGCTCACATGGCGTCTTCAATTCAGCCAGTTTCTAATCCCTTCAAGATCAGGCTTTAAGATCAAGAGAGTGGAGGTGATGCAGGATGACCTTTTTCACACAGCTACTCAGAGTCCACCATCACATAAGCCAAGCTAGCGTCTGTGTAGGATCCCATGTCCACCAGGGAAGTCTCATCAGCCACAGGTGGAAAATAGACTGTACAGTATCTACACAGATCAGCCATAACATTATGACCACCTTCCTAATATCTTGTTGGTCCCCCTGACCCATCAAGCCCTGTGTATTCTGAAACCTTTCTATCAGAACCAGCATTAACTTCTGCAGTAATTTGAGCAACAGTAGCTCGTCTGTTGGATCGGACCACACGGGCCAGCCTTCTCTCCCCATGCGCATCAATGAGCCCATGACCCTGTCTCCGGGTTCACCACTGTTCTTTCCTTGGACCACTTTTGATAGATACTGACCACTGCAGACCGGGAACAACCCACAAGAGCTGCAGTTTTGGAGATGCTCTGATCATTCCATAAAAAAAGTTAAAAAAAGTTTACCTATCCCCCAAGATCCTGACCAACTTTTACCGCTGCATAATTGAGAGCATCTTGACGAGCTCCATCACAGTGTTGTATGGCAGCTCCACAGCTCCACTGTGTGAAAGGAAATCATTGCAAAGGGTGGTGAAAACCGCCCAATGCATCATCGGCACCCAACTACCTACCATTGAGTCCCTTCACCACAGTAGATGTCTGCTCAGAGCACACAAAATTATCAAGGACTCCTCCCACCCTAGTCACAAACTGTTCAACCTTTGTCTGTCCAGGAGAAGATACAGGTCCATCCGCACTAGAACCAGCAGGTTCAGGACCAGTTTTTTCCCCACAACCATAAATCTTCTGACCTCTACACTACACCGCTATGACACTCATGTCTCACTACACTTCACCGCCTTGCAGTTCTGCTTCACCCTGTACATTCTGCTACATCTTCTCTGTATAATAGAATTATAATCTACATATTGTTCATTCATAGATCACACCTAGTTTTTTATCTATCTATCTATCTATCTATCTATCTATCTATCTATCTATCTATCTATCTATCTATCTATCTATCTATCCATCCAGTGGTCTAGCCATCACAATTTGGTCCTTCATCAAACTCGCTCAAATCCTTACGCTTGTCCATTTTTCCTGCTTCTAACACATCAACTTTGAGGACAAAATGTTCACTTGCTGCCTAATATATCCCACCCACTAACAGGTGCCATGATGAGGAGATACTCAGTGCTATTCACTTCACCTGGCATTGCTCACAGTGTTATGGCTGATCGGTGTATCATAGTGTCACAGAACTGGTGATGAGCTGAGGAGACGGAAGCACGCTGGTCGTGCCAGTGTAGAAATATCAGACCCAACGCGGAGTTAGATGGCGTATAGGGGTTTTATTGAACAAAAGAACATGCAGCACACAGACGTAACACAAAGACGATGACTAGCAAATTAAAGGAGACAGACGGCCACTATAAATAAGACACATAATCATAGACACATTAGGAACAGGTGAACAAAGGCGGAGACACATTAGGAAGGCGTGGCTAGACAAACACATGGCTAAATAAACAAAACCCCTGCTGAAGGCCCCCTAGTGGTCCATCGGGGGCACTTGCCCCCGTAACACATAGCTATAATGAACATACTATATTATAATAATTAAAATAGTTAATATTTGATTAATGATTACACTGAGGATGCAGGATGTGTAGTAAAATAAAATAAATTGCAAAAAATGTATGTACAGGTATGTTATAATAAATCCTACCTGCATAATTTCATGATAGTTATAATTATAAGAACCTTTTTCATTATAATGTTTTTTTTTTAATTGAAGCTTATTTCTGGAGCAGTAATAAAAGGGGAAGACAGTATACTAAAGAAAATATGAAATATCTGGAGTATTTTTTACAGTATAGTTCGACAACTTTCTGGAAGAAGTACTTTATCCACCTGCAGTGAATTGGCATTCGCGAGCGAGTCGGCTCTTTGAATCGACTCGCATATATGGGACACCCACCTCCTTTTTGTCTTCTGTTATTGACATAGATGTAGGCAGTGACGTTATTCATGCAATATGGATTATCCCTGTGCTTCAATGAAAAATGTATTTTTATTATCTGAGCTGGTTGTTAGTGTGTTTGATTCTCCGTGTGTATGAATCATGTATTATTCAATACAATGCATTGCTTGTTATTTTGTCTTTTAGAGTAGATTAAACACCACAGTAAAATTTTGTGAAGCAATTTCAGACAAATCACCAGGCAAAAATATCACCAAATTTAAAATTGTCTGTTTGGAATCTGACGAATCGGCTCATATTTTCTGAAGAATCGGCTCTTACTTTCTGAAGAATCGACTCTGATTTTCTGAAGAATCGACTCTGATTTTCTGAAGAATCGGCTCTGATTTTCTGAAAAATCGACTCTTATTTACTGAAGAATCGGCTCTTATTTTCTGAAGAATATCGGCTCTTATTTTCTGAAGAATCGGCTCTTAGTTTCTGAAGAATCTCGGCTCTTATTTAATGAAGAATCGGCTCTTATTTTCTGAAGAATCGGCTCTGATTTTCTGAAGAATCGGCTCTTATTTTCTGAAAAATCGACTCTTATTTACTGAAGAATCGGCTCTTATTTTCTGAAGAATATCGGCTCTTATTTTCTGAAGAATCTCGGCTCTTATTTAATGAAGAATGGGCTTCTAAAAAAATTTTGAAAATCGGATATTTTTTAAGAATTTGACTTTTGAAGAAGTACTTTATCCACCTGCAGTGAATTGGCATTCGCGAGCGAGTCGGCTCTTTGAATCGACTCGCATATATGGGACACCCACCTCCTTTTTGTCTTCTGTTATTGACATAGATGTAGGCAGTGACGTTATTCATGCAATATGGATTATCCCTGTGCTTCAATGAAAAATGTATTTTTATTATCTGAGCTGGTTGTTAGTGTGTTTGATTCTCCGTGTGTATGAATCATGTATTATTCAATACAATGCATTGCTTGTTATTTTGTCTTTTAGAGTAGATTAAACACCACAGTAAAATTTTGTGAAGCAATTTCAGACAAATCACCAGGCAAAAATATCACCAAATTTAAAATTGTCTGTTTGGAATCTGACGAATCGGCTCATATTTTCTGAAGAATCGGCTCTTACTTTCTGAAGAATCGACTCTGATTTTTCTGAAGAATCGGCTCTTATTTTCTGAAGAATCGGCTCTTATTTTCTGAAAATTCGACTCTTATTTACTGAAGAATCGGCTCTTATTTTCTGTAGAATATCGGCTCTTATTTTCTTAAGAATCGGCTCTTAGTTTCTGAAGAATCTCGGCTCTTATTTTCTTAAGAATCGGCTCTTAGTTTCTGAAGAATCTCGGCTCTTATTTAATGAAGAATCGGCTCTTATTTTCTGAAGAATCGGCTCTGATTTTCTGAAGAATCGGCTCTTATTTTCTGAAAAATCGACTCTTATTTACTGAAGAATCGGCTCTTATTTTCTGAAGAATCTCGGATCTTATTTTCTGAAGAATCGGCTCTTATTTTCTGAAGAATCGGCTCTTATTTTCTGAAGAATCTCGGCTCTTATTTAATGAAGAATCGGCTCTTATTTTCTGAAGAATCGGCTCTTATTTTCTGAAGAATTGGCTCTTATTTTCTGAAGAATCTACCCTTATTTTCTGAAGAATCGGCTCTTACTGGTGAGATGAGCGAAATGGTTCGACTCACTGGGAAAGAGTCAGAATTCGCAGCACTTTTCTCTGTATCTTCGGTAGTGCTTTAAATTAAACAAATGCTGTAGACCTTTAGATGGCGCTGTAGGCTCATAATTTGACAGGTTTAGGGTTAATGCGTCACTTAAATCAAATACGCAATCACTCACAGATGTTCTGGATCTTTCCTCGTTGTGAGCATGCACAGAATAAACATTAATACGCATCAATACACGGGACAAATATTCCACATTAACTGACAGAATTAAATAAATTGCATTAATTAACATCCCAGCACTTGCTGAAAAAGCTTTAACACCAACCCTGATAAAGCAGGAATAATTTACATTTCAGTTATTGGTGAGGATTGTGGCATTAATGCTGCCTGTGCTTTCATGCTTGTTCAACCAATGTATTGCCAAATGAGTTGAATTATTTCTGCTCAGTATGCAAATGCTTCTACACAAGGTCCTGTGCACAAACAAAGCATTTACATTCAGTTATTTGTCTGATGCTTTTATACAAAACATGTGAGCTAATATCCAGTCTAAAGCATTGCTAAGAAATTTAAGATTAAAAATCTTTAGGGTTCGTCACTGGCTTGATAACAGTCTTGAGGTTTGCACTCACAACCTACTGACCAATAAAACAGAAACCATAAAAACCCAGTGCATGTGTCTGACCACCACCAGTACATTTGTGAGTACTGTTTTCAACGACATTCTCTTCACGGTGTGCTCCTTAGCCAGGGGTTTATATTAGGGCGACCTCAGGGGGGCAGAACTTCCTCACTCTTGATCATGCGCAAGCTCCAGTACTATAATTGGACGGAAATAAATCATAGCATGGCATAATGGTGATAATAATAAATGTTTATATAATACAGATTTATATAATACTGCTTTACAGAAAAAAAAAAAAATTAAATTTCACAATTGGGATATTTTCCTTCCGTCACTGTATAATGTGTGTTCAATCGTTAATTTTAATTAATAATTAGTTTAATTGTATAAGACAAATAAATATAAATACATTTTAATTGTAAAAGACAGTTCAAGGCGATTCATTTCAAACTGACAAGCAAGGAAAAATTGACCCCCAAAAAAGGGATGAGCATGTATATAGTTGCAGGGATTAGTTGTTCTTACGATCCCAAAACTAATCTCCAACAGGAGCGTGTGCTTTATTCCTCTTACACCGCAGCAGTTTTATAACTTCTAAATCATATTGTGAAATATCAGCACATTTTATCCTTTAATCCAAGTTACATTCAATGTTGTGGAATGTACATAAAAAAGTAAGCTGCTTTGACTGGAACTGAATAGAAGAGTGATGTGGTTTAAGCAGATAACAAAAAGATGTTTTAATCACACATTACTCACCATGTTAATGTTGAGGACTTTATAAAACATTACAGAAACATTGATACTAACAAAAAACAAAGCAAAACAAAAAACAGGGCTCTCAGGGTTTATTAGAAAAGTGAAAAGTCCAGATACTATAATCTGTTAGATAGATAGGTAGATAGATAGATAGATAGACAGATAGACAGACAGACAGACAGACAGACAGACAGACAGATAGATAGATAGATAGATAGATAGATAGATAGATAGATAGATAGATAGATAGATAGATAGATAGATAGAAAGAAAGAAAGACAGACAGACAGACAGACAGATAGATGGATGGATGGATAAATAGATAGATGGATGGGTGGATGGATGGATAGATAGATAGATAGATAGATAGATAGATAGATAGATAGATAGATAGATTAGTATCTGACAGCTTTAAGATTAGAAGCTGAAATATATGTGACAGTAAAAAGGAGGTGTAATTCCCCTCACTGTAATCTATCTTCTGCTGCGTAGTACAGTTTGTATTGATCGCAGTTTATATTGTGACATCTAGCTGCTAACATTCAGAGTGTCAATCCTCAGAGATGTCATCATGCTAGCTAACATTTGAGAGATTAGGAATAAATTCAGCAAGGTTTTAGCGTTAATAATTTTCCAGAATCTTTTTGATTAAGTCCAGAGGAAAGGATCCAAGATCCCTGGAATTGGGTTAGACCTGCATTGGAAACTAATGCTGTGCAGTGTAAAATGGAATAAACACACACACACACACACACACACACACACACACACACACACACACACACACACATTTCAGACATGATTAGCTAATAGCCCCAAAACATGGCACGTTCTTTAGTAAACATAAAGTGGTTTCAGACACAGCCTGTCTCTGTATTTACTATAAAAACAACTCCAGCAGTTTTCTTGAGGTGACCGAGCTATTGCTCTCTGAGAGCTTAAAAGAGAAGCCTCTCATTTATAATGTTTTTCTACTTTCTGTATATGCGCTTGTGCAATTTCTGATACGTGATGTGTTGTGATCAATAATGGTAAATCCACATTCAGCCTGGGGGATCGGAGACATTTGTTATGAATGGCCTGTGAAAATTCTGGGTGTTAGACGCTTTAAATTCAATCACTGACAAAGCAGAGGTGAGAGCGCTGACAGGCAGAAACTCTTTACTGCTCTAAGCTTCCAAAACTGGATGCATCTGATGATATCGAAGAGTTTCCCAGCTGTAATCTGTTTTTTATTACTGCCATGATGGGAATGAGGCGAAATAGAAAACTTTTAAAACCTTGGGTCAAGTGGGTTTTCAAAAAAACATACAGATTTATTCCCGGGAAAAATATCAGTATGTCAGAAAATTGCTCAGGCATTAAAGATTTCTTTAAAACTAAAATTTCAGGGACTTCACTAATGCAATCTCTATCAGCCATGACACTTAATGACTTTTTTTTCTTCTTCTTCTCCTTCCTCTGAGATATTTTAATCTCTGATACTTTCCCCTTAATGCGTCATGTGGTGCATCTCAAATGACTTTCACGTACAAGCTGGACAGTGATGAGGTGATTGAGTCCATTTAATTCTGCACCTTAAAAGGAAACAAATTACAAAAAAAAAACATCCTTATTTTTTCAAAGAAATAACAAAACAACTGTTAATTAAATGTTCAATAGAGAGATGCTTGAAGGTACCATGTAGGGACTGTATTAAAATCAGACAGGGTTATAAGTAGTATCCCTTCAGGAAGAAATAAAAAAGACAAACCTGTTATTTCAATAGTGCAACCAGTCCAGGGTTAAAGTTGAGCTCATAACATGTCCATAGGAAACAACTAAAATATCTCGGGTCCCTAGCTTGAGCTAAAGTCTGTATGGTTTCTGTGCAAGTTCTCCTTGTGTTCCTCTGGTTTAAAAAAACAATTTGCTGTATGACAAATATAAGCTGATGTTCTATCGACTTGCTCGCCTTTCTACATGTTGCGTTGAACTCCATTTAGCTCCATAGAGTTTTATAAAATGGGAATTTTTGACCATTGAGTGAAACAAGTACTAATAGAGGCTCATTGAGGCAGGAATCTCGCTGCCCCATTCTCAGTGGAGGAGTAAAGGACAGGAAGGTTAATGACAGGTTTGAGTTTTTTCCGCACACCAAACTGGCGAAATAGCATTTTCAATAAAAAAAGCCCTGAATCAATTTAAAGTTGGCGCAGTGGTACAGATGCTCAAATTACTTCCTTACAGCTCCACGGTCCTCGGGTCGATCCTGAGCTTAGGTTACTGTTACTGTTTTCTTTCTGTGCATATTCTCATCACGCTGATGAAGGTTTCTTCAGGATTCTCTGCTTTCTTTACAGCCAGCATTTGTTAAATTGTTAATTTTGAATGTACTGTAGTCGGTGGTTCTGTGTGATAGACTGCCATCACATCCACGGTGCTTTCTTGACTGAGAAAAATGTCTCCAAATACAAACCCGATTCCAAAAAAGTTGGGACACTGTACAAATTGTGAATAAAAACAGAATGCAATGATGTGGAAGTTTCAAATTTCAATATTTTATTCAGAATAAAACATAGATGACATATCAAATGTTTAAACTGAGAAAATGGATCATTTTAAGGGAAAAATAAGTTGATTTTAAATTTCATGGCATCAACACATCTCAAAAAAGTTGGGACAAGGCCATGTTTCCCACTGTGTGGCATCCCCTCTTCTTTTTATAACAGTCTGCAAACGTCTGGGGACTGAGGAGACAAGTTGCTCAAGTTTAGGAATAGGAATGTTGTCCCATTCTTGTCTAATACAGGCTTCTAGTTGCTCAACTGTCTTAGGTCTTCTTTGTCGCATCTTCCTCTTTATGATGCGCCAAATGTTTTCTATGGGTGAAAGATCTGGACTGCAGGCCGGCCATTTCAGTACCCGGATCCTTCTTCTACGCAGCCATGATGTTGTAATTGATGCAGTATGTGGTCTGGCATTGTCATGTTGGAAAATGCAAGGTCTTCCCTGAAAGAGACGACGTCTGGATGGGAGCATATGTTGTTCTAGAACTTGGATATACCTTTCAGCATTGATGGTGCCTTTCCAGATGTGTAAGCTGCCCATGCCACACGCACTCATGCAACCCCATACCATCAGAGATGCAGGCTTCTGAACTGAGCGCCGATAACAACTCGGGTTGTCCTTGTCCTCTTTAGTCCGGATGACATGGCGTCCCAGTTTTCCAAAAAGAACTTCAAATTTTGATTGGTCTGACCACAGAACAGTTGTTTCCCCTTTGCCACAGGGCCATTTTAAATGAGCCTTGGCCCAGAGAAAACGCCTGCACTTCTGGATCATGTTTAGATATGGTTTCTTTTTTGACCTATAGAGTTTTAGCCGGCGACGGCGAATGGCCCGGTGGATTGTGTTCACCGACAATGTTTTCTGGAAGTATTCCTGAGCCCATGTTGTGATTTCCATTACAGCAGCATTCCTGTATGTGATGCAGTGCCGTCTAAGGGCCCGAAGATCACGGGCATCCAGTAAGGTTTTCCGGCCTTGACCCTTACACACAGAGATTGTTCCAGATTCTCTGAATCTTTGGATGATATTATGCACTGTAGATGATGATAACTTCAAACTCTTTGCAATTTTTCTCTGAGAAACTCCTTTCTGATAATGCTCCATTATTTTTGGCCGCAGCATTGGGGGAATTGGTGATCCTCTGCCCATCTTGACTTCTGAGAGACACTGCCCCTCTGAGAGGCTCTTTTTATACCCAATCATGTTGCCAATTGACCTAATAAGTTGCAAATTGGTCCTCCAGCTGTTCCTTATATGTACATTTAACTTTTCCGGCCTCTTATTGCTACCTGTCCCTACTTTTTTGGAATGTGTAGCTCTCATGAAATCCAAAATGAGCCAATATTTGGCATGACATTTCAAAATGTCTCACTTTCAACATTTGATATGTTATCTATATTCTATTGTGAATAAAATATAAGTTTATGAGATTTGTAAATTATTGCATTCCTTTTTTATTCACAATTTGTACAGTGTCCCAACTTTTTTGGAATCGGGTTTGTAATTTTCTCCTGTGAATATATTTAACATGTTCGACTGCAAAGGTGTGTGCACTGCTGAGGTCTAGACCACCACACACCACCTTTCTTCTTCATTTGTATTATTTTAACACTGCCACCAACTGCTGCTATTACAGAAGTATACATTAATCAGCCATAACACTGTGGGCAGTGAGAGGTGAAGTGAATAAGTCTGATGATCTCCTCATCATGGCACCTGTTAGTGGGTGGGATATATTAGGCAGCAAGTGAACATTTTGTCCTCAAAGTTGATGTGTTAGAAGCACATGTGGAAAAATGGACAAGCGTAAGGATTTGAGCGAGTTTGACAAGGACCAAATTGTGATGGCTAGACCACTGGAACAGAACATCTCCAAAACTGCAGTTCTTGTGGGGTGTTCCCGGTCTGCAGTGGTCAGTATCTATCAAAAGTGGTCCAAGGAAGGAACAGTGGTGACCCGGAGACAGGGTCATGGGCGGTCAAGGCTCATTGATGCACGTGGGGAGAGAAGGCTGGCCCGTGTGGTCCGATCGAACAGACAAGCTACTGTTGCTCAAATTGCTGAAGATGTTAATGCTGGTTCTGATAGAAAGGGGTCAGAATACACAGTGCAGGACGGGTCAGGGCTGTTTTGGCAGCAAAAGGGGGACCAACACAATATTAGGCAGGTGGTCATAATGTTATGCCTGATCAGTGTAAGTGTATATAGGTTTACAAGAACCCTCTTTGTTTACAATCCTCTTATTTTTGCACAATGTACTGTGTATTATACAGAATGTGTACTGGTCAGTTTTATTTTGTGTATTTTGTGTATATGTCCTGTACTGGTTTGTTTTGTATTGTCTGTTTGCACTAGGTTGCACCACTTTGTGTGGCTAGGACAACTTACTTCAACCACTGAAATTCTGTGTAAGGTTAACCAACAGAAATAAAAACATCACACTGAAAGCTAAAAGTGTCCTGAATAATTTTATGTCAGACTTGCGACCACAAAATAATTCATTTGTTTATATTAATTGAAAACGTCCCATAAGTTGATTTTTCATTCCATTAAACCCTGTTAAATGATCTGGTTTTAATAATCCAGAAACCTCTGTATTTATTTATTTATTTATTTATTTATTTATTTATTTATTAGAAACTTCTGTACAATTTATCGTTTTGGATTTTAACAAGGACAAAGACAACTCATGCGTGCTGTCCGGCTTCAATATGTGTATAACGATTTTAAACGATCTCTCGGGGCCACGCATAGTTAAACAGCAATCAAAGTTTGTTTGTATGGACAGATTTATTCTTTAAATGACCTTTTCTGTATTTCTAGTTGAGCAGTCTCCTTCAAAGCAGCACCTGAGACTCGATGCTGTCTTGCAGGAACCAGGTGCTTGCTGCCTGCTGTGATGGGTTTAATTCATGTCTGGCCAGGATGGCATGTCACTGCCAGGCAGCACTGATATATTGGCAGTCCAACAGAGAAGCTCTGGAGGAGGAAACCAGCACTGCTTCTCAGGTAGATCTAAAACTTTTCCTTTTTTTTAAATTTATTTATTTATTATTTTACAGTATCTGCATACAACTTCACATTTTCAAATTAAATGACATAACACTAAAGAAACTGCAGAAATGAAATTATTTACATGTGGAAATTGGTAGATTTTAGCAATTAATATAATAATAAGATGTATTGGTGCTCGATGTATCTGGTTAGCTGTTCGGTGAGCTCCTCACTGGCAACAAGAAAAATACCTGCAGTATCAAACAGAGGCGAATGAAGTTACATCTCAAAATGCTGAAAATAAGTATAGTATCCTGTAGCGATGATAGCATCTTGGCTTAGATTTCAATGTCGTCCTGCTGGCTTGTGCCTAGTGTACCATCAGATCAGTACAGTATATCACAACAACCATAATTACAACAAACCTGCAGTCAACCTACATACAGTCTGAGTAACAGTACAAACAAACAGTGCGCTTATTTTCCCTTATAATATTGTATAAAGAATCTACATTCATGCATTTATCAAAAGTTTCTACACAACTCAAACCTAGCAGGTGTCAAGCTGGATCTCTCTATTTGGTAGAATTTCCAGTCTGGCATACAAGCTGAATAAAAAACAAATTTCATGTCCAGTAGGTGTTTTTCATCCGGTACAAAAAGTCAACAGGCTACAGCGCAGGTGTGACCTTGAGATCGAGCTATGTGGAGTTTGACACAGACAAATAAACAAGGCTTTTTTTCCTCCTGCTCTTTCATTGATATTAGCTGTTCATACACAGCCTTTGTGTCTTAGTTAAATGCTACATGGTGAAATGTTTCCATTCGGACATGTCAATTAAACTCGTTAATCACTTCATCGCCATTTCATTAGTGATGCATTAGAGAAATTAAGACACTTCTAAAAATTCTAACCAACCACATTATGGGTAGCCCTAACCTATAATTTGATTTAAGAGAGAAGAAAGGACACTCAGATGCTTCATGGGAGTTGATTAATCTCATCTGCATTGCGGTGGTATTTAGCCTTTGGCCCTGTGAACAGATTCAGGCTTGATAAGGTGACACTTTTTCCAGTCCTGCGTTATCCAAGCTCCACTTTCACTCAGGGCTCTTCATAATTAGTCTCGCGAGAAGCATAATATGTACACTATATTGCCAAAAGGAACAGTTTGGGGATGTTTGAGTTTAATACCAAAAAATGTTTATGGAGACAGTAATTGCAAGCCATTATTCAGTTAGAGAATTCTTTAAAACTACAACAAATCCATTTAAGTTGTTTCTGTGTGACAAACCTCAGAAATATCAATTTAAAAAAAAAAAGTTACGACATCATTATAGACTCCTGAGTGAGACGTCAGCTTCTCACAGAGAAGGGAGATTGAACTAGTTTTTACTGATTTTACTGAAAGGGATAAAGAGTTTTGTCGTTCCACCTCCCATTTCATCTCAGCTAAATAGCTAACTGTCATATCAGTGTAGCTGTTTTGCTAACTGAAATTGAAGAGGTGTAGCTCACTAGTTAGCTAACATGACTAATTTATATACACTATATGTTCCAACATGACTGCACACCAGTGCACAAAGCAAGGTCCATAAAGACATGGATGAGCGAGTTTGGTGTGGAGGAACTTGACTGGCCTGCACAGAGTCCTGACCTCAACCCCATAGAACACCTTTAGATGAATTAGAGCGGAGACTGTGAGCCAGACCTTCTCGTCCAACATCAGTGCCTGACCTCACAAATAAGCTTCTAGAGGAACGGTCAAAAATTCCCATAAACACACTCCTAAACCTTGTGGAAAGCCTTCCCAGAAGAGTTGAAGCTGTTATAGCTGCAAAGGGCGGGACAACTCCATATTACATTCATGTGCATGTAAAGGCAGACGTCCCAAAACTTAATGTACATATTAGACACCTGGGCAGATAACAGAGCATTTTTCTCAGTTACTAATGTTTGTGGACAACTGAGCATCACATCTATATGCTGAGTGAAAGAACACAATTGTACAGAATGTCTTTGTATGGTGCATCAATACAATTTCCCTTCAATGGATCTTAGATGCTCGAACTTGTTCCAGCATGACAAAGTGAGATCCATGAAAACACGGTTTGACAAGTTTGGGCTGAAAGAACTGGAGTGTTCTGTGCAGAGCCCTGACCCTGACTGAACCCCATTGAACATCTTTGGGATGAACTGGAACACCAACTGAACACCAGACCTCCTCACTCTTACAACACCGGTGTCTGATCTCACTAATGCTCTTGTAGCTGAATGATCACTAATCCACACAGACACACTCCAACATCTAGCAGAAAGCCTTCCAAAAAAATGTCGCTATTTTTAAAATATTTTGTTGTCTTTTGTTTGAATATTTTTATTGATTTTTCCAGGTGTTAAGAAAAAAAAAACCAATCAGTAAGTGGGCATTATTTAAAATGGTCAATATAGAGCTTCCTGGTGGTCCAGTGGCAGGATCCCACTCTCATTGCTGCAACCCGGGTTGGATTCCTGGGCAGGGCGCTAACCCAGTCACTGAAGAATTAACTCTCAGTGCCGGTCCCAAGCCCGGATAAAATGGGAGAGTTGTGTCCAATGCAGACCAAATGATCCGCTGTGGCGACCTCAAACAGCCGAAAGAACAACATTGTTTAAAATGGTCAACATGTTCAATGAAAGGGTGCCACACCTCAAAAAAGTGTTCCTCTTCATGAGTACCAAATCTTTTCGAGGTAGAGACAGGACATCATTTCTCTAATCCACTGAATATGTGTGGGTGGGAGGGGATCTTTCCACTTTAATAGGAGTTAACAAAGAAGAGAAGGCAAAGATTTTGCACATGCTGACAACCATGACTCCATCCTCTGGAGCAACTCCGAATAATGCCACAAGAGGTAATATGTGCTGAAGAACCACCGAAAGGGTGTATCGATCGCCGGTGCTCTAATTTAGAACATGTCCGTTTTTTTGTCTTTTAAAGCTAAATAAATTTTAAATAAATTCAATTCTTGCATTGTGCCATGTATTCCATCATGACCACTACTTGTAAATCACATCTATAAACTCTGTCTGGATACAACAGTACACTTTTTAATACATCCATCCCTAAAATTACCCTAATATTCACTGCTTAGTAGTTAATTAATGTAAAACGTTTTGGCTAAATGACCCTGGTCAATTAGTAAATGGGTTACAAACAATTTTATGTGTTGCACACACACACACACACACACACACACACACACACACACACATGCATGAGAAATCACCCAAATTTGATCTTTTCTGGTACATATGATATAAATGTATAGTGTATACTGTGTCCAACAGGTTTATTCTAATGCATACAAATACTCCACTTTTTACATAATTCTAACTCAGACTACATTTCTGGAAGGCCTAATATCAACAGAATAAAGCTCTTTATTTCTTGGTAAAGTATCTTTTGTTTTTTTCTTTGTCCCTAGTTTCCAGAAGTGTCCAGGTTTCGACCTTTCTCTGCCTGCTGCTAAATTAGAGAACTACATATCTAACTACATAAAACGCTTCAGCCTGTTTTCTCACTGTTGCTGTGGGTTATCCGTCTTTCCTTGAACAGCCTTAATAAAGAGACTTCCTTTCATTTACATCCAGCCACTTCTGAATTTAATAGCAAATGGTGCGAAGACTTTAAACTTGTGCCTCTGGCTATGACTCTGCGTTAATGGTCGAGTGATTAATGCTGTTTTTTTCCTACTTAAAGACTTGCTAAATTGTAGGGGGCAGATGGTGGGGGCAGAGGAGCCCGTCTCTTCCTGTTGCTGTCTCGGATCTACTGTACATCTGTGTCTGAGAGGATAGAGACTTGTTGGCATTGAACGTCCTTCTGCAGATGGTATTGTCCTCTGAGATGAAGAGAGAGGAATGGATGAGGGGGAGCTGATAATAAAAGTTTTATTTATTTATATAGCATCTATCAAATGAATAAAGATCAAAATGCATATCATAGGATTTAGAGAAAAGGAAATAACAAATCAATGACGAGTAATTATTCAAAATTAGTCAATCAGTATTAGTTTATTAGATCAGTTTTTAATTAAAGACAATTCCAACATATTTTTAAAAATCATATATCTTAAATTTAAGACAATTCCAACATAATTCCATTTACATTTCTGGCATTTGGCAGACGCCCTTATCCAGAGCAGTAGATGAGAAACATCTGTTTTGCACACTGGTTTGTTCAACTGTCATTAAACAGTCTTTTTTTGTGGCAAACCGTGTTGTGAGTTCTCTAATCTATGTGCCAACTGAAACAGATGCAGAATCGGACAAAACAATTAGACAAGGTCAGAAATATTGGCAGAGGTCAGATGACCAGCAAACATGGCTAATGGCAAAAACACAGGTCATGAAGTAGCAGGAACAATGGTCAAAACCGGGGAATCAAAACAATGAACAATGGCTAGGAAATGGAGCGTAAACAGAACGAATACTTTGCAATGTTGTGAACACACAGAGTGTGTTTGTGTGTGTTTTGGGATGGGTGTGTGTGTTGATGCGTGTGTGTACTGATTGAACACAGGTGTTTTCTATCAGTAGCTGGATAACTTTTTGTATGTGTTTTGTGTGTGTGTGTGTGTGTGTGTGTGTGTGGTTGAGAGTGTAGTCCTGGGCGGTCAAGTTTGTAGGCCGTAGTGTTTGCTGGGAATTGGATTTCATGACTGAAAGTGACGTGACACTATGGAGTGAAGCTCGTTTCTACCATGTATCGAAAAAATATTAAACAGATTTATCTTACAGTTAAGACTTCACATATTCACAATTGCGAATTTTCTCTTAATCTCTTAATTACATATTAATTTAGCAGGATGAATGCTGTATATTTAGTATGACACAAAAACCCTTGTGCGATATTGCTTTTAGACAACAGTTCGATAACCTAATAAACTGTAAGTTATATTGCGGACACAATATGCTCATATCATTTTGTTTATTCAGGAAATAGATCATGAAAAAGCTACACTCATTTTATGGCATGTTAAATAACTGGCTAGCTAGCTTACCTTGATTTGTACATTAAATATCTTCCTGGTGAAATAAATGTTCTTCCTGATAAAATTATACATTTATATTTGCAGACACTCTTTTCCAGAGTGACGTACAAAAGTGCTTTGAAGTCTCTATCAAGGAAACATCAACACGGGTTCAATAGGTCACAGATTTAGGATACGATCAGCCTAAAAACAAACAGGAACAATAGCTAGTTTAAGTGTTTCAGGAAGAGGTAGGTCTTCAGCCGTCGTTTGAAGATGGTCAGTGACTCCGCTGCTCGGACATCTAGGGGATGTTCGCTGGTGTGGTTATATTAAATATAAACACACTTGGAACGCAACTCATCCAATCAACTGCTATATGATATGACACAAATCTTTTGTTTCCAATATTTAAGCCACACGAAAACCCAGCAGCAGTGTGTAAACATGCGATATTACATCTCTGTAGTGTTGCTTTCAGAGGGAACTGGCCACTCTCAACTAGTGTGTCTTTGGTGTATGCTGTTATGGCTAGGTCAGGGGCAGGGCCTAATCACTGTGAGTCTGAATCCCAGGACCACCAAGCTGCTACTGCTGGGCCCCTGAACAAGGCCCTTAACCCTCAATTGCTCAGTTGTATGAAATGAAATAAAAAAAAGGAATGTAAGTCGCCCTGGATGAGGGCGTCTGCCAAATGTCAGAAATGTAAATGTAAAAAAGTCACCAATTTATAAAAAGAAATTGTGAGAATCTACCTAATATTCTCTCATCTACAAAAAACTACAGTAGAACCTCGGTATAGGAATTTAATTGGTTCTGGAGGTGAGTTCTTAAGGTGAAAATTTGTACTGTGAAATGAATTTTCCCATCAGAAATAATATAAATTCAGATAATCCGTTCCAGCCGCCTAAAAATCTGACCAATATGACC
Organism: Hemibagrus guttatus; assembly: GCA_033459395.1. Classification (NCBI taxonomy): domain Eukaryota; kingdom Metazoa; phylum Chordata; class Actinopteri; order Siluriformes; family Bagridae; genus Hemibagrus; species Hemibagrus guttatus. The sequence goes on along the minus strand of JAUCMX010000009.1, from coordinate 28,448,437 downwards.
AATACGAATCGTATGTAAACTGTATGGCTGCTTACAAAGAACTGACCCAAGCCAAGCATTCCATGTCAAGACTCCTCACAGGAAGTCGTGCCACCAAGCTTGGGCTAAAAATAGAACAGACCGCCCACGCCACTGATCTGTCAACAAAAAACACCCCAAAAATCTCCTAGCTTTTGAACGCATGCTGAAGACAATGCTGGTATCGTGGGTTGACTCAGCTTTCACTGACTGACAAAAAAACTCCGTAAAATTCGTAAACTTGCCTGCCTAAACTTGTTCCACTGACGCTAACAAGTTTTGAACGGCTCCCGGACGTATGTGCAACTTAGCCGGCGTTCGGTTCAGTTTGTTCCTTTAGTTAGATAATTTATGAAAAAGCATATGATTAGAGTCTATTTCATCTGGATCATTTTTAGCAATTTAGTATTTTTAAATATGTTTATCAGCCCTGTACTGGCTGAAATATTTCTCTTGGTGTGTATCTAAGCCACCATTTAACAACTCCATGGTCTAGATGATAAGATTAGCATCTCTGATTATATCAGCCAAGAAATCCTGCAGAGCTCTTCAGAAATTCATAACAATATGACTGTTTATTTTTCTTACACAACTTCTTGTGCAACCTACTTACTACTGAAACTTACTGTACTCCCTTCAGACGCTGTAACTGCTTTAGAAAGGATTTTGTATTCCGATGCTCGACTGGCTCATACCCTCTCGATGACTCACTCGGCGAGATCACTCCACAGGGTTCCTGTTGCAGCAGGAATCAAATTCAAAACTTTTGTCCTTGTATTCCAGGCCTCAAAGGGTTGGCAGTGTTCCAGATTATCTTCACACACTAGTTCAGAAATACACTCCTTCTCATCAACTCAGGTCTTAAACTTCAGGGCATGTCCTTTTCGTAAGACAAGATCTCACAGCTTCAGTGTTCTGCTGCTAACATGAACTTGGTGTGTCCAGTCCTTTCTCAAAGACAAAGATCAAACCCTCTACTTCAAACAATATCTAGGAAAAACATCTTAATTGTCTGGCTTCTATAGTATATGTCCACACATTTTGTCCTTTTTAGCTTCTGACAAGCTGACCAGCGTAACGCTTATATAAATCAGAATTAGTAGGTGTTATGTTAGTAAAAAAAAACATTTCTAGGTATTGTACTTCGCATAAGACAGAAAAGACAATTCTGGTCAGATTCTGAAAAAAAAAATTACTGAAGTAAAACGATAGACTAAAGAAGACACACGGAATACTCAATCTCTCAGCTTCCCTGGCTTACCATGATGCTCCAAAGTACCACCATCCATCATACACTCCATGAAATAAAGCCTATTAATCAATGTTATCAGTAAGAGCCAAGAGTTATTTGTCTTCTTCTTGGATCCGGCACGATCCTTGAATCTTTACAAGACTGAAAGTTTCATTGATTGTAGATACACACAGACAGGTTTGGACTCAAGCCTTCATGATTAATTGAAACCTAACTACATTTAAATGACAAAACAAATCCCAGTACACAACTGCTGAGACTGTAAAAGCTATAAAAGTCTGGCCAATCACTCAGGCCTATTAAGAGATTTAGCATTCGGTTAACAAACCTAGAAGTAGAAGGCATTTTAATTGACAAGGATTCTTGTTCTTGGTGATTTTTTCACATGTTCATTAGCATGTCAGTTTAGTTACGAGGCACAGAGATATTCTGGGTTTATAAAGTACAGTGGGACTGTTTGGTAACAGCAGATTTTTTATGAGAACCAATATGGTAAATCATGTATAGAGTAAATAATGCACATACTGTATATCCTAGCATAAAATAATCCAGAGAAACCTAGCAACCTGATGCTAATCTAATTAAAAAAATCTCCATCAAGAATTTTATTTTGGAATCGGATTGAAATGAGCTAAAACGTTATATACCTTTTGTTATGTACTTGTAATGATATCTAATGTGTAACTTTAGAAGATCCTCATGGCTGTCAGTGTCTAAATGATGCTAAGCAGTGGACTAGCATGTAATATATGGGCATAAACACAGAAACCTCGTGTTTATATACGAGAAAGGAACTGTAGGCATTCTGTTCGACTGCCTAAAACACAGTTACAACATCAAGGGCATAGTGGAGCTAAAAGCTGAGGTGCTGCCCAAACAGATGCCATGATCTTTGTAATTGTAAGCTGAACAAAATTAGCTAACTAAACCCGTTATGGGCAGCTCCTCATTAAGAACATGACCTAGCTATCTAGCATTTTTGAGCTAGTTTCTTGCTATAGATTTTAAGTGAGCTATATAGGTTTGTTAAAGGTACACTATATTGCCAAAAGTTTCGGGACACCTGCCTTTACATACACATGAATGTAATATGGAGTTGTCCCGCCCTATTTCAACTATAACAGCTTCAACTCATCTGGGAAGGCTTTCCACAAGGTTTAGGAGTGTGTTTATGGGAATTTTTGACCATTCCTCTAGAAGCACATTTGTGAGGTCTAATTCATCCCAAAGGTGTTCTATGAGTTTGAGGTCAGGACTCTGTGCAGGACCCGTCAAGTTCCTCCACACCAAACTCACTCATCCATGTCTTTATGGAGCTTGCTTTGTGCACTGGTGTGCAGTCATGTTGGAACAGGAAGGGGTCATCCCCAAATTGATATGACAGTTAGCTATTTAGCTGAGATGAAATGGGAGGTGGAACAACAGAACTCTTTATCCCTTTATTCCATGGCTTGGAAAAGTTCAATCGATTGTATTTGGTAAAATCCAGTGTGTTTATGAAGACTTTTGCATTTCAGACACCCAAAAGAATAATGTGACAATGTAGAAAACAAATTCTAAATCAGTACCAAATCAGTAAAAACTAGTTCAATCTCAAGCTTCCCTCCTGGTTGCTGTTTTTTGCTGACGTCTCACTCAGGAGTCTATAATGATGTCGTAACTTTTAAAAAATAGATATTTCTGAGGTTTGTAACACAGAAACAATTTAAATGGATTTGATGTAGTTTTAAAGAATTCTCTAACTGAATAATGTCTCGTAATTAGTGTTTCCATAAACATTTTTTGGTATTAAACTCAGACATTTGGGCCTGATTGTACTCGCAAAACAGTAGTATTAATTACTACAGAGTGTGTTTGTACAGTGCAACTTATTGTACTGATCATCGCATCTGGTGTCGGAGTAACACAATACAGTTCACTTCAAAGGAGATGAAGTTACACCAGCCTTGCTTTGACCCCACACAGGGGCAAAGGTGATAAATCGGTAAAAATCCCACTCAAACAATCTGTGTTCTTCTTGAGTACAGAGGCCCAGCGTTTGATGGAAGACCGAAGAGTTTAGTGGGTGAGTGATATTGGATATAGTGATTCTAGAAGACTTTAAAGAAAATGGACAAAACCTTCTGAAGAGATGTGAACTTTTAAGGCTGATAATAGATTAGGTTGGAAAATCTGAAGAGATCTGAACAGCACGGAGAGACGTATTACTCATCTGTGATATGCCAGTTTTATTTTGTTTAGTTTTATGAGTAGTTTGAAATGTTTTATAGTCTGATTCAACATTTCTGGTTATTTTATCTAGAAAAAAAATGTAACCTAAATTTCTGTCAATTTTCCTGTACAAATTTTATTACTTATTATTATTATGAATTAATATTTCTTTACTGTAATAATTAACACTCCCGAGCCAGAAGTCCACTGACTCTGATCTGCAGCTCAAGGAAGTGTGAGAAATGTCTGCAGAGCTTGATCCAGTTCAGATCCATGGACTAGTAATACAAGGTCTACAAGAACTCAACTTATCTTCTGACACCCATCTTCTCCTTCCCTCCCTCAAATACCACGGCTTCTGCTTGGATCTTAGCGTGTTTGGCGGACATTTCATCATGGATGACAGCTCATCAGCTGAAACTCAATCCCAGCAAAACTGAACTGCTGGTCATCCCAGGTGATTCATCCCCAGCCCAGGATCTTGCGTTATCTCCGAACAACTCCATGATTTCCCCCTTGGCCACTGCTTGCAACATGGGGCAACCATGGACAATCAACTGTCCTTTTCCTCCCATGTTAATAATGTCACACGCGGTTTCTTCTGTACAACATCAGAAGGATTCGGCCATTTCTATCCTCACAGGCTGCTCAGGTGCTTGTTCAGTCTCCGGTCATTTGCAGACTGGACTCCTGCAGTTCTCTACTGGCAGGTCTAATTCTGAACGCAATTTGTCCTCTGCAAATGATCCAAATGCAGCTGTGTGACTTATTTTCAACCTGCCTAAGTTCTCCCACACCACCCCACTGCTGCGTTCCCTCCACTGGCTTCCGGTAGCTGCACGCATCAGATTCAAAACACTTGCTTGCCTACAAAGCCAAGAATGGACCAGCACCGTCTGACCTCAAAGCTCTCATTACTCCTCACACTGCACCTCACTCCCTCAGATCCACTAGCACTGCTCGAATGATCCACCATCTCTCAGGGTAAGAGGTAGGTCTACATCTAGACTCTCCTCTGTTCTGGCACCGAGGTGGTGGAATGAACTTCCCCTAGATGTACTGACATACTGAAGTGCACACTCAACTATCCTTCAGACGTTTTTTTCCAGGCTCTGCCAAGCTGACTTAAAATTTGTTTTCCACAACACCTGCTTCTAGCCGGTTAGCCCATTAGCATCACCAGCCCACTAGCCCTGGCTACCACAAGTGTTGTTTACGTTTCTCACACTGATTATCTCTGTTGTACTACTGCTTTTAAACATTATGTCGGTTGTGTGTCTGCCTTTGAGTGCAGGTGAGGATACATTCAAGCTGCACTCTGTGGATTTGGAGCTGGAGGCTGTTGAGAAGCAGATTCGAGACGGAATGCGACGTGGTGATCATCAGAGACTCCATCGTCTGGCACGTCCATGCTATTATGGCTAAAGGTAAGGTGCACACTCGCTGTTTTCCTGGTGTTCATTTTCTCGAACTTCGGAGCTGTGCTCCTCCATGCTGGCAAGAACGACACCAGGCTAAGGCAAGTGGAGATACTGAAGAAGGATTTCAGGAGCCTGGTTGAGGATGCAGCACATCTCCCACGACGAGGATCATCGTGTCAGGACCGCTTCCCACATTCCAGCGAGGAATCGAGAGGTTCAGTAGACTATTTGCTTTTAATGATTGGTTTCAGTCATGGTGTCAAGATAAGAAATTACCCTTTGTTGATAACTGGAATGTTTTTTGGGAGCGTCCTAGGCTCTACTGTACTGATGGTCTGCACCCTAGCGGAGTTAGAAGTTACTCTGCAGCAGCAGTCCTCTCGGACAACATTTTCAGGACACTACGCACCATCTGACTGGTAAGTCATACCTCAGATTACAATTATGATAGCTATGGTTCAACTCACCAGATTAATACAAGTGCACACATAGCTCATCTTATAGAAACTGTGTCTGTTCCCCGAATACTTAGATCAAAGAATAAATTCGTTAAAAGTTCTCGGAATAATCTAATCACCATTAAACCGGAAAAACGCCAAATAAGCAAACAAAAACAATCTCTAAAGTTTGGGCTTCTCAACATTAGATCCCTTGCACCGAAAGCACTTATTGTTAATGATCTCAGATTATAGTCTTGATGCACTCTGCCTTACTGAAAATGAGTCTACTCCATCAGGATACATCTATGAGCATGAGCCCCGTCTGACTGGTCGTGGAGGTGGTGTTGCAACTATCTATAGCAATTCTCTTACCGTTACTCAGAAAACCCAGGTTTAACTCATTCGAAGTGCTTGTCCTTAGTGTTACACTCACAGACATACATAAAAAAATCCCTGCTAAACCTAGCTCTGGCCACCGTATATAGACCCCCGGGGCCCTACGCTAATTTTCTTAAAGAGTTTGCACATTTACTCTCAGACCTTTTGATTAATTTTGACAGTGTTGATTGTAGGAGACTTTAACATTCATGTAGACGATGCTAATGATGCTTTAGGACTCGCATTTATGGATTTAATAAATTATTTTGGGGTTAAACAAAACAATAATAGACCAACTCATCGTTTTAATCATACACTAGATTTAGTTATATCACATGGAACAGATGCCACTGATATAGCTGTTCTACCTCAAAGTGATGATATAATAGACCATCACCTTTTAGTGTACACTCTACCTGTAGAACATATTAGACATGTCTCTCCTCGTTATCGATTTGGTAGAACTATTATTCTGACCACTAAAGATGGATTCACAAGTAATTTGCCAGATCCTTCTCAACTTAAAAATCCCATCCGATTAAAAAAGGTCAGAGATAAAACACCTGCACCGTGATGCAATAGGCATATCACGCCCTCAAGAGAGCAACCTGTTACCTCGAGCGGAAGTGGAGAAAAACGAAATTAGAAGTTTTTAGAATTGCGTATAAAGACAGTATGTCCAGCTATAGACAGGCTCTAAAAGCTGCAAGGGCCGAGCATCTGAGAAAACTGATAGAAATAAACCAAAACAATCCCAGATTCTTATTTAGTACAGTGGCTAGACTAACAAAACCTCAGATATCTGAAGAGAGTACTCCATCACAGTTTAATAGTGAGGACTTTATGAATTTCTTCACAGAAAAAATTGATAGTATCAGGAACAAAATAATGGATGTTCAACCTTTGACAGCATCCAGTGATCTAGTCCAGCCAATTAAGCCTCTTCTTAAGAAACCTAAATTAGATCCTAATGAATTATCAAATTACAGACCGATTTTTAACTTTCCGTTGATATCTAAAATATTAGAAAAGGTTGCATCTCATCAATTATGCTCCATCTTACAGGAAAACAATATCCTTGAAGAATTTCAGTCAGGTTTCAGGCCCCATCATAGCACAGAAACTGCACTAGTAAAAATCACAAACGACTTGTTTTTAGCTTCGGACCAAGGCTGCATCTCAATATGTCTTACTTGATCTTAGTGCTGCATTCAACACTATAGATAATGACATTCTCGTAGATCGCTTACAAAATCACATAGGTATTCAGGGACAGGCATTAAAATGGTTTAGATCCTACCTGTCTGATCGATACCATTTTGTAGCTTTAAATGGAGAACTGTCCAGTGTAATGCCAGTGAAATATGGGGTCCCACAAGGATCAGATTTAGGACCTCTGCTGTTCTCAATATACATGCTTCCCTTGGGAAACATCATTAGAAGGCATGGGATCAGTTTCCACTGTTATGCTGACGATACCCAGTTATATATCTCATCAAAACCAGATGAAATATCTAAATTGTCTAGATTAACAGAGTGTGTTAAAGATATTAAAGACTGGATGACTGATAATTTTCTATTACTAAATCCTGATAAGATGGAGATATTACTCATTGGTCCAAAAACCAGTACACAAAAGCTCTCACAATTCAACTTGCATTTAGAAGGATGTTCTATTACTACTAGCTCTACAGTGAAAGACCTAAGTCTACAAAAGGAGGTAGAGCATTTTCGTATTTAGCTCCTAAACTTTGGAATAGTCTTCCTGACAGTGTTCGGGGCTCAGACACAGTCTCCTAGTTTAAACATAGATTAAAGACATATCTCTTTAGCCAGGCATACACGTAATACATCCCATAACCTTGTGCTCCAGTACATCTGATTAAATGCACATTATCATCTAGTGCTTGCTAATATTATGAACAGCAGCTACACTAATTCCTTTCCACTTGTTTCCCTTTTTCTACCCATCCCGAGGCATCTAGAGATTGTGCCAACTCCAGTGGACCTTGTGAGAAGAGGCCAACCCTGCAAGGATCCTGAGGCATCCAGACATGGATCAGCTCCAGCTGGATTCTGCTTCGTGAGGATTTGGATATTCAAAGCAATGATGCCAATCAAAATGTGGACTTTGAGGATGACAACAACCTCCTAATAAATACACACACTAACATTCTACATATGCTATATCTGCATCACACAACTGACTGTACATGACTGCAGAAAGGACATTGTTCATAATCACACTGTTCAGTATTTATAATGATTTATAATCTCACTGATGGGTTCCCTTTGAGTCTGGTTCCTCTCAAGGTTTCTTCCTCATACCATCTAAGGGGGTTTTTCCTTGCCACAGTCGCCTCAGGCTTGCTCACTAGGGATGATTTTGTCTAACATCTAGGACTTTTTGCACTATGTTTTTGGTTTCTTATGTTCTGTAAAGCTGCTTTGAGACAATGTCCATTGTTAAAAGCGCTATGCAAATATAATTGAATTGAATAGATGTCCGTATAGCCGAGACACTGACTGTCTTCAAACGACGGCTGAAGACCTACCTCTTCCTGAAACACTTAAACTAGCTCTTATTTTTCCCAGTTTGTTTTATGTACTGTTGTATGTTGCATATACATAAAAAAAAAAATAAAATAAAAAAAATTGCAGTTTTTAGGCTGATGGTATCCTGAGTCTGTTACCTACTGGACCAGTCTTAATGTATTCATTGATGGAGACTTCAAAGCACATTTGTACGTAGCTCTGGATAAGATCATCTGCCAGAAACGTAAATGTAAGACCTACTGTAAGCTCTGTGAAAGATCCTACATGTTATCTGAAGAAGGGAAAAGAATCCAGAATAGCAGAGAGCTGTACAGTGGATTTGGATCCCAAAAGTGGAGAACTCCAAATGGATTGATTCTGTATCATCTCCTTCACTTTCAAAGCCATGATCATCCTCAGCATTGTTTGAAGGCAGCTCAGCACTTTCCTCATGAAGAAAGTGTTATTCATCGACATTTCAGTCCAGAAAGGGGGCATCTCAGGAATGCTAGGGTGCTAAGGTGAGGTAACTCAACTTATCACAGAGGCCAGAGAACATGAGGGGAACCTGACAGTGATGTGGCTTGATCATGCAAATGCATATGCTTTCATACCACATTGCTATCTGCTACAGAGGGAAAAGATAGACGACTTGTTCTGCATTGCAGGTGCCACCAGAACCTAATACTCACACCATAAAAACAATTTCTTTTCATCAGGAACTGGCCTCATCAACAATATGCAGGACACACTATGGTCTCTTGTCCACCTACTTGGACATTAACACATTGATATATTTTGAATATACACTATATTGTCAAAAGTTTTGGGACATCTGCCTTTACATGCACATGAATGTAATATAGAGTTGTCCCGCCCTTTGCAGCTATAACAGCTTCAACTCTTCTGGAAAGGCTTTCCACAAGGTTTAGGAGTGTGTTTATGGGAATTTTTGACCGTTCCTCTAGAAGTGCATTTGTGAGGTCAGGCACTGATGTTGGACGAGAAGGTCTGGCTCACAGTATCCGCTCTAATTCATCCCAAAGGTGTTCTATGGGGTTGAGGTCAGGACTCTGTGCAGGCCAGTCAAGTTCCTCCACACCAAACTCACTTATCCATGTCTTTATGGAACGTGTTTGTGCACTGTTCATCCCCAAACTGTTCCCACAAAGCATGAAATTGTCCAAAATGTCTTGGTATGCTGAAGCATTAAGAGTTCCTTTCACTGGAACTAAGGGGCCGAGCCCAACCCCTGAAAAACAACTCCGGAATTCAGTGATTTGAAGGGGTGTCCCAAAACCTTTGGCAATAGAGTGCATTTTGGATATATCTTGGCACATTCTGTGCTGATTTTGTGAAATCTTTTTTTATATGACCTTATTTTATGACCATGATATCCTTTGATTGAGATCAAGGAATTCTTTGTTTTGACTGAATAAACAATGTGTAGAGCACAGACACTCCGTCATCAGCCCACCTGTAGAGATATCTGCCACCACCTCTGTTGACATCTTTGATGTACACCATTAAAACCTTTCCCAAAGGACAATGCCGTTTGTCATTAGCCCACCTGTAGTGACCTCTGCAACCACCTCTGTTGACACCTTTGATGCTAATTGTTGAACTCTATTTGTTACCCATAGATATTGCACATACAGTAGACAAAGTAATACATAATGACAAAGACTATGTCTTTGGTTTGTATAAATACTCCCTGTCTGTCTCTATATTTTTATTGTTGTGCACCAATACACCAAGGCAAATTCCTTGTACATGTATATGATTCTGATAATAGTAATAACAATGGAATTAATGAGGATATGAAGCTAGTGGGTGCAAGGGTTGAGGATGCAGAAGATAGGGATAGGTGGAGAGAGATGATTCGCTGTGGCGACCCCTGAAGGGAAAAGTCGAAAGAAGAAGAAGAAGAAGAAGTTGAAAAAGAAGAAAAAAAAGCAGTCATTTGTCATATACAGTATACAGTGTTCAATTTGAGTGTGTAACCATATGTATCTGTGTATGAGTAAATACATGAGATGATGATAATGATGGTGTGTGTGTGTGTGTGTGTGTGTGTGTGTGTGTGTGTGTGTGTGTGAGCAGCAGATACTTGAACTGGCAGCAGCTGCATAATGTCACTAATGGGACACAATGGGAAGCTTTAAAAGCATAAATAAATAAAATAAATGACTCTTTATTACTGTCATTATTACCACACATGAGCAATTTCACTCAGATTAATTCTCTGATCTCTGACACCCTCCAAAATGAGTGAGTACACCCAATCTGTATTATGTACTAATAGATCGTGTCAGTATATTAACATTTCGTTGTTTTAAACCATTTAAAAACAAGCTTCAACTGCATGATTTCTGAATCTGTTCCCCATGTAGCCTCGGGTTGCTGTTCTTGGGTGACTGAAGTGGAACCCGATATGATTTCCTGCTGATTGGAAGGTCGTGATTTCAAATCCCAGGATCACCAAACTACCCCTGCTCGACTCTTAACATATCAGTTGTATAAAATGAGATAAATGTTACTCACTTTTGCCACAATGCTACAAATATAAATGTAGTAGCATTATGAGATGCTTATCTGCTCACCATGGCTGTAAAAAGTGGTTACAATAGCCTTTCTGTCAGCTCTGAACATTTTCCTTTAACCTCTCTCATAAGCATCTGTATAAACTCTCAACTGTTGTGAGTGAAGATTCCCAGGAGATCAGCGTTTTCTGAAATGGAGCCAACAACTACGCCACTAACAGAGTCACAGACATCACATTCTTCCCTGTTCTTATGTCTGAACAATATCTGCACGATTTTATGCATTGTGCTGCATGGTTGGCTGATCAGCTGGATAAGTGGCCCATAGGTGTGAAGGAGTGTGTGAATGTGTGTGTGCATGTTTGCCTCTGATGGAAAGGTTCCGATCATGGCATGTCACTCCCACTGGTTCCAGAATAGGCCATGAATCTGACGAGGATAAACTGGCTATTTCTTTTGTAGCAGTGTTTATAACTCACCTGAGGCTCCAATCTAATCTCATAATAGATAGTAGTAGTTACACTATATTGCCAAAAGTTTTGGGACACCCCTCTAAATCATTGAATTCAGGTGTTGTTTTTCAGGGGTTGGGCTCAGCCCCTTAGTTCCAGTGAAAGGAACTCTTAATGCTTCAGCATACCAAGACATTTTGGACAATTTCATGCTCCCAACTCTCCTTCCTGTTCCAACATGACTGCACACCAGTGCACAAAGCAACATGGATGAGTGAGTTTGGTGTGGAGGAACTTGACTGGCCTGCACAGAGTCCTGACCTCAACCCCATAGAACACCTTTGGGATGAATTAGAGCGGAGACTGCGAGCCAGACCTTCTCGTCCAACATCAGTGCCTGACCTCACAAATGCACTTCTAGAGGAACGGTCAAAAATTCCCATAAACACACTCCTAAATCTTGTGGAAAGCCTTCCCAGAAGATTTGAAGCTGTTATAGCTGCAAAGGGCGGGACAACTCCATATTACATTCATGTGCATGTAAAGGCAGACGTCCCAAAACTTTTGGCAATATAGTGTATCACCTGTCACACACAGATGAGCTAATCTGATCTCATAGGAATGTTGTGAACACACTTATACACACCTTTGTAAATACTGGACTTACTGTACAGATTATTGCTAACTAACTTCTCTGTATTAACCTTAACATAAGTTGAGTTTTTGTGGAAATAGTAAAAAAATGGTTAGAATAGTAAGACTCTACTGCTGTACCATGGTTTATAATTTTTTTAATTCAGATGGGGGAAATTCACTAGCATTGCAAAACTACTTTTTTGTGTAAAATTAAGTATAAAGTATTTTTTTCAAAAATTACATTTTAGAGATGATTGTTTTCGTGCATTTGCATTTTCTCACTCAAACCATAAAATGGCACCAATTTAACACAAAAATGACATCATTTACATTCTCATTCTGTTCAATTGTCTTATTTAAAACAATATTTATTACTTTGCAAAGACTTTCCGTGACCGAGACAGCATTTTTAAAAAGTTTTCAAACTTATTGTGTTCACTGACCTTTAAAAAAACTATTTTCCAAAATATCATGTCAAGTCCTAAATCAAGAGTATCATTTCAAGAGTCTCTTCTTTGCCACTCTTCATTTTCTTTTCCTTTAGTAGTTTTGTGATCTCTAACTGAATTCTGAGGTCAGAAAGTTTCTCTTTAGTGACAAGTTCAGCCACAGTCACACACACAACTGTTCATAAAATAATAAAGAAATGATAAAAAGATTTAAATGTGGATTTCCATATGCTAGGTTCTTTTTCTCAGCCCTTGAATGCCATCTTGGCTCACATGAATTAAATCCAGATCTTGAGTCGATTTTTTTCTTGAGAGGTTTTAACTTAATACATAAAGAACTTTTTTAACTTATATCTACATTCTGTCCACATCCATCCACCCCTCTCACTGTACATTTTACTATCACTATTCTGTTTATTCCATTCTTATTCTATTCTATTGTTCATTCATTGTGTACCGCTTATCTGAACTATTCTCGGGTCACAGGGAGCCTGTGCCTATCTCAGGCGTCATTGGGCATCAAGGCAGGATACACCCTGGACAGAGTGCCAACCCATCGCAGGGCACACACACACTCTCATTCACTCACGCAATCACACACTACGGACAATTTAGAGATGCCAATCAACCTACCATGCATGTCTTTGGACTGGGGGAGGAAACCGGAGTACCCGGAGGAAACCCCCAAGGCATGGGGAGAACATGCAAACTCCACACACACACACACCACGTATGGCGGAGGCGGGAATCGAACCCCCAACCCTGGAGGTGTGAGGCAAACGTGCTAACTACTAAGCCACCGTGCCCCCCCTATTCTATTGTTGTTTATTTTAATTCTATTTTTATATATTGTGTAATGATAGTCTATTTTATATTATATTTTGTATAATATTCTTATATTTTTTATACTTGCTATTCTTTTTATTTTAGATTCTTCTTTTCTTTTTTATATTTTAATATTCTAGTTTTACCTTTTTATTTAAATTGTATTTCTTATATTTTATATTCTACTTTTATTTTTATTTAAATTATTTCTTATATTTTATATTCTAGTTTTACATTTTTATATTTTGTTAATGTATATTGTGTAGATAATGTGTTAACAAGGCATGAGTGTGTGTCATTTGTCCCCCACCTTAACATTGCTTTTTACAGTTGGCTGTGTTGCGTTGTGTTGTTCTCATTCGGATCAGACAAATGAGTAAAAGTACATTTACGCAGCTCCTAATCAGCAGGAGTGTCATAGCCATCCATCAGTAGCTCAGCTCCCATGTTTCAGGCTTAGAGATCATCTCTCCGATAAGCAACCACGGTGCAATCGCTTTCTTCTCTAAATGTCAAACAGCCCAAAGACCAGTTTAAGGCCAAAACAGATTAATCCCAGCTTGAATCTTCAAAAGCTGATTTAAAGCAAGAGATCTACTGCCAGTGCAATTTACGACAAGACTGAGTACAAGAAAACAAGCTCTCAAATTGACATTAATTAGTCTGAAGAGGACTGGAGTATTTCCACCACCGCAGGACATGCTGTATTCGATTCAGCCATTTTCATTTCCTGTGATGAGGACAGTGAGAGAGAGAGAGAGAGAGAGAGAGAGAGAGAGAGAGAGAGAGAGAGAGAGAGAGAGAAAGAGAGAGAGAGAGAGAAATACAGAGAGGAAAAAGAGAGAGAAAGAGAAACATAGAAAGAGAGAGAGAGAGAGATTGAGAGAGAGAGGGAGGGAGAGAGAGGGAGAGATTAAGAGAGAGAGAGATTGAGAGAGCGAGAGAGACAGTGAGAGAGAGGGAGAGAGAGGAGAGAGAGAGAGAGAGAGAGAGATTCAGAGAGAGAGGGTGAGATTGAGAGAGATTGAGCAAGAGAGAAAGAGAGAGATTCAGAGAGAGAGAGATTGAGAGAGAGAGAGGAAGAGAGAGAAAAAAAAGACATTGAGAGAGAGAGAAAGAGAGGGAGATATTGAGAGAGAGAGACAGAGAGAGAGAAAGAGAGAGAGAGAGAGAGAGAGAGAGAGAGAGAGAGAGAGAGATTGAGAGAGAGAGAGAGAGAGGGAGAGAGAGAGAGAGAGAGAGAGAGAGAGAGAGGGAGAGAGAGAGAGAGAGAGAGAGAGAGAGAGAGAGACATTGAAAGAGAAAGAGAAAGAGAGGGAGAGATTGAGAGGGAGAGATTGAGAGAGAGAGAGAGAGAGAGAGAGAGAGAGAGAGGGGAGAGAGACAGAAACAAAAGTTTTTAACAGAGAAAGGTAAATTTGTGGCAGAAGTATTAAAGACAATTAAATATTACTGTCTAAAAACAGAAAAAAAGAAAATAATTTTATTTGCATTTTTGTTTGATTTTATTTGCAACATTTGCCTGATATTTGGACCCTTTTTTTTAACAGGAAGGTGAATTTTTAGAATAAGGTATAGTCCTTACACTTTTTAGCCACGCCCACTTAGTGATGCTTGCTTTCGGCTGCTCCCTGTTCGGGGTCGCCACAGCGGACCAACTGGTCCGCACATCAACTTGGCACATGTTTTACGCCGGATGCCCTTCCTGACGCAACCCTCCCATTTTTTCCGGGCTTGGGACCGGCACTGCATCCAGTGGCTGGGGTTGAGGCATTGGCTGGGAATCGAACCCGGGCCTTCCGCATGATAGGCGAGAAACCTACCACTGAGCCACCAATGCCTCTCACGCCCACTTAGTGATGCATGGTGCCAAAATATTAGCTAACCAATCAGAATATCCAGCTGGTCTTGAACATAAAACCTTATTTTATTTCATTTTATTTTATTTTATTTTATTTTATTGTTTAATTGAATTTCTTTTTATTTTATATCATATAAGCCGGGGTGCCAAAACATACAGTTCTCCTGTATAATTTTCTTGCTTCTATCATACAGGAAACATTAAAAAACTTAATACTGGCAGCAGAATTTTCCAGCTGTTTGCTGTAATTTTTACAGTGACTATACTATTTCCTTTATTACAGTGTAATAAAGCAGTGCATTAAATTACTATAAACTCCAATAAATACAGTAGTGTGATGCCATTACGGTGCATGAGTGCTCATTAAATAGTTGACCATGAAATTACTTTATGCTTAGAAATGAAACATGTTCATATTAGTGAGCCACAAACTGCTTGATCTTGGTCTCTTGTGGTCATGGAATAAGTGCTAGTGTTATCGCTTGTGGGTGTACTTATACTTTTAGTCGTAGCTAAAACATATAGACCCAATTCCCTCCTGTAAATAATTTATGTTTTATAATAAAATCTACTGGGGGGCACGGTGACTTAGTGGTTAGCACGTTTGCCTCACACCTCCAGGGTTGGGGGTTCGATTCCTGCCTCCACCGTGTGTGTGTGGAGTTTGCATGTTCTCCCCGTGCCTCGGGGGTTTCCTCCGGGTACTCCAGTTTCCTCCCCCAGTCCAAAGACATGCATGGTAGGTTGATCGGCATCTCTAAATTGTCCGTAGTGTGTGATTGCGTGAGTGAATGAGAATGAGAGTGTGTGTGTGTGTGCCCTGTGATGGGTTGGCACTCCGTCCAGGGTGTGTCCTGCCTTGATGCCCAATGACGCCTGAGATAGGCACAGGCTCCCCGTGACCCAAGTGTATTTCGGATAAGCGGCAGACAATGAATGAATAAAATCTACTATTTTAATAAAGCGGCAAAAAGTGGTTGTTTGGTGTAGATTATGTACCAGGTTTTGAGTTAGCTTAGTTGTTCTTAGATATATAGAACATAGAAATAAGCACAATAATCATGAAATATATGTGTATATTTATTAGTTTGTGTGTCAGTGACTGAAAGAGAGAGAGAGAGAGAGAGAGAGAGAGAGAGAGAGAGAGAGAGAGAGTGTGTGTGTGTGTTTGTGTGTGTGTGTGTGTCTGTGTCTTCCCACTCCAATCGTAAGAGTTAACACTAACTTTGAGGACAGCTTTATCTAGTACCAACTCCAGCAACTCCAGCTCCAGCACCTAATAAGTTATTAAAATAATTAGCAATCAATTATCTACTTCTTCCTCTCGAGACTAAATGTTCAGGTTTTCACACATTATATTTATCAATAATAATAATAACCTTTATTTTCTATAGCGCCTTTAACAGTACATCTCAAAGCGCTGTACAAAAACAAGTAAAAACAACAAAGATACACACACATAATATAAAAATTAGAACAACAGAAATAGTCTATAAAAAGGAAAAATTCAACAATTTAATTAAAAGCTACCCTAAAAAAATGTGTTTTAAGCTGAGATTTAAAAATGCTAAGAGATTTAGCTTGCCTTATCTCAATCGGTAAAGAATTCCATAGTTTTGGAGCAGGTGAAGAAAAAGCCCATCTCCCATCGATCTTAAACGAGTTAAGGGAACTGTTAAAAAACCCGTTTCAGAAGAACGAATCCAAGCTTTATATAATAGAACTAATTTTTAATTTTAGAATCATGGTAGAAAGCTGACGTAATGAGGCGTACTGTAGAGGGGCTAAAAAAGGAAAGCTGTTGATCATTTTGTATGTAATCACCCCCTCTCACCCCCCCCCAACCCCCCAAAATCCCACCCCACCCTTCCGTCACTGTTGTACTGTATTTAACAATAGTGACATAGTAAGGTGTAATGTAATAAAATTAGAACGGCGACCTAAACCTCATCTGTCCTTGTATTGTCTTTCAGGCTCGTTTTCAATCCGCTCAGCTATTCAAAGTTCCTCTGCATTGTGCGACGTCTTATTATCCATGTGGCATGATGAAATACGTAGCACGACGTGTCGAGAGCGAACTTCCTGTCTCTCCAAACACGAGTGCAGTCTTTGATCCTTCATACGAATAATTATCTCTCCTTTTCCCCCCTGAATTTATGAGCTACTCTGAAGGGAAATCAGATTTTCCCTTGGTAATGTTGACCCTTTACGCAAATCTACATGGAAACACTCATTTATTCAAACAATTTCTATATGATATACTCTATAGATTCCAACGATATCTTCAGCGTCAAACTTCTGACAGTAAAAAAAGCACAAAATAAGATAACAGTGCTCTCCATGACATTTGGTGAGATGGGATTATATTCTAACACTCAAACACCATATGGAGAACTACAAGATATGCGTACCTGGTATAAAATATTAAACATGGCCTTTTAGAACGACGCAAAGTGACTTATCGGATGAGACAGGAAGGAAATTAGTTTATGCTCAAATATGCTCAAGCAAAGAGAGACTGGAATACAATACATATTCACATGCTAATGCGGGACATTTGTCTGAGAGGCGGTGGGCCGTATTATTTGACTTTATTCTCTGCGCCATAAGTGCTAACTCAGGCAGCAGATTAGCAAGAGAATGAGCGCGTGAGTGTGTGCGTTTCTTTTTGACGTGCAGCAGGAGCCTGCTGTGTAGTCTACGAATACAATTACCTGGCATTTCCATGCGGTGGATAATCAATGCTCAGGCGTGAAGGAGTGTGTTGGGTAATGGGACTAATTACAGGAGCGTGCAGGTGTTCCTCCGTAAAATAATAAACGCCTGCCAGCTTGGCATTAATGAATGGATTTCATCATAAATGTGCAGGCATTCATATGCAAATTGGTCAAAGCTAAGACTATATGAAGCAGAATTTTTGCTGTATTTCTCAGGGCTGAGTGGCATTGATTTATCCTCAATGTCACTGCACAGGTGTATGGCGATTTGAACGAGCCCAAAAGAATAATAATAGAAAACTTTTACAGTGTGTAATGTGACTGATATGAGAACAGAGTCATATATACATGTGTGAGAAAGAGAGAGTGAAGAAAGAAGAGAGAGTCAGACATCAAGAGAACAAGAATGTAAGAGAAATAACAACATTCATGCTCTTTTAACCCGGTTTCTTGCTGATATAAACAAAAGCGGCATCTTTGCTATATCCAGTTGACCTAAATTCGAGTATTATGCTTCCACAATTAATCCTAAGTCCTATATTTGATCCTAAATGCCATTTTTCTTCAATTCTCCAGTGCACTGAATAGTAATATGCTTGACTAAAGTAAATTGCTATGAGTACCTTCTGGCCCAATTGGCATACTTAAAGAATAAAGTAATCATCCTCATTTCCAGGGCTGCTGAGAAACAGTAAAAGTCAATCCTATGAGGAGGAGTTATTACTCAGACTTAATCCTTAACACATATTCACATTTATCAGCCAGTATTTTATAAAATAACCTCATAAAAAGAGAAGGGAGACCCTCCAATACTGAATAATGTCTCTTAAAATGTTTATATGAGCTAATATTCAACATGAAAAACAAGAAATCTAGCAAACAATACAGCAGTGTCTGAATTAGTCATTATTGACAATGTGGATGATTCTGGACTCATTTCCTCTTGTGGATGTTCAGTATAATTCTTCACAGTTTTGCAGTAATGCTATTTTTCTGTAAGTAGATTAGGTTACAAGTGTAGAGGTAGGTATCTCTCAGTGGAATTGGGATGAGGTGTTTGCTCCTTTTTCACTTTGTCATCACTAATTCCATGTTTTTAGAAATATATTGGACGTAAATCACCTCCAAACCACTCCAAATTTTTGTCTTCAAAATGTAGTCACCTGCCAAAATGATAACTCAAATACAACCACGGTGAACAGAAAAGCATTTCAACATGGTTATTTATATTTATACTGTGTTTTTAGGATTATTTCTATGTCCTTCCTACAGCTTGAAGCAATCTAAAACCATTTTTTTTCAGACCTCTTTTATCAACAAGGAGTTTGCACCCACAGATCTGTTGCTCACACCATTTGTTAATTTTTTTAAAAACATTTTTAAGTTTTTTTATTTGCACCATTCTGTCTAAACTCTAGAGAATGTTCTTGGTGAAAACACCCAGGAAACCAGCATTTTCAGAAAAATACTCAAACCAGTCCATCTGGAACCAATAAACCACACCATAGTCATGCATTGTGCTGATGCCATATGATTAGTCGATTGAATGTGTAAGTATACAGGCATTCCTATTAAAGTGGACAGCACACATACACATCTATCTAACCATATATACATTTTCATGCATAAATACTTCTAAAACATTCAAATTTCTGGATGGCTTACTTCATTAAAAATGACATTCAAGTTACACGCACACACACACACACACACACACACACACACACACACATATATATATATGTATATATATTATATATATATATGTGTGTGTGTGTGTGTGTGTGTGTGTGTGTGTGTGTGTTTTTGTCAGTGTTTTTCAGAAAAAGGTCAGAATTCATTTGAACTTGAATGTCATTTTTAATGAAGTAAGCCATCTAGACATTTTGAATGTTTTATAATTATTTATGCATGAAAATGTCAAGATGTGACAATGTGAAGCACAAATACACACACACAGTATAACCTAGCTCCTATAACATACCGCTGTCCTTGGTCCTGAACTCATCTCTGTACAACTCCACTTCTTCTTATTTGTAAATCGCTTTGGATAAAACTGCTTGCTAAACTGAATGAATAAATGATTAAATGTATGCTTGTCATTCTCACTGTTCTATCATGACGGCATTTTAGGTTCATATATTATATACACTATATTGCTAAAAGTTTTGGGACGTCTGCCTTTACATGCACATAAATGTAATATGGAGTTGTCCTGCCCTTTGCAGCTATAACAGCTTCAACTCTTCTGGGAAGGCTTTCCACAAGGTTTAGGAGTGTGTTTATGGGAATTTTTGACCGTTCCTCTAGAAGCGCATTTGTGAGGTCAGGCACTGATGTTGGACGAGAAGTTCTGGCTCACAGTCTCCGCTCTAATTCATCCCAAAGG
The DNA here is from genome assembly GCA_033459395.1 of Hemibagrus guttatus. NCBI lineage: Eukaryota > Metazoa > Chordata > Actinopteri > Siluriformes > Bagridae > Hemibagrus > Hemibagrus guttatus. The sequence goes on along the minus strand of JAUCMX010000009.1, from coordinate 28,428,310 downwards.
TGTTCTATGGGGTTGAGGTCAGGACTCTGTGCAGGCCAGTGAAGTTCCTCCACACCAAACTCACTCATCCATGTCTTTATGGACCTTGCTTTGGTCACTGGTGTGCAGTCATGTTGGAACAGGAAGGGGTCATCCCCAAACTGTTCCCACAAAGTTGAGAGCATGAAATTGTCCAAAATGTCTTGGTATGCTGAAGCATTAAGAGTTCCTTTCACTGGAACTAAGGGGCCGAGCCCAACCCCTGAAAAACAACACCTGAATTCATTGATTTGGAGGGGTGTCCCACTATATTTTGGCAATATAGTGAAAATATAAATATGTGATATGACTTTATTCTCTTTTATTTTTATTTGTTGTACAGTTTCCATAAAATGGTGTTGCAGTGAAAGACATGAAATGAAGCACAAAAACCCCTTCTCTATCCCAGATTACCATCTTTATTTGATGATGTCTTCAACATCACCCACAATGGTTTCCTCATTAAAGACAATTTAAACCACATGCAAATCCACCAAATCATTTCTGCCGTACAGCTATTAAAATTTCCATGACCTTCCCACTTACTGTGTTAGTTTTCATTATCCAAACTCAGGATGTAACTTTTGTGAATTAATTAATAATTAAGCAGATAACATGTAATTTAGATAACCTTAGCTCATTAGGTTTTGAGATAAGTACTATCCAATTTGGCTGCATTACAGTGCTGATAATTTGTTAACGGGATGTAGTAAAATATTACAGTGTGTAATTATAGAAACGAACGTTGTTTAATCCTTAAAGGCCTGATTTGTAACTATAGTGAAGCTAAAATAGAGGAGACTACATTATTAATTTTGGACCTACAGACTTGGTGTTCATAAACGGTGCTTAATATAAAAGAAATTACACAAGGATAAAAAAAACTAAGATTAAGAATGAGAAAATAATGGAAGAAAACATGACAGGACATGCTGTTATAGGAAAAGATTCATTGGTGTCATTGTTGACTAGATTCCCATAATAGTAAACTGTTTTTTTTTTATCTGTTTAGTGAACATTCATGTTGTGGGACATCTGCAAATCAAGTTTGTTCCTGTTCTATCAGTTACAAACATCTTCTGTCCTTAGATGTTCCTATGGCAGAAAAATGAAAGGAACTAGATTACCTCTGACACTGGAGACTCCTTCCATTAATGTTACATAAACACCTCCTTACTGAAAACTTCACCATATTCCATTGCTAAATAACAATATGTTTTTGAAAGGTGTTTATTATTGTCACGTGCCGGTGGTACCAGGCGAGACGGAGCAGACCCATACGCAGGGATAGACATAGAACAGGGGTTTATTCACAATAGGAACACTCATACACAGGAACACAGGGGAAGAAAACCAACCTGTACCCATTCCCGAAAGTCTGGAAGGGCTGTGGGTCCGGTGAGAACCAGGAAGGAGCGAGGAGCACGGCGAGGCAAGTGGGGGGAGCGAGGAGCACGGCAAGGCAAGTGAGGCGAGCGAGGGACACGGCGGCAAGGCCAAAGGGTCCCAAGCGACGTCCACCGCCGAGCAGAAGAGCCGAGCGACGTCCACCGCCGAGCAGAAGCGCCGAGCGACGACCTCAGCCCAGTTGGGGCAGAAAAAACCCTCGAAGGGAGGGAGGCGAGTGAGGCGGCACCCTCCACGGAAAACCAAAAAGTGAAGCGACGTCCCCCACAGGAACAGAAGCAGAGTCCCCAGCAAACAAAAAAGAGTCCAGAAATCTGTGGGTGCTCGGCTAGGCTATACTGCTGGGTCTGTATAGTTGTGGCTAGTCCTTCTGTCACGTGCCGGTGGTACCAGGCGAGAGGGAGCAGACCCATATGCAGGGATAGACATAGAACAGGGGTTTATTCACAATAGGAACACTCATATACAGGAACACAGGGGAAGAAAACCAAACACAGAACAAAGACTCACAATAACGACGAGGACTAGCAACAAACACAGGCACGACAACCAATATAAATAAGGGTGATAATCAAGGGAACACAAGGGACAGGTGAACAGAGGCGGGAACATGCGGGGCTAAATATGTCAACACAAAACACACGTGGCACAGAGAAACAAAACCCCTGCTAGAAACCCCCTAGTGGCCCAACAGGGAACTTTGCCAACCATGACAATTATAAGACTCAGATGATGTGATTTTTCTGGCTGAAAGACTTACACAGAAAACAATAAAAATAGCAATAACGACTCATAAAAATGTTATTAACGTAAAACATTACAATATTATATAATAGTATAATCTTTAATTAATTGATTAATTATAAATAATAATGAGTGAAAAAGCAGTAGATGGGACACTTGATTCTCACTAGTTGTCTTTAATTTCCTTTCATTTCCCTCATTATTTAAATACATACACATAACAGATTGTTAGCAATAATCCAGAAAGTGATATGGCACGGGTTGTTAAATAAATCTTTAGAAATATGGAGGGAAAAGGAGCCAAAAACCCTTCCAGCATTTAAGAATTCTCCTGATAGCATTTGCACAGGCTGGTGTGTATAAGACACTGAAGAAATGTGCCAGAAATAATAATCAATTTTCTCCTTCTGGATAGTATTAATTTTTAACACTGTTACTTTATTTGGTTCTCCGGTAGAAAACGGCTTGAACACCACCTCTGCAACATAAATATTCAGCGATTGGTTTTTAAGTTTATTTGAGAATTCTGAGCTAAGCGTGGAACACTTCAGTAATGCTTAAAAAATGTTTTTATAAACGTGTTTAATCAGACTGTCATAGAAGATAGAAGCACTGAGATAGATGCAGTTGCAGGTGAGGAAGCTTTAATGAAACAGACTTCAATCCAAATCGACAGGAAAGCTACAGGTCAGGCGATCGGCAAGCAGAACAGCCTGGTCCGAACGATAACACAGGTAACAAGGTAGGTTAAAGCAGGAGAGCGTCAACAGTAAACAGATTGGTATGGTGAGAAACAGAGTGTAAACTGAGCATGTATGTCATAAGTGGATTGGTGTGTGCATGTGTGTGTATGTGTGTGTGTGTGTGTGTGTGTGTGTGTGTGTGTGTCTGTGTGTGAGAGTCTTTATAAAAACGGTAGACTGGATGCATGTGAAATTGGGAACAGGTGAGTGTTATCAGAAGTCTGGTGACTGTGAATGTGGAACTGATTGTTCAGTGTGGGAAGTGGAATCCAAGGGCAAGATTAACTTCTACAGTTGTTGTTGTTTCTTGGTTCAACCCAATACACATACAGTGAAACCTCGGGATAGGAATTTAATTGGTTCTGGAGGCGAGTTCTTAAGGTGGACATTTGCATTGTGAAAGGAATTTTCCCATATGAAAGAATGTAAATGCAGATAATCTGCGTATGAGAAGCGTATGTAAACTGTAAGGCTGCTTACAAAGAACTGACCCAAGCCAAGCATTCCATGTCAAGGCTCCTCACAGGATGTCGTGCCACCAAGCTTGGGCTAAAAATAGAACAGACCGCCCACACCACCGATCTGTCAACAAAAAAATCACCTAGCTTTTGAACACATGCTGAAGACAATGTTGGTATCATGGGTTGACTCTTTCACACAGCTTTCTCTAACTAAAAAAATATGCCTAAAATTCGTAAACTCGCTTTGCTTGGCTTTCCACTGACACTCTCTCACTGATCAAGTTTTGAACGGCTCCTGGATGTACATGCAACTTAGCCGGCGTTCGGTTCGTTCGTATGCTGAAAATGCTTCGTAAGCCGATGTGAATTGCTTGCAAAATTTAAATTCTTAAGGCAAAAATTTGTAAGGGAGGTCATTCGTATGATGAGGTTCCACTGTATTGGATTTTGACACAGGTTTTGCAGCAGATGCCCTAACTGACCAGCCCACATCCCCCACCCCCTTTTTTTCCCCCAGGCCTGAGACCAGCACTGAGAGTTAACGGTATTCTGAACGTGATCCTGCCACTGGACCACCGAGGACTATTCTAGGTTCGTTTAGGAAAATAGTCATGTTTTTAATCAGGCACCTTTTCTATAAAATTAGTTTTTTTCCAACTCATGACTAATAGATTTTGGCTTGGCAGCACTAACATAATGTGAGATGTTATCATACTTGACATGTGTTATAGGCTACTATCTTGTGAATGTTAGACCTTGTTAAACCCCGTAATCAGAAAGTCCAGGAGCTTGTCTTGAGTGGGTTTTTTTAGTCGTTTAACTGTGTTTGAAGTAATATCATTAAACAGTGTTCACAGGTCTCAGCAGCCCAAATACATCACAGAAACCTCAAAAAGGCTGGAAAGAAAGTCTGGTTGTGTGAGCAAACGAGTATTTCACCTGCATCACAGGCAATAATATGTGATATATATATAGACATTATACACTCCATAAATCCCCATTTCTCTCTCCTAGTCTTGCGCAGTATACTGTGTTTTACAGTAGAAATAATTCTGTATATCACAGGCACACTGTCTGCACTCACACTCTGCTTTTGTTTGTGGAAATATCTTACATTTACTTCTGATATTTTAGGATTCAGCAACTTCCAACATCTAATAAGGCGACTAAATGAACAGAAAATGCACTTATATCATGATAACTCTCACAAAATAGATAATTAATAGTTCAATGTAATTAAGAGTTGTGAACGAGGACTCTCAGATAGACAGACAGACAGACAGACAGACAGATAGATAGATAGATAGATAGATAGATAGATAGATAGATAGATAGATAGATAGATAGATAGGTAGATAGACAGACAGACAGACAGACAGACAAACAGATAGATAGATAGATAGATATATAGATAGATAAATATTTGTTGAACAACCGATATAAATTTTGCACCCTCAGCTGCCTAAATTAGCCAAATTAAACAAAATTAAAAAAAGAAGAACCAAAAACAGATTGAGACAAAAAGAGATATAATACGTCACATTGGTGTTGCGACAGCAAAAGCTATTCGAATTTAAAATGCTTAGTAGCCTCAGTTCAACTGCTAACTTAACATGCTTTTTTTCTTTGACTAACAACAGCATCCATCTGTCTGACTTTAGGGAATATAGACTAGACTTCATCTGGCACGCAACACACACTTCTGTCTCACCGCCTCTGTAAGATCTCCACACATCTGCTGGATAGTTTAAAGAGACAGAGAGAGAGCAAATAGGGTGAGAGACAAAACGAAAGAGAGAGACAGGAGATTAGCATGCAGAAAGAGCTGGATGTGAAGTGCATGTGTGTGTGTGTGTGTGTGTGTTTGTGTGTGTGTGTGTGTGTGTGTGTGTGTGTGTGTGTGTGGACGAGGACGACCATTTCTTTTTTGCCATCTAATTTGGGCCTTGGAAAATGAGCCGAAGTGGAAGTAAGGGATTTTCACAAACAAGCTCTCTGCAGACGACATGGCCTTTATAAGAGTGCTTTTTATTAGCCTGAGCTTTTGGTCCGTGCACACACACACACACACACACACACACACACACACAGAGAGAGAGAGAGAGAGAGAGAGAGATTCTGCTCTGGCTTTCACAGACCTAAATTCCAATTCAGATTGTTATTTTTGGTCTTATTTCTTCCGGAGATGTCGAGCTCAGCAGTAAGTGTGTATTTTAGGACACACACCTGCACTCGCAGCGTTGTGTGTTTGATAAGATGTGATGGGCCTCTGTAAAGAGAAACGCATGTGCCAATTATTGTGATGCACCACTACAGTGCTGACAAACAATGCTGACATGAATGTCACTGTGGGTTTGCAAAACATGATAGCGCTTAAAGAAAAACACAAACACACACATGTGAGGAATGGGCACATGAAGCATTCAGGGTTTATGAGCAGCAGGTTTATAAAAATAGCTTTTTGAGGTGACACTCATACTATCCTCACTCTCTTTACCTCTAGAATGAGCCTCGTTTCTGTAAGAACATACCTGTTTCTGTAGCAAGCTTGAGCTTGAGATATTCACAAAGATTATTAAACTCCACTGGATATGGAGAGAAGAAAACACCAAACATCACTGGGCACTTTGTGATGAAAGCAGGTGGCAGAACGGCACAGGAGCCACTCGGCATATGAATCTGGAATGATTAACAATCACGTTTTGAATCCTTAGACATTGCTTGAGTGTGTGTGTGTGTGTGTGTGTGTGTGTGTGTGTGTGTGTCATGTCAGCCCCGCCCCTTAGTAAAATTTGTGTTGATTTTCTTACTTGTGAAGAACTGAAGAATGTTTTGAGTTCATTAACATGAAATAAGATCGATCAATATCTCAATGTATGTTCCAACTAGCTAACACCAGCTTGCTGTGATTATTGATTATGGAATATACAAAATATTCCGCTTGATTAGTTTTTATCCAATTTCAGCCAAATACTTGTATATAAATATACTGATATATAAACTGTATAATTGTTTAATGTTAGGACGAAGATACCAAATATATGTTTCTAATGTTAGCTAGGACAAGGAAAAGATGTTCACAATCGTTCACTCATGTGTTACATCATATACTTCATTTAGTGGTAATGATAATTACTGAGAGAAAAACAGATGTGTTCAAAAAGCATTATAAACACCAGAGAGTGTGATTATAAATGATTATAAACACCAGAGAGTGTGATTATAATGGTTATAAACACCAGAGAGTGTGATTATAAATGATTATAAACACCAGAGAGTGTGATTATAAATGATTATAAACACCAGAGAGTGTGATTATAAATGATTATAAACACCAGAGAGTGTGATTATAAATGATTATAAACACCAGAGAGTGTGATTATAAATGATTATAAACACCAGAGAGTGTGATTATAAATGATTATAAACAGCAGAGAGTGTGATTATAAATGTTTATAAACACCAGAGAGTGTGATTATAAATGATTATAAACACCAGAGAGTGTGATTATAAATGATTATAAACACCAGAGAGTGTGATTATAAATGATTATAAACACCAGAGAGTGTGATTATAAATGATTATAAACACCAGAGAGTGTGATTATAAATGATTATAAACAGCAGAGAGTGTGATTATAAATGATTATAAACACCAGAGAGTGTGATTATAAATGATTATAAACACCAGAGAGTGTGATTATAAATGCTTATAAACACCAGAGAGTGTGATTATAAATGATTATAAACACCAGAGAGTGTGATTATAAATGATTATAAACACCAGAGAGTGTGATTATAAATGATTATAAACACCAGAGAGTGTGATTATAAATGATTATAAACACCAGAGAGTGTGATTATAAATGATTATAAACACAGAGAGTGTGATTATAAATGATTATAAACACCAGAGAGTGTGATTATAAATGATTATAAACACCAGAGAGTGTGATTATAAATGATTATAAACACCAGAGAGTGTGATTATAAATGATTATAAACACCAGAGAGTGTGATTATAAATGATTATAAACACCAGAGAGTGTGATTATAAATGATTATAAACACAGAGAGTGTGATTATAAATGATTATAAACACCAGAGAGTGTGATTATAAATGATTATAAACACCAGAGAGTGTGATTATAAATGATTATAAACACCAGAGAGTGTGATTATAAATGATTATAAACACAGAGAGTGTGATTATAAATGATTATAAACACAGAGAGTGTGATTATAAATGATTATAAACACCAGAGAGTGTGATTATAAATGATTATAAACACCAGAGAGTGTGATTATAAATGATTATAAACACAGGAGAGTGTGATTATAAATGATTATAAACACCAGAGAGTGTGATTATAAATGATTATAAACAGCAGAGAGTGTGATTATAAATGATTATAAACAAGAGAGAGTGTGATTATAAATGATTATAAACACCAGAGAGTGTGATTATAAATGATTATAAACACCAGAGAGTGTGATTATAAATGATTATAAACACCAGAGAGTGTGATTATAAATGATTATAAACACCAGAGAGTGTGATTATAAATGATTATAAACACCAGAGAGTGTGATTATAAATGATTATAAACACCAGAGAGTGTGATTATAAATGATTATAAACACCAGAGAGTGTGATTATAAATGATTATAAACACAGAGAGTGTGATTATAAATGATTATAAACACCAGAGAGTGTGATTATAAATGATTATAAACACCAGAGAGTGTGATTATAAATGATTATAAACACCAGAGAGTGTGATTATAAATGATTATAAACACCAGAGAGTGTGATTATAAATGCTTATAAACACCAGAGAGTGTGATTATAAATGATTATAAACACCAGAGAGTGTGATTATAAATGATTATAAACACCAGAGAGTGTGATTATAAATGATTATAAACACCAGAGAGTGTGATTATAAATGATTATAAACACCAGAGAGTGTGATTATAAATGATTATAAACACAGAGAGTGTGATTATAAATGATTATAAACACCAGAGAGTGTGATTATAAATGATTATAAACACCAGAGAGTGTGATTATAAATGATTATAAACACCAGAGAGTGTGATTATAAATGATTATAAACACCAGAGAGTGTGATTATAAATGATTATAAACACCAGAGAGTGTGATTATAAATGATTATAAACACAGAGAGTGTGATTATAAATGATTATAAACACAGAGAGTGTGATTATAAATGATTATAAACACCAGAGAGTGTGATTATAAATGATTATAAACACCAGAGAGTGTGATTATAAATGATTATAAACACAGAGAGTGTGATTATAAATGATTATAAACACAGAGAGTGTGATTATAAATGATTATAAACACCAGAGAGTGTGATTATAAATGATTATAAACACCAGAGAGTGTGATTATAAATGATTATAAACACAGGAGAGTGTGATTATAAATGATTATAAACACCAGAGAGTGTGATTATAAATGATTATAAACAGCAGAGAGTGTGATTATAAATGATTATAAACAAGAGAGAGTGTGATTATAAATGATTATAAACACCAGAGAGTGTGATTATAAATGATTATAAACACCAGAGAGTGTGATTATAAATGATTATAAACACCAGAGAGTGTGATTATAAATGATTATAAACACAGAGAGTGTGATTATAAATGATTATAAACACCAGAGAGTGTGATTATAAATGATTATAAACACCAGAGAGTGTGATTATAAATGATTATAAACACCAGAGAGTGTGATTATAAATGATTATAAACACCAGAGAGTGTGATTATAAATGATTATAAACACCAGAGAGTGTGATTATAAATGATTATAAACACAGAGAGTGTGATTATAAATGATTATAAACACCAGAGAGTGTGATTATAAATGATTATAAACACCAGAGAGTGTGATTATAAATGATTATAAACACCAGAGAGTGTGATTATAAATGATTATAAACACAGAGAGTGTGATTATAAATGATTATAAACACAGAGAGTGTGATTATAAATGATTATAAACACCAGAGAGTGTGATTATAAATGATTATAAACACCAGAGAGTGTGATTATAAATGATTATAAACACCAGAGAGTGTGATTATAAATGATTATAAACACAGGAGAGTGTGATTATAAATGATTATAAACACCAGAGAGTGTGATTATAAATGATTATAAACACAGGAGAGTGTGATTATAAATGATTATAAACACCAGAGAGTGTGATTATAAATGATTATAAACACAGAGAGTGTGATTATAAATGATTATAAACACCAGAGAGTGTGATTATAAATGATTATAAACACCAGAGAGTGTGATTATAAATGATTATAAACACCAGAGAGTGTGATTATAAATGATTATAAACACCAGAGAGTGTGATTATAAATGATTATAAACACCAGAGAGTGTGATTATAAATGATTATAAACACAGGAGAGTGTGATTATAAATGATTATAAACACCAGAGAGTGTGATTATAAATGATTATAAACAGCAGAGAGTGTGATTATAAATGATTATAAACACCAGAGAGTGTGATTATAAATGATTATAAACACCAGAGAGTGTGATTATAAATGATTATAAACACAGAGAGTGTGATTATAAATGTTTATAAACACCAGAGAGTGTGATTATAAATGATTATAAACACCAGAGAGTGTGATTCTAAATGATTATAAACAAGAGAGAGTGTTACGGGTAGCAGGGCTGAGGTTGGACCACTAGGGGGCTCTCAGTAGGGGTTGTCATGTTATGTCTGTTTTTGTTTACCTCGGCCATGTGTTAGTTAAGCCCTGCCCTGTCCTATTGTATCTTAATTAATGTTTCACCTGCACCTAATGTTTCAATGATTACGTTTCCTATTTATAATCCTGTCCTTGTCTGCTTTAGTTGCTAGTCCTCGTTTGTGTGTAGGCCGATGTAGTGTCGCGGTTCCTGTTTCCTGTTTCCTGTTTCCTGTTTTATGTTTTATGTTAATAAACCCTGTGTCCACGTTAAGCTTCGCGTTGGGTCTGTTATATCCAGCCGGACACTACCGGCCGTAACAGAGAGTGTGATTATAAATGATTATAAACACAGAGAGTGTGATTATAAATGATTATAAACACAGAGAGTGTGATTATGAATAACGTCCTCTCTACAGTCATATCCAGTCAGTTGGAGTTGTGTGATGGAGATACAGCATATGTAGAATGTTATTGTGTGTATTGATTAGGAGGTTGTTGTCCAATTGTCTTTGTAATCAAAAAAATTGTTTTCTTCATACAAAAGTTCCTTTCAATCTTCAAAGTAAATGTTGATATCAAACCCATTTCTGCTATCTGAGATGCTCCAAGTGTTTGTTCATAAAAATCTAAAATGTGAAGGTATTCATCTTTAACCAGTAAAACTCACTGAAAACCAACAGACTCATTTTATATCAGACTCACAGCCAGAAGATCATTAGTTTATTTATACTGATTGAAAATGTCTGATGAGTGGATTTCCATTCCTCCGAGTAACAGAACACCAGTGTACTGGTAAAAAGGGTTAATAAGGGTTTTGTTTCATTTTCATCTTTGCATCTTCGCAACTTATCAGCAACTTAAATAACTGCTTGTATTCTACGCAGAAATAGAATAAACTACAGCACAATATTTCCATTTCTAATCCATTACCAAAGAAATGTCTTAGCTTCTCTCCTGCCATTTCAGTACAATTCCACTCGGTATTGAATCGCTGTTGAATAAGATGCATTAGTGAAGGGTTGAGAGTGACATTTTGCTGCCGCTCTAGCCTGGATTCAGAGTGAAATGAAAATAAAATAAAATATGTGTTTCTGTAAAAAGTCTAAAGTCTAAAGTTATCTGAGTAGCTAGAGTAGCTAGTTCAGTGGCACAAACTAACAGAGGTTTTTTTGTCATCAGGTGCACTTAGCTCACGTGGTTAAGGGTCTCGTTGACCGGAAGATCAGGGTTCAAGCCCCAGCACCACCAAGCCGCCACCGTCGGACCCTTCAGCAAGGCCCCCAACCCACCCTGCTCCAGGGGTGCTGCATCATTGCTGACCCTGTGCTCTGACCCCAACCCCCAATGATGGGATATGCGAAGAAAGAATTTCACTGTTCAGTAATGTATATGGGACAAGTAAAGATAACTTGTCTTCTCTGTAATTGGCTGTTGACAACACTACAGGAGATCTCACCTCTCCTAATGGAGGTGATTTGAGTTCATCAAGGTCAAAAAGTTTTTTCTTGTCAAAAAACATGAACATCATGTATAATTTGGTCTTTTACTCTGTTTTCTCATGTTGATTTCAATGCTTAACATTTTCCTGATTGTTCAGTGTTGGCCTTCACTTACCTGGTCCACATGTCCCTTATGAAATAACTGTGACGATCTCGGCCGAATCAGGCTGACAGAAGACAGCCAAAACTCATCGTTGATGAGATCTTCATTGAGCTTATAAAGCTGAGCTTCTTTCCGGCCAAAACTGAAATGACACACATTTGCATTTGGGCCAATTTGGCCCTTATTCCAAATACCATTAAAAACAGCTTAACATTTTGACCCTCCTGCTTGCCAGTGCCATAGCCGCCTTAATACGCTTAAACTCAACCGTATTTGGCTGATAATTCTCTGCAATCCGGGTTACGTTTATCCTAAAAGTGACACCATTACATTGTTTTGATCATCCTGACCTTTCCATGTGCTTCCATGTTACCAAAAAATAATCCAGACTTTTTAAAAAAATTTTTTCTCATTTTCATCTCACAAGGAAGTTTCAGTGTGTAACCGAAATCCCTGTAGGTAGGTTTGCTTAATTCAGGACACGAGGCACCTTTTACAATTTCTGACTGCTATCCGAAGCGAAACAGTCATTTGCATGTAAATTAAATTCACTTTCACAGCAGCGGCCGACTCCGTGGCATCTGAACGGATATAAGACGCAGTATTAATGTCTGCAAATCCTGCATGCAAACAGCTGCTAACAAACCATGCGGTGTAGGCATCTGGCTCACGTGAAAGATCAAGTGCGTCCGCATGACAAATTGCGAGTGACTAAGTGTGAGAAGAGAGTGTGGGCTTCACTCCATCTGTAGCCTAAATTGCATGCAGTGTGAGAAATTAAACTAATCAGCCTGTATATTTTCTCCAAATTAAATAAGTACTAAACTGTGGAACCACTTGCTCTCGGTTTACAATAAATAAGAATCAAATTGTGGATTCTGTAATGCTGTAGTCTTCCAAAATCTGCATTTTATAGTTTTTCTTATGTAAAGGAGCAGATCTGGAAGGTTCATAGACATAGAATGTTTGGTGTACTGGGATGTTTGGATGCTGTCGCCTTACCACCCTCGCAAGTCGCTCAGGTTTGCTGACTGTGAAGTGGTTGGACGCTTTATGTCCCGGGAAGCCTTCATGTCTGTGACCTTCTGTCTCTCCCTTTCAGTTATGCGGTCATAGCTAGTTCTGCCGGAGTCCCTGCCTGCACTTTACACATAATCTACATTGTCTTTAAACATCACATGATAAAAAGCATACCTAATATCTTTCTCTCTCTCTCTGTCTCTCTCTCTCTCTCTCGAGCTATACATCCCACTCCAGAGTTCCCAGTGTTCCGAGTTCCCAGTGTGACCACTTCTTCTTGCCAGACCTACCTGATCCATCCAGATGCTCTACCCCTACTCTGGTTGGAGTCTCATCACTTGGTGATGGTCACTGCTGCTGGGGATAGATCTGTGTGGACAGCCTGTGACCCAGGGGACTGCTGTGGACAGAACCACTTGGAGACTATCACACCTCTGACCTGCCATTTCATCAGTCAGCTTTCAGCAGGAAGGAATTAGTGCTAAGTCTATAATGAACTCAGAAACTACACTGACGCATTTGTTCCTCAAGATCTCTTGGTTGCTGTTGTAGAAAGGACTTTATTTACATTTACATTATTTAGTGTCCAGTGTCACACAAATGAGTATGAGTTTCACTTCTGAGCCTGGTTCCTCTCAGGGTTTCTTCCTCAGATTGTCTCAGGGAGTTTTTTCTCACCACCGTCACCTCAGGCTTATCAATAGTCTTTGTTTCATGGAACCAATAAAGAATTACAGCAAATTAAAAAAATAAATCTAAAAAACATACAGGCAATGGACAACAATATAATAAACAGGACATGACATCAACAGAAGCTAAACAAAGAAACTTTCAAATACAGGAACTTAAACAGCGGTGCTCATCAGGCTGAAACGGCACACAGGTGAGAAAGGTTGGGGCATGTGGCGTGAGTGTTGTGATCATGTGGTGTGTGGGGATTATGGGTAATGTAGTCCAGTGCTGATTTCGGCCTGAACATGACAAAAAACCTGCCTAGAATGAATTGATTAGTTTTAATAATTTCATCCATTACAGTTGTCATTGTTGTGGCTTTTTGAGGCAAATCACATGCATTTCTGTAAATCATTTACCTGCAGGCGTCTCCTCAACAAAGCAACAATTTTCACAGAAAGTTTTAACAAAAAACAACATTCTGATAAGGATAAAAATGTCTGATTTGATTAGCAAAGCAGACACACTGATTGAAAATGTCCCACAAGTCGATTTCCATTGTTCTGATGTAATGAAACACCAGAAAAAGAGTTAAAGAGTCTTGAGCAAATGGATTTAAATCTGTTATAAATGTATTTCTATGTGAATGATGTTTATCTGAATAACCATCCAGGTATACGCAGAATTTCTCTTTTCTGGGATCCGTATCTCCTAATGCTCTTCTTCCTGCATTTCTGACTCATCTTCTGCTGCTGTGGATGATCCCACATGGACACCCTAAAGATTTTACACTCAAAAACAGCTTGTGCTCCACTCACCCTCGCTTCAGTGGATAATTTCACCTGGATACTGAAGATTTGTATCCGTCTTATATGAGCCAAGGACAATTAGTAATAATAAATCTGCTCAAATAGATCATATGAGGATGGAAGAGGATGGCTTTTAAACTCTTTTGGAGTTTGGTTCCTTTCAGTGTTTCTGTCACATCATCACACATCACTGTTTTTGACCCTTTTTATCAGATTTTCTGATAGAGTCCTGTTTTGCTTTCTGTTCCTTAATTTTTAAGCATTTTTTAAACAATTTCTAATTTTGTGACACTCCTAATAAACAACCTGCATTAGCATCCAACCTTCAAAATGCTTGTGTTTGTGACACTCTTGTCTTCTCAGGTAGTTTTTTCTTGCCATTTTTACTAATAGGTTCATTATTTTGGATCTGAATCTACATCTAGATTTCTTTAAAGCGACTTTGTGACAATGTCTATTGTTAAAAGTATTTCTAAAAGCAGTGGAATTAGTTTTAGATCATTATGCTCACCTACAACCTTTGTAATGTAAACATCTTCCTCTCTATGTGCTAATAATTCAGCTGTTTTTGCAAAAAAAACAACAAAAAAACAACAGCAACAAATGACCAGAATAGCCAAAGCAAGAACTTTCACCTTGTTTCAAGCAATGATTTGACATTTAGCTACAGAAGTTCTGCACCTGTTATTTTTTTTTTCCACATGAATACAAAACACAATCTTTCTGACCTTCTGTAATCACACCTACAGGGCTATACTTAGAATTTCACCCCGTCATCACTTTCCACCTAAATACGCCTCATAAGTGTGTGTGTGCCTCGTAGGACTTATGGGTCGACACTTTCCTCCTCTGAAAATAAATCATCAGGCGCAATGCTGACGACCGCCATCCACCATGCAATCTGTGCACGAGAGAGGCGCATTTTATTTCCATCAGGACGAGTGGGGACGGCTAATGAACTGTTTGCGCTCTGTGACTCTCTTTCGTTTTCTGGAAGAGTGGACATTAATTTGCATTAGCCTACGGGTGAACACAGGCCTCGCAGAAAGAAATGCAAGGAGCGAGAGATGACCATTAATCCTGTGCCGGCCCTGACGTCGGTCCAATTTAAGAGAGAGAATAAGATGCATGGCTGTGCTTAACAACCTTTATTTAAACAAAAAAAGAAAAAAAAAGGAATCTAATCAGTAGCTGGATAAAGAAGCCTGCTTTATTTCAGAAGAGCTATGGTTTCTGTTTCGGGTGATGATTTCTAGCTTCTCTGTACCAAATTAGAAGTCACTCAATGTGCAGACTTCAGAGCTGTAGATCAGGAGTTCTCAAACATTTCACAGCCAGTAACTGTAAAATAAATCCACTAATCGCTTCTGAACTGAGTCTGTTATTAGGCTTATTATATGTGTACAATAAGGTTCTGACTCTTTATTAGAGCTTTTTATTACTTCGTATAGAACAACACAAGAAGTTAGACATTAGAGCAATGTTTTTGAGATGTTGAGGTTTCGGTTATTTAACTCTCATTAAACAGAAACTGTAATAATAATAATAATAATAATAATAATAATAATAATAATAATAAGAAGAAGAAGAAGAAGAACAAGAAGAGGAAGAAGGAGGAGGAGGAGGAGGAGGGGGATGGGGAGGGGTAGGAGGAGGAGGAGGAGTAGAAGGAGAAGAAGAAGAAGAAGAAAAAGGAAGAGGAGGAGAAGGAGAAGAGGAAGAAGAAGTAGAAGAAGGAGGAGGATAAGAAGAAGAAAAATAAGGAGTAGGAGGAAAAGCGGAAGAAAAAAGAAGGAGAAGGAGTAGAAGAGGAAGAAGAAAAAAAGAAAAAGAAAAAGAAAAAGAAGAAGAAAAAGAAGAGGAAGAAAAAGAAGGAGAAGGAGGAGAAGACAAAGAAGAAAAAAAGAAAAAGAAGAAGAAAAAGAAGAAGGATGAGGAGGAGGAGAAGAAGAAGAAAAAGAAAAAGAAGATCATGTAAAGGTATAATAATAATAATAATAATAATAATAAGAAGAAGAAACAGAAGCAGAAGGAGAAGAAGAAGGAGAAGGAGGAGGAGTAGAAGGAGGAAGAGGAGGAGGAGGAGGAGGAGAAAGAGAATAAGAAGAAGAAAAAGAAGAAGGAGAAGAAGAAAAATAATAATAATAATAAAAAAAATAATAAGTAGAAGAAGAAGAAATAGAACTAGCAGCAGCAGAATAATAATAATAAGGAGACAAGAAAAAGGATAAATGATGAAAAAACAAATAACAAACAAAATGTCCTCCCTCTCTCTATGCTCAATGGGCCCCATTTTGATAGTCTGTAGAAATTAGAAAGCACTCTTATTAATATCCATTACAGTTCATAATGTTCTTCAATACAGTAAACTTGACTCATGATAGTAACAGTAAAGGTTGTGTGTTTTATTGCTTTAATAAACAGCTACATTGCTGGTACATCAAATATTACTAGAGTTCATAAAAACGAAAAATCATAATGAAAAGAAAAAAAACATACATAATAAAAATTCTTTCTTTTGCAGTTAAGCTTAAGTGTGCGATACAAAACAGATAACAATAATATTCTGCACAAAATTCCCATATATTTCACATGTCCTATATGACAATATATTGTTTTTACCCATTTATAGCATCATATTACAATTCCTCTTGGATAAGCCTGTATTCCTGACACTAGATTTGTGCAATGCATTTTGGCACCAAGCTCATGTTTCTTATTAAGTGACAGAATGAAATTATTGTAATTACATTAGAGTTAGTCAAATTATTTAAAGTACAGGACGTCCTTTAAATCCAATAAACTCGAAAGTCAAATAAACCTGTTCCATAACACATTTCTAACAATCGTCATGACGTCATAATGTAGCGCTGCTGTGTTGGAGTGAAATGGGTGCTAAGTTGCATCATTGTTATTTTAATCATTAGTGTATATGGTCAGATGGGGCATTGGTGGGTCAGTGGTAGGTTTCTGACCTATCATGCGGAAGGTCTGGGTCCAATTGCCAGCCAATGCCCAAACCACTGGATCCACTGGATGCAGTACTGGTCTCAAGCCTGGAAAAATGGGAGGGTTGCGTCAGGAAGGGCATCCAGTGTGAAACCTGTGCCAAGTTGTTGTGCAGACCAGCTGGTCCCTATGGCGACCCCGAACGGGGAGCAGCCGAAAGCAACTTCTTCTAGTGTAATATGGTCATAAATAAATAAAAGATCTGCTGAATTGTGTGCATCATTTCTATTGATGAATCTGACTGATATGTTCTCCTCATCACACACACAAGTCAAGACAGTGACAGATGTCTCGTCCAATCAGAGGGAAGAATTCCATTCACAAACTAAATTTTCTACATTGTTATTTTGTTTTCTGATTTTTTATTTTGCTTTGCACTTCTCGGCCAATCCCAAAATGCATTGACATCAAATTGTCTACATTGTTATTTATTTATTTATTTTTATTTGTTACTTGTCTAAATTGTTGTTGTGTATTTTGGATTTGTTATTTTGTTTTCGGATTTTTTAAAATTTGTTTTCAGATTTTTTTTTTTTTTTTTGTGTTTTCTGATGGGTTATTTTGTTTTGCACTTCTTGGACACCGTAGATTTTACACTAAACGCAACATAAACATTTCTTAATCCCAAAAAGCAATGACACCAAATTTATGTTCCCTATTGACAGTAGAATAACAGCGTGGGTATTAAAGCCGTGTAGAGCGAAACTGCATCATGCTACAATCTCAAATGAATGACAAAGCTGGATTTACAATGCGTTTGTATGAATGAATCAAATCAGTAAAGTGAGTCATAATGCCCGTCATTAGTTATGACACCCGGCAATTAATCCAGACTCCAAGGCCATTCTCGTGTGTGAGTTCATTCCAACTTCTAAAATTAACGTTTCCTCTGCTTAGATTCCCTCGATAGTGCAGTAATCAGCTGTAAAAGAGCAGCTGGCAGCTGGAGCTCCCCTCTAATCAGTCCCCTGACTTCATGCTTTGCACTGAATGAACTGTAATTATGCAAAAGAATAAGAAAAAAAGAAAAAAAAGAAAAGAGTATTCTTTACTATGCTCTGGCTATTGAGTATGAATTGGTGAGACTTTTCGAGATGTGTGCCAGAACCTTCCTGGCAGCAGGTGACTGGGCTATAATTTCTGAGTAACACGATTGTGAAAATGTACTGTGACTGCGATGCTCGTTATTTCCCACGTGACAGGAGCAGTGATGAGTGACAGCCTTATTCCAACAGGTTATGTGTGAAGAGTCTTAATGACGTTTGCACTGAGGGTATTTCATTATGGATGATTTGACTGCCAGCAGAATAAAGCTGCTGAAATAGAAATTAGAAATGGGTCAAACCACGGCTGTCTTGCTCGCGGTCTCACCTATTTCTCATGTTAACTGGCAATTTGCCGTGTTGTCAGGTTTTGTCAGGTTTTGTCAGGTTCAGAAAAGTGCTGGGCTTTTATTCGTGGCGTTTTCTTTTTATGCCTTAACATTCCAGGTATAAAAGAAGACGTCTGTTTTCCTGCTTGTGGGTTTTACTGACACACTTCGTCCACTTTTACTTATTTGCTTGCTTGTTACCTTAACCAAAAAAAAACATCACAAACCACTGTTTGATCTTTTACTTAAAAACAGTTCTGTCAGAATGCTTTTTTTTCACTTACCCATAGCAAAGTCGTTGTCTCATGACCGCGACCTCAACGTCCCGGCTAGGTCACACCTGTCCTCGTTCCCATTCTTGTCTTGATGGTTTGAAGGTAAAAGAAAGGTGGAAAACGAGTCTTTCTGAGTTTTAATGAAATCGGCAGTTAGTGCTGGAACATTTTCAGCAACCCCTAAGGGGATTTCACCTATTATGGCTATGACAAAGAAGGCCCAAAATGGCAAGTAATGTTGTGGTCAGACACGTGGGGTTAAGAGCTGCCTTATGGGTCTGGCCCTTTAGAAAACAAAAAGTGCTGCTAACTTCTGAATGGATGCTGAATTATTTAGCTTGAAAAAGCATCCTGTAGAAACATGTTCTCTCCCAGTTGATCATTGTTACACTATATTGACAAATATATGTGGACATCTGACCATCACTCTTATGTGTGCTTCCTATAATCGATTTAGTCTCACTCTTCTGTGAAGGATTTACAGACGTTAAGTGGCCTTTATTTCTCATATATACATTACTGCTCGGTGAAATTCTTTCTTTACATATCCCATCCTTGGAGGGTTGGGGTCAGAGCACAGGGTCAGCCATGATACAGTGTCCCTGGAGAAGAGAGGGTTAAGGGCCTTGCTCAAGGGCCCAAAGGTGGCAGCTTGAACCCTGACCTTCTGATTAACAACCCACAGCCTTAACCACTTGAGCCACCACTGCCCAAAAAATTGTTTGCTTGGAGAATGGGAATTGTTATGCATGCACACACACACTGTCATGACCTTTTTTGTGTTATATTTTTGTTTTATTTCAGGTGTTTCTTACTGGAAGTCTTCACATTATCCCGGTATAATCTCCATCAGTTATCTGAAAAAAGTGGTAAGCCAATAACACGTACAGAATGCAGTGGGACGTGCCCATAATGGACTACACCCATAATGCACCTGTGGAAAAAGAAACAAATACAGCAATAAAAACATTCATAAAAATGTCATTTCTAATTTCTTATTTTAGAAAATAATGAAATATTCGGGGCACGGTGGCTTAGTGGTTAGCACGTTTGCCTCACACCTCCAGGGTTGGGGGTTCGATTCCCGCCTCTGCCATGTGTGTGTGGAGTTTGCAAGTTGAGGCAGGCTCTGGGTGGTCAGGTAGTGCTGCCAGATGAGTGGGAAACTACAGCAGAAGTGATCAGGGAGACAGGGAGACAGGGAGAAAGGTGCTGGGTGTGTCATCTGGAAGGAGGAAAGAAGATAAGGAGACTTGGTGGTGGAATGAGGAAGTTCAGGATAGTATCCAGAGGAAGAGGTTAGCCAAGAAGAAGTGGGACATGGACAGGACTGAAGAGAAAAGACAGGAATACAAGGAGTTACAGCGCAGAGTGAAGAGGGAGGTGTCTAAGACCAGGCAGAAAGCATATGACGAGTTGTACACTAGGTTAGACACTAGAGAAGGAGAGAAGGACTTGTACAGGTTAGCTAGGCAGAGGGATCGAGATGGGAAGGATGTGCAGCAAGTTAGAGTTATTAAGGATAGAGATGGAAGGGTGCTCACAAGTGAGGAGAGTGTACAGAGGAGATGGAAGGAATACTTTGAGGAGCTGATGAATGAGGAAAATGAGAGGGAAAAAAGAGTAGAAGGGGTGAACTCTGTGGAACAGAAAGTAGATAAGATTAGAAAGGATGAAGTCAGGAAGGCTTTGAAGAGGATGAAAAGTGGAAAGGCAGTTGGTCCTGATGACATCCCGGTGGAGGTCTGGAAGTGTCTGGGAGAGGCAGCAGTGGAATTTTTAACTAGTTTGTTCAACAGGGTTTTAGAGAGTGAGAGGATGCCTGAGGAATGTAGAAGAAGTGTGTTAATGCCGATCTTTAAGAATAAGGGTGACGTGCAGAGTTGCAGCAACTATAGGGGGATAAAGTTGATGAGCCATACAATGAAGCTATGGGAAAGAGTAGTGGAAGCTAGGTTAAGGAAGGTAGTGGAAATTTGTGAGCAGCAGTATGGCTTCATGCCCAGAAAGAGCACAACTGATGCAATTTTTGCTCTGAGAATTTTGATGGAGAAGTATAGGGATGGTCAGAGGGAGTTGCACTGTGTGTTTGTAGACTTGGAGAAAGCGTATGACAGGGTGCCAAGAGAAGAGCTGTGGTACTGTATGAGGAAGTCAGGAGTAGTGGAGAAGTATGTCAGAGTGGTGCAGGACATGTATGAGAGGAGCAGGACAGTGGTGAGGTGTGCTGTAGGTCAGACAGAGGAGTTCAAAGTGGAGGTGGGACTGCATCAGGGATCGGCTCTGAGCCCCTTCCTGTTTGCTATAGTGATGGACCAGTTGTCAGAGGAGGTCAGACAGGAGTCTCCTTGGACAATGATGTTTGCAGATGACATTGTGATCTGTAGTGAGAGCAGGGAGCAGGTGGAGGAAAACCTGGAGAGGTGGAGGTTTGCGCTGGAGAGAAGAGGAATGAAAGTCAGTGGTAGTAAGACTGAGTACATGTGTGTGAATGAAAGGGAGGGAAGTGGAACAGTAAGGTTACAGGGTGAAGAGGTGAAGAAGGTACAGGAGTTTAAGTACTTGGGGTCAACAGTCCAGAGTAATGGAGAGTGTGGGAAAGAGGTAAAGAAGCGAGTGCAGGCAGGTTGGAATGGGTGGAGAAAGGTGTGGGGAGTTCTGTGTGAGAGGAAAATATCAGCGAGAATCAAGGGGAAGGTGTACAGGACAGTGGTGAGAGCGGCCATGCTGTATGGTTTAGAGACAGTGTCACTGAGGAAGAGACAGGAGTCAGAGCTAGAGGTAGCAGAGCTGAAGATGTTGAGGTTCTCTTTGGGAGTGACAAGATTGGACAGGATTAGGAACGAGTACATCAGGGGGACAGCTCATGTTGGACGTTTGGGGGACAAAGTTAGGGAGGCCAGATTAAGATGGTTTGGACATGTTCAGAGGAGGGAGAGTGAGTATATTGGTAGGAGAATGTTAGACATGGAGCTGCCAGGCAGGAGGCAAAGAGGAAGGCCAAAGAGGAGGTATATGGATGGAATAAATGAGGATATGAAGCTAGTGGGTGCAAGTGTTGAGGATGCAGAAGATAGGGATAGGTGGAGAGAGATGATTCGCTGTGGAGACCCCTGAAGGGAAAAGCCGAAAGAAGAAGAAGATTCCTCATCACCATGTTCAGTAGTCTGTCTGAAAATGTAAATGCTTGAACTCCGATCTTCCGATCAGGAACCCAGAGCCTGAACCCCCCCCCCCCATCAGGCACTGACGCTGTAAGAGTAAGAAAGTCTGGGGTCCAGTCTGTGTTCCAGTTCATATCAAAGTGTTCAGTGGTCAGACTTAGAGCTCTGTGCAGGACATGCTCTTGAATCTAATTTAGGCAAACATTCACGAAGCTCACTTTGTGCACATTTGCATTGTTTTGCTGGAACAGGTTTGGGTTTTCATTTGTGTGTGTTTCCAGTTTTGTGGCGCAACAGTTTAGGCAAGACCTAGATACACTATGTTGCCAAAAGTTTTGGGACATCTGCCTTTACCTGCACATGAATGTAATATGGAGTTGTCCCGCCCTTTGCAGCTATGACAGCTTCAACTCTTCTGGGAAGGCTTTCCACAAGGTTTAGGAGTGTGTTTATGGGAATTTTTGACCATTCCTTTAGAAGCGCATTTGTGAGGTCAGGCACTGATGTTGGACGAGAAGACCTGGCTCGCAGTCTCCGCTTTAATTCATCCCAAAGGTGTTCTATGGGGTTGAGGTCAGGACTCTGTGCAGGCCAGTCAAGTTCCTCCACACCAAACTCACTTATCCATGTCTTTATGGACCTTGCTTTGTGCACTGGTGTGCAGTCACGTTGGAACAGGAAGGGGTCATCCCCAAACTGTTCCCACAAAGATGGGAGCATGAAATTGTCCAAAATGTCTTGGTATGCTGAAGCATTAAGAGTTCCTTTCACTGGAACTAAGGGGCCGAGCCCAAACCCTGAAAAACAACACTTGAATACAATGATTTTGAGGGGTGTCCCAAAACTTTTGGCTTTGTGTGATGGTCAGGTTTGTGGTCAAAGAGTATATAAAAAAAATCTGAAATCCATATTTACATTGTTAGTTTTAATCTACACTGGCATTATACAATTCCAAGGCATTATTTTCTATTGAAGAAAGTTCATTTATGTATTTGTGCGTGATGAAGTGACCCTAGGGGGGCACGATGACTTGGTGGTTAGCATGTTTGCCTCACACCTTCAGGGTTGGGGGTTCAATTCCCGCCTCTGCCGTGTGTGTGGAGTTTGCATGTTCTCCCCGTGCCTCAGGGTTTTCCTCTGGGTACTCCGGTTTTCTCCCCCAGTCCAAAGACGTGTGGTAGGTTGATTGGCATCTCTAAAAAATTGTCCGTAGTGAGTGAATGAGAGTGTGTGTGTGTCCTGCAATGGGTTGGCACTCTGTCCAGGGTGTATCCTGCCTTGATGCCCAATGACGCCTGAGATAGGCACAGGCTCCCCGTGACCCGAGAAAAGTTTGGATAAGCGGTAGACAATGAATGAATGAAGTGACATAACAAGCACATTTTAACATGTTCTAGAAACTTCTATATGTAACCATAGAATAGAAAACTCACTCTGATGATATGTTATTTAATGGAGATGTAAAAATGTAAATATTTTGTACGTATATCATCCTTGTGCATTTTTTAACTCATTCCAGCTTTGACCATAAAATACTGTAAACACATACAATGAGAAATTCTCAGCCAACATCTGCAAAGGATTAAATGCAGGGAATAAATCTAAGCTAAACAGTGTTTAACTGAGTATATTGCTCACTGGAATGTTTCCACCTCAAAACACTAATCTAGGCATGGAGCCAACCCCCCGAGCCCCCCCCCCCCAAAAAAAGAAAAAAAACAACAAAAAAAACACGCACACACACACACACACACACACACACACACACACACACACACACACACACTCTTGTGGGCTCACCTGCAACTCAATTAATCCGATTAGTGATTATAGATGTGCAAACTTTGCCTGAGAAGAAATGTTTTTGTATTTCTACATTACATTTCACATTCATTAACAAAAAAATCATTTATTTCAAACAAATACACAGACTAGAGCATTTCACATAGTTCTGAAAACCTTTCATTTTTTTTATTTTGGTAATGACACTTTACTAAAAAGGCATTTGGAGCCTGCACTTATAACGATTTATAAGGATTATAACGATTAATGATTTATGATCTTGTGATTAATTTTGGTTTTACAATCTGCCACTGGAAGGGAAATCCACTTATCAGACATTTTCAGAAGGTTGTGTGTTCAAATCCCAGCTCCACCATGCTGCCATTACTAGGTAATAAAATGAGATTAATTGCTAGGAGTATAATGTAAATGCAGTAAGATTCAATAAACAATTTCACAGATGCCACTGATATCTTTGTTAAGTAATTTCTACTGATCTGTGAGCCATTAACTAATATCTTGGCCTCTGGAGGTCATATGTTATGAAGCTTATCAAAGTTCAAGTGATGATCCTGGATTCTTGGATGAGATTTTTAAAAATAAATCTAATTGAACCTCTAGATCCAAAAACATTATTCCTATCATAGAGCATCAGATGTCAGACAAATAATGAAAAATATACAGTGGAGCCTCGGGATACCAATGCCCTCCCTTACTAATTTTCACCTTAAGAATTCTTAAGATATTGGCATCGGCATACAAAGCATTTTTGGCATGCGAACGAACCAAACCGAACGCTGGCTAAGTTGCGTGTACGTCTGGGAGCCGTTCAAAACTTGTTTGCGTCAGTGGAAAGCCAACCAAAGAGAGTTTACCATTTTTACAAATTTTTTCAGACAGTGAAAGCTGTGTGAAAGAGTCAGCCATGATACCGGTGTTGTCTTCAACATGCGTTCAAAAGCTAGGTGATTTTTTTGTTGACAGATCAGTGGCATGGTCGGTCTGTTCTATTTTTAGCCCAAGCTTGGTGGCACGACTTCCTGTGAGGACCCTTGACATGGAATGCTTGGTCAGTTCTTTGTAAGCAACCATACAGTTTACATACGCTTCGTATTGGTCATATTGGTCAGATTTTTGGGCAGCTGGAACGGATTACCTGTATCTACATTATTTCTGATGGGAAAATTCATTTCAATACAAATCTTCACCTTAAGGACTCGCCTCCAAAACCAATTCAATTCCTATACCGAGGTTCCATTGTATATACTATGTTGCCAAAAGTTTTGGGACGTCTGCCTTTACATGCACATGAATGTAATATGGAGTTGTCCCGCCCTTTGCAGCTATAACAGCTTCAACTCTTCTGGGAAGGCTTTCCACAAGATTTAGGAGTGTGTTTATGGGAATTTTTGACTGTTCCTTTAGAAGCGCATTTGTTGATGTTGGACGAGAAGGCCTGGCTCGCAGTCTCTGCTCTAATTTATCCCAAAAGTGTTCTATAGGGTTGTCCAAAATGTCTTGGTATGCTGAAGCATTAAGAGTTCCTTTCACTGGAACTAAGGGGCCGAGCCCAACCCTGAAAAACAACACCTGAACTTAATGATTTGGAGGGGTGTCACAAAACTTTTGGCAATATAGTGTAGCTAAAGAACAACCTATGCCTGTTTAGCTGTGACACATCTTTGGGTCAAAGAAGGGCAATAAAATGCATGTATTATACACTTTCCATGGTTCAAATCATTTTAAACTACTAAGTGTCCATGTAAGCCATGACCAATTCAATTCAAGTTCATTTGTATAGACTCTTGATCATAACTGTTGGTAAAAAGCAGCTTTAAATAGATTTTGAAGAAGCTTTTGTTGATTTAAATCCCTAATTAACAAGGCAGAGGAGACAACAGCTGAGGAAAAGAAAACTGCCTGAGAAGAAATGAGGAAAAAACCTTGAGAGGAAACAAACAATCCAGGCAGTCTTAATAGCAGTCCTTGAAAACAACCTTAATTAACCGTTGACTATTAATCGTTTGGATGTTTTTTAAGGTTTTATTTCAATAAAGCAGCAAGAAAACCTGTATTAAAAGGATTTTGAGTTCGGTGGTGGCATACTGAAACCTTTTAGACAAGTTGCAAAGGAACAATAAGCGAGGATCTTCTTTAGGCTGTGAATCTAGTGAAGTTTTCTCAAAAAGATGAACGTCATCTATACGCACAGCATGATGAGTGAGTTTTAGGTTGAGATTAAATGAATATTGCACAATTTGGGCAGTGGTGGGTGCTGTATCTTGGCTGACCCTGTGATCTGACCCCAACTTCCTCAGCTGGGATATGCGAAGAACAGAATTCTGCTGTAATGTATGTATGGCGATAACAAAGGCTTCTTCATTTTTCACTTCAAACAGGATCAATGATCATTTCTTGCCAACTCTAAACATTTTAATAGATTATTAATTTTCAATTCAATGTGTGCTGGACATTGGACTGGACATTGTCTCAAAGCAGCTGTACAGAAGTACAGAAACATAGAAAAAATGATAAAGTTTAAAGTTACTATTTATCTCTGATGAGTTAACCTTTAAGTTAACATTTATCCCTAATGAGAAGCCTGAGGTGATGGTGGTGAGATGAACCTGAGGAAGAAACCTTGAGAGGAACCAGGCTTAGAAGAGAACCTCATCCTCATTTGTGTGACACTGGAGTAAATAATGTAAATGTAAATAATGTCCTTTCTACAACAGCATCCAAGAGCTCTTGAAGAACTAATAGGTCAGTGTAGTTTCTGAGTTCATTTCTGTTAGTTTCTGAGACTAAGCACTAACTCCTTCCTGCTGAAAGCTGACCGATTCAACAGCAGTTCAGAGGTGTGATAATCTCCGAGTGGTTCTATTCACAGCAGTCCCCTGGGTCTTGGTCAGTCCACACAGATCTATCCCCAGCAGTAGTGACCGAGAGAGAGAGAGAGAGAGAGAGAGAGAGAGAGAGAGAGAGAGAGAGAGAGAGAGAAAGAGAGAGTAGTACATGTACAGTATGTTCAACAAGAGTATATTATCAATAGCATCTCTGTACTGAGGAGGTGATACTTGTTGTACTTGTGATGCTGTAACATGTTTACAACAGAATTCTCAGACTGCCTTAAAGACCACGCCTCCTATACTGAGATAGGACTGTGACTGAATTTGCTGTTATTGACATGTCACAGAGGCCACACCCCTTTTACAGTTACTGACAGATCACAGAAGTCACTCCTCTTTTACTTTGGTTGATTGGTCACAGAAACCACGCCTTCTTTGCTGAAAATGACAGACACAGAAGCCACACCTCATTTGTTAAGATTGACAGGTCACAGAGGCCACACCTCCTTTATAGAGACAGACAGATCACATTAGCCACACCTCCTTTATTGAGCCTTACAGGCACAGAGGCCATGACTCCTTGAAGTCACAGAAGCCACACCTACTTTGCTGAGAATGACAGACACAAAGGCCACGCCTCCTTTACTAAGATTGAGAGGTCACAGAACCCATACCTCTTTTGATATCTCCTGCTGACTACTTTGAGTTTGAAAGGCCACACCTCCTTTCCTTGGACTGACCGGCACAAAGGCCACACCTCCTTTAGTGAAACTAACAGGCGCAAAGGCCAAACCTCCTAAATCACACCAAATTACAGACATAGACCATATTATTAGCCTTTGGGCAGAAAATGTTATTTACACTCTGTTAGTCTTAACATGATGTACCTTTCCTTTTAGTTTCACTGCTTATTTTCAGAGATACAGAGAGACAGAGGAAAAAAGAGAGAGAAAAATATTAGGTATGCTTGTGATCATGTGATGGTTAAAGACAATGTAGCTTATGTGCTTATCACTCCCCATATGAGCTTATCACTCCCCACACTGCACCACAGTCTCTCAGATCCTCCAGCACAGATCGACTGGTCCCACCATCTCTCAGAACTGTGCAATGAAGGTATGCATCAAGACTTTTCTCTATTCTGGCATCTACTGGACCCTAGATGCAGCTTTGGCACCAGTTACAGCCTCAAGTCTTTTGAAGTATGATGCTACAAGCTTGACACACCTATTTTTGGGCAGTTTCTCCCATTCTTCTCTGCAGGACCTCTCAAGCTACATCAGGTTGGATGGGGAGCGTCGCTGCACAGCCATTTTCAGCTCTCTTTAGAGATGTTCAATCAGGTTCATGTCTGGACTCATTTGGGCTGGGTCATTCAAGGACGTTCACAGAGTTGTCCCGTAGCCACTCCTTTGTTATCTTGGCTGTGTGCTTACGGTCGTTGTCCTGTTGGAAGATGAACCATTGCCCCAGTCTGAGGTCCAGAGTTCCAGAGCAGAGGTCTTCATCGAGGATGTCTCTGTACATTGCTGCATTCATCTTTCCCTCCATCCTGACTAGCCTCCCAGTTCCTGCTGCTGAAAAACATCCCCACAGCATGACGCTGCCACCACCATGCTTCACTGATGGTATTGGCCAGGTGATGAGCAGTGCCTGGTTTCCTCCAGACATGACGCTTGCCATTCAGGCCAAAGAGTTCAATCTTTGTTTCATCAGAGCAGAGAATTTTGTTTCTCATGGTCTGAGAGTCCTTCAAGTGCCTTTTGGCAAACTTCAGGTGGGCGGTCATGTGCCTTTTACTGAGGAGTGGCTTCCGTCTGGTCACTCTACCATACAGGCCTGATTGGTGTAGTGCTGCAGAGATGGTTGTTCTTCTGGAAGGTTCTCCTCTCCATAGAGAAATGCTGGAGCTCTTTCAGAGTGACCATCAGGTTCTAGGAAGAGTCTTGGTGGCTCCAAACTTCTTCCATTTACGGATGATGGAGGCCACTGTGCTCACTGGGACCTTCAATGCTTCAGAAATGTTTCTGTACCCTTCCCCAGATCTGTGCCTCCATACAATCCTGTCTCGGAGGTCAACACAATTTCTTGGACTTCATGGCTTGGTTTGTGCTTTGACATGCACTGTTAACTGTGGCACCTTATACAGACACGTGTAAGCCTTTCCAAATCATGTCCAATCAACTGAATTGACCACAGGTGGACTCTAATCAAGTGGTAGAAACATCTCAAGGATGATCAGTGGAAACAGGATGCACCTGAGATCAATACTGAGTGTCATGGCAAAGGCTGTGAATACTTATGTACATGGGATTTTTTTTGTTTTTTATTTTTAATAAATTTGCAAAGATTTCAAACAAACTTCTTTCATGTTGTCATTATGAGGCATTGTTTGTAGAATTTTGAGGTAAATAATGAATTTAATCCATTTTGGAATAAGGCTGTAACATAACAACATGTGGAGAAAGTGAAGCGCGGTGAATAGTTTCCGGCTGCCGTGTAGATTATGTGCAAAGTGCAGGCAGGGACTCCGGCAGCTAAGACTAGCTATGACATCATAACTAACAGGGACTATTGTTATTATCAAATTGTAGAGTGTGTTTTTAAGCAGTGTAAATAGCATTCAAAGACAGAGAAGTGTTTTCTTTTAATGTTTTGCTTATTTTAGAACCTGAATGATTTCCATTCTTTCCCCCTGAGCTGAAAAGGAGCTGCGGATCGTTTGCTGATGTCTCATGGGTTTGAGACACAATTCACTATCAAAACACAGTGAGATGCAACACACACACACACATACACACACACACACACACACACACATGCTGGTTCTGTCAAAATCCTAGGAGTATAATTACAGATAAATAAGCACAGCAGCTGCACAGTTTTTGGCCAGATGTTTCTTGCGAATTTCACTTTTAAGGCAATGAAGACAACAACATAAGTCAAATCATGTTAAAGTGGAAGAACAATATGGAAAAGTGAAGCACAGGCTGAAATGGAATACACAACATGTAATTAAACACACAACAAACCAGCACAAAAACAGATACTCTGATCTTTTATATATTAAACTTGCATTCATTTCATTTATTTTAGCTGTTGATCAATTCTCGATTCAGATTATTTTTTTCAGGAGGTGTTGATTGACAGCTCTGACAGTAGACCTATATTAATGAGATCATCCTGAAATTCAAAGGCACTTGTATGCAAAATGCGATACATAGAAGGATTTTTGTCTTATTAACTTCAAGAGAAACAAACAAAATAATGAGGCCGATGAGGGAAAGACAGCGGACTGACCAGGGTGGGTTTCCATTCAGTGAATAATGAGTGGCTCAGGATACTCGTAATTTACAAACGAGTTTAAATACTACTTTAGCTACATAGGGTTTCAAGAATTAATTATAGAATGTTCATGCAAAAAAGACCACTGTTTTGCCGACATTCAAAAACATGAACTGTTACTGTTGTGGGGATGTGATCAGAAGGTTATGAGATTGAATCCCAGGTCCACCAAGCGTCCACTGCTGGGAAAGTTGCTTAGTTGTGTAAAATGTAAGTCGTTCTGGATAAGGGTGTCTGCTAAATCCAAGAAATGTAAATGAATAAAAAGGAAAAAATCGAAGTGTTCATGAATTGCTGTGCAGAATTAAACACTTTAAGACATTCTATTATTGAAAAATATTCAAGTAACCATAGCTCCAAGTGTTTCGTTTCACTTTCCTGATTTCTCAGATGTTTTTTATTTTTTTTAGTCTTTGTCTGTAACAAAAAACAACAACAACAACAACAACAACAACAACAACAACTGTCAAATCAAATCCAATAAGTTAATCTTGCTTGTCTAACAAAATAGACTGTTTCTCATTTGGATTCTAGGAGATGCTGTAAACATCCTCGAGCAGAGACAGAAGTGTGGAGCTATTATATCATTAGGAACAACACAGACATGGAGCTGTTCTGACTTCTTATCAAACCAAATCACAGCGAGGAAGAGAGGACCTTGGAGAGGAGCGTTGTTCTTTTCCAGTCAGATAAAGTCCACTTGTGAGAGATCAGAATACAATGAAGTGTAGAATAAAGTCACAGGAGACAGAAAGGTTTAAGTCAAATTTCAAATTCCTGGTATGGATTTGTAATGGTACAGGGGATAAAAAACAAGCCACTGAACGTTTTTTCCAGTATCTATGTGTTGGGTCCTGGTTCTGAAATGAATACGTACGTATCATTTTAAAAATGGTGCTGAATTGCTGCTCATCCCGGGTGATTCATCTCTCATTCATCAGGATCTTCTGATCTCCTTGGACAACTCTCTGATCTCACCTTTTCATAACCATGGACCGTCATTTTCCTCTCACCTTGCTAACGTGGCTCACTTATTCACTCGAATTCTCCTTTACAACATCAGAAAGATTCATCCATTTCTAGATACTTGTTCAGTCCCTTGTCATTGCCAGACTGGAAAACTGCACATCCTTCCTGGTAGCTCTGCCTCTCAGCACCGTTCCTTCTCTGCAACTGATCCAGAAAGGGTGTCATGTTTTCAACCCTCTGAAGTTCTTCCACATCACCCCATTGCTGCACTTCCTCCACTAGCTTCCTGTAGCTGCCCACTTCAGATTTAAAACATCGATGCTTGCCTACAAAGCTAAAAACAGACCAGCACCCACTTACCTCAAAGAGCTTATCACTCCCCACACTGCACCACACTCCCTCAGATCCTCCAGCATGGATCGACTGGTCCCACCATCTCTCAGAACTGTACTAGGAAGGTATGCATCAAGACTTTTCTCTGTTCTGGCATCTACTGGACCCTAGATGTCCAACGACATCTAAAGACCTACCTCTTCCTGAAGTACTTAGATTGAGTCCGTGTCCTTTTCTTCTCCCCAGCAGAGATTTCAAAGCACTTCTGTAAGTCGCTCTGGATAATAACGTCTGCTAAATGCCATAAAAGTAAATATAAATAAATGCCATAATTATTTCATGACATAACATTATCTTCAAGGTCATTTTGTCTCCATGGTGAAAGAAAACTTCCCCATTCAAAAGCCATCTTCTCCCATCAGGAAGATTCCCAAATAAAGGATGAGAAGAATGTGCTTATTTATTAATAATTTCCATAGATATATAGCGATATTACAGAACCTTCAACCAACAAAGCTTCCACTCCAACAGTGCATGGCCTTCCTGATACAGACCTGAATTGATTAATGATTAGAAGACACATGTTTCTGGTTTATTTTTAACTGAAGGACAATGTCACATTTTTTAAACTTAATAGCATGCATTTTGATTAAAAAATCTAAATAAAAACAAAATCTTACACTCTTATCTATAACATGATGTACTGTGAAGGCATAAATTATCATCTAAATAGTATTTTGGCCAAGAAGTGCTAAACAAAATAACAATTCAGACAAACCGGAAAAGGTATCTTCCCTCTGATTGGACGAGACATCTGTCACTCAGGATATACAGGAAGTCCAGCAGGCTACAACAGTAGAAAGTGGATTGGTGTGTGTATGAACGCAGCTCTGCTCTTATAGCGCGCCTTACATCCTTTAATCTGGAATAGTTTGGTCTTCCGAACATTCCTGGTGTGTTTTTAGAGATCGCAAACTAATCTTTATTCCATGATACGCTATCAGTATATCCAAAATCACGCCGTATCAACATCCTTCCTCAAAGTAGGAATTCCTCTGAATGAATTCCATTTTCTCCTTCTTATGTTTTATATCAATATAAATAATTTCTTTATTTTCCTAGATTTAATGTTGCAAAAAAAAAAAAAAAGGTTTAATGTGAATGCAGACCTCTACACATGTACACAACACACCACATCTAAAAACTGATGCTAGTTTGTCCTGTAATAACAAACGTGACTGGGATAAAACTTTACATGGAATCTAAAGGGTAAAATGTCTCACCACGACACTTAACTCATGTGTGGCTGCAGAAACATCTGCAGCCGTTGTTTGAGGTGTGTACAAATTGTCCATTGTCCAAAGTCAGCATGGTCTAGACCAGATAATTTATTTTTATGTGAACTCTAGCAATGTCAAGTGAAAAAACTGAAAAACCCCCATATTTTTTTTTCTTGTAAGCCACCTGCTGCTGCTGGAGATGGCCCTGCATGGACAGCCTGGAGATACATGTGATTGGTGTGGATAGTACTACTTAGATACCATGAAGATGGCTTTGGAGTGCAATTGCTCCAAAAGTCTCCAGCAGTGAACAGTTACAAAACAGACTTCATGTTAAAAAATTAGAACCAATTTCCTGATTACACAAATGCACTTTTTCACCATACAGTACACAACTATAGAAGGGGAATTATTTATAATCCCACTCTCCGGTGTCACCCAGATGAGGTTCCCTTTTGAGTCAAGGTTTATTCTTCGTATCGTCTCAGAGAGTGTTTCCTCACCATCGTCACGCCGTGATAAAAAATGTTGCCAGCAGAAATAAAAAAAATTAACTGGCATTAGAATGAGAAATTTTATGGGAATTCAAGTCTTTTCTAGAATGTCTAGAAATAGACAAATCTTGTATTTGGTTTACTGTAAACTTATGAAATAAAATACCAGTTTTATTTGAAAAAATTCAAGAATTTTTAACTTGCTTTAGTCAGTGTTTTGGCAGTGTTTGTACAGCATGTGGCTTACAGCTCTATAAATAAAAACATGCTTCTGTCATGAATTTCTATTTTGCAGCTCAGTGAAACAGCACTTAGGTGGGGCTAGTGGAGAAAACCACTGAAGAGAAGAGACACTGACTTCACTGATGAGACTTCACTGAAGAGAGATGAACAAATGATAAAAATGGTGTACCTTCAATTTCTTTTGCTTTTTGTACACTACAATAAAATGATGTATTAGCAAGTAAATGTTTTATTATACTGAAAATGTATCAAATATTTCACATTATGCAATTATTATTAATCAAATATAATATTTAAATATAATAATATAATTATAATTTACATGGTTTTAGATGCTTTTACACATTTCAAACTTTATATTGTTCTCTAATTCTGCTTCTTTCTAGAAATAAATGCTCACGTTTATTTATTTATTTATTTATGTATTTATGTATTTATGTATTTATGTATTTATTTATTTATTCATTCATTCATTCATTCATTCATTTATTTATTTATTTATTTATTTATTTATTTATTTATTTATTTATTTATTTATTTATTTATTCATTCATTCATTTATTTATTTATCTGCCAGTAGAACAAGCTAGAAATTTGGGTAAAATACTAGGTAAGATAACTATATTCAAGATTTCACTGAAATAATTAATTCGATACTTCCATAAAAAAGTTTAAATTAATTAATTACTTAATTGATCACTTAATTTATCAATTAATTACACAATTAATAAATACATTTGTTTATTAACTAATTATTTACTTAATTAATTAACTAATAATTAATTAAATAATTTTTTAATACTTATTACTTAACCAATTAATTGATTAATTGACATGTTAATTAAATAATCAATTACATAATCAACTAATTAACTCCAATTCAGTAATTAATAAATAAATAAATAAATAAATTAATTAATTAATTCATTTATTTCACATCTGGCTTCATCATATTTCTCTAAAGCTGCTTTGTGATAATGTTAATAAAAAAAATAATATT
Organism: Hemibagrus guttatus; assembly: GCA_033459395.1. Lineage (NCBI taxonomy): Eukaryota > Metazoa > Chordata > Actinopteri > Siluriformes > Bagridae > Hemibagrus > Hemibagrus guttatus. Next base: position 28,393,964 of record JAUCMX010000009.1, on the reverse strand, counting down.
AATTTTCTGTTTACAAAGTATAGCAACTTTATTCTAATCTTCTTCACTTCCTCAGCTTCATCGTTTAATTTTATTATAAGTCTCAAACAGCAGAATTTCTCTCTATCAGCAAGCTCTTTTTCCAAACATCCATATCTTTCTTCAATCAGAGAACTATTGATTACAGCTGACAACACTAGCCATCTAATAACATGTTATCAGCTTTAATTTAGGATTTGGGTTTGTTACATTCCCCAAAAAATCAGACACTTTCACCAGACGTGCTTTTAGAATCTGATATAAAGCAGCATTTCATTATAACACCGTATCATTTCCTGGGAAGATTTGCATTTGAGTAAATTTCAAAAAGAATGATGATGAATTTCTGTTAAGAATGAAGGGAAACATACAAGTTAATATAAAAACAATTATTAAATGATTTCTTGTAAAGCCCCAGCTTTGCTCCACTGCAGAACGAAAATAACTTAGTAGGTGAAAATATCTATCCTACTATACAAATGTAGTAAAATTAATACATTTTTTTTTAAAAAGTTAGAAAAAATGATGCAAACAGAAATTTCAAAAATGATCTACCAGCAGAATGAGAACATTTATGGAAATTCAAGTAATTACTAGAATGTCTAGAAAGAGACAAATCTTGTATTTGGTTTACTGTAAACTTATAAAACTTATAATACTAGATTTATTGGACAATATTCAAGAACTTTTAACTTGCTATAGTCAGCTTATTTTCCGCAGTGTTTGTACAGCATGCTTCTTTTGTGAATTTCAGGACAGTTTGCATAATAAAGTATATGTTTTTTTGGCACTCAGTAAAACAGCGTTTAGTTCGGGCTAGTGGAGCAAACCGCTGAAGAGAGACGAGCAAACGATAAATACGGTGTACCTTCTATTCGTTTTGGTATTTGTACACTGCAAAAAAATATATAAATGTCCAAATAAAAATATCTTAAATATTTCAATATTTTGAAAATATATTCATATTTAATATTAATCTAGCCATGGGGGTCACAGTCCAGTGACTTCTGTGCCGGTCCCAAGCCCGGATAAATAGAGAGGGTTGCGTCAGGAAGGGCATCCGGCGTAAAACATTGCCAAATTTAACCATGCGAATCGTCAGTACGAATTTCATACCGGATCGGTCGAGGCCCGGGTTAACAACGACCGCCATCGGTGCTGTTGACCTACAGGGCGCCGGTGGAAATTGGGCTACTGTTGGTGGAAGAAGTAGAGGAGGGAGGAGAGTGCGCAGACAGAGAGAGAAGAGGAAAGGTAAGAGTGTAGGACTGAGAATAGGAACTCTGAATGTTGGTACTATGACAGGGAAAGGTAGAGAGCTGGCTGATGTGATGGAGAGAAGGAAGGTGGATATACTGTGTGTACAGGAGACCAGGTGGAAGGGTAGCAAGGCTCGTAGTATAGGAGCAGGATTCAAGCTGTTTTATTATGGTGTGGATAGTAAGAGAAATGGGGTAGGTGTGGTCCTGAAGGAGGAGTTTCTGAGGAATGTTCTGGAGGTGAAGAGAGTGTCAGACAGGGTGATGAGTCTGAAGTTAGAGATTGAAGGGGTGATGTTGAATGTTGTTAGTGGTTATGCCCCACAGGTAGGTTGTGAGTTAGAGGAGAAAGAGAGATTCTGGAGTGAATTAGATGAGGTGATGGAGAGTATTCCCACGGGTGAGAGAGTGGTGATAGGAGCGGATTTTAATGGACATGTTGGTGAGGGGAACACAGGTGATGAGGAGGTGATGGGCAAGTTTGGAGTTAAGGAAAGGAACCTAGAAGGACAGATGGTAGTGGACTTTGCTAAGAGGATGGACATGGGTGTGGTTAACACTTATTTTCAGAAGAGGGAGGAGCATAGAGTGACTTACAAGAGTGGAGGTAGGAGAACACAGGTAGACTACATCTTATGTAGAAGAGGCAATCTGAAAGAGATTAGTGACTGTAAAGTGGTAGTGGGAGAGAGTGTAGCCAGACAGCATAGGATGGTGGTGTGTAGGATGACTTTGATGGTCTGTAAGACGAAGAGGTCAAAGATAGAGAAGAAAACCAAGTGGTGGAAGCTGAAAAAGGAGGAATGTTGTGAGGAATTTAGACAGAAGTTGAGGCAGGCTCTGGGTGGTCAGGTAGTGCTGCCAGATGACTGGGAAACTACAGCAGAAGTGATCAGGGAGACAGGGAGAAAGGTGCTGGGTGTGTCATCTGGAAGGAGAAAAGAAGATAAGGAGACTTGGTGGTGGAATGAGGAAGTTCAGGATAGTGTCCAGAGGAAGAGGTTAGCCAAGAAGAAGTGGGACATGGACAGGACTGAAGAGAATAGACAGGAATACAAGGAGTTACAGCGCAGAGTGAAGAGGGAGGTGTCTAAGGCCAAGCAGAAGGCATATGAAGAGTTGTACACTAGGTTAGACACTAGAGAAGGAGAGAAGGACTTGTACAGGTTAGCTAGGCAGAGGGATCGAGATGGGAAGGATGTGCAGCAAGTTAGAGTTATTAAGGATAGAGATGGAAGGGTGCTCACAAGTGAGGAGAGTGTACAGAGGAGATGGAAGGAGTACTTTGAGGAGCTGATGAATGAGGAAAATGAGAGGGAAAAAAGAGTAGAAGGGGTGAACTCTGTGGAACAGAAAGTAGATAAGATTAGAAAGGATGAAGTCAGGAAGGCTTTGAAGAGGATGAAAAGTGGGAAGGCAGTTGGTCCTGATGACATCCCGGTGGAGGTCTGGAAGTGTCTGGGAGAGGCAGCAGCGGAATTTTTAACTAGTTTGTTCAACAGGGTTTTAGAGAGTGAGAGGATGCCTGAGGAATGGAGAAGAAGTGTGTTAGTGCCGATCTTTAAGAATAAGGGTGACGTGCAGAGTTGCAGCAACTATAGGGGGATAAAGTTGATGAGCCATACAATGAAGCTATGGGAAAGAGTAGTGGAAGCTAGGTTAAGGAAGGTAGTGGAAATTTGTGAGCAGCAGTATGGCTTCATGCCCAGAAAGAGCACAACTGATGCAATTTTTGCTCTGAGAATTTTGATGGAGAAGTATAGGGATGGTCAGAGGGAGTTGCACTGTGTGTTTGTAGACTTGGAGAAAGCGTATGACAGGGTGCCAAGAGAAGAGCTGTGGTACTGTATGAGGAAGTCAGGAGTAGCAGAGAAGTATGTCAGAGTGGTGCAGGACATGTATGAGAGGAGCAGGACAGTGGTGAGGTGTGCTGTAGGTCAGACAGAGGAGTTCAATGTGGAGGTGGGACTGCATAAGGGATCGGCTCTGAGCCCCTTCCTGTTTGCTATAGTGATGGACCAGTTGTCAGAGGAGGTCAGACAGGAGTCTCCTTGGACAATGATGTTTGCAGATGACATTGTGATCTGTAGTGAGAGCAGGGAGCAGGTGGAGGAAAACCTGGAGAGGTGGAGGTTTGCGCTGGAGAGAAGAGGAATGAAGGTCAGTCGTAGTAAGACTGAGTACATGTGTGTGAATGAAAGGGAGGGAAGTGGAACAGTAAGGTTACAGGGTGAAGAGGTGAAGAAGGTACAGGAGTTTAAGTACTTGGGGTCAACAGTCCAGAGTAATGGAGAGTGTGGGAAAGAGGTAAAGAAGCGAGTGCAGGCAGGTTGGAATGGGTGGAGAAAGGTGTGGGGAGTTCTGTGTGATAGGAAAATATCAGCGAGAATCAAGGGGAAGGTGTACAGGACAGTGGTGAGAGACTGAGTCACTGAGGAAGAGACAGGAGTCAGAGCTAGAGGTAGCAGAGCTGAAGATGTTGAGGTTCTCTTTGGGAGTGACAAGGTTGGACAGGATTAGGAACGAGTACATCAGAGGGACAGCTCATGTTGGACGTTTGGGGGACAAAGTTAGGGAGGCCAGATTAAGATGGTTTGGTCATGTTCAGAGGAGGGAGAGTGAGTATATTGGTAGGAGAATGTTGGACATGGAGCTGCCAGGCAGGAGGCAAAGAGGAAGGCCAAAGAGGAGGTATATGGATGGAATTAATGAGGATATGAAGCTAGTGGGTGCAAGGGTTGAGGATGCAGAAGATAGGGATAGGTGGAGAGAGATGATTCGCTGTGGCGACCCCTGAAGGGAAAAGCCGAAAGAAGAAGAAGAAGAAGATTCATATTTAATATTATCAAATATTTCACATGATGAGATTATTATTAATCAAATATAATATTACTCAACCTGTTTTTAGATGAGTTTTACACATTTCAGTCTTTATAATGTTCTCTAATTCTGCTTCTTTCTAGAAATAAATGCTCACATTTATTTATTTACATAAATTAAATAAATAAATAAACAAACAAAAAAAACAAACAAACAAACAAGTAAATAAATAAATAAATAAATAAATACATGTAAGCATTTGGTGTGTCTAAAAATAATATTCGACAATATTCAGTTTGACTATATTCCAGATATTTTCACCTGCTAAGATGTGGAGTGAAATAATTTATTCTATATTTCTATACAATGAAGTCATTAGTTATTTAGGTACAAAAATGTACAGTGAGAGTAAAGTAAATTTCTTTAATACAATTACTCTGGCTTGCACCCTCCAGGTTGGAGGGGAGTTCCTTCCTTAAGTGGAGGAGTTTAAGTATCTCGCAGTCTTGTTTACGAGTGAGGGAAAGATGGATCGTGAGATTGACAGATGGATCGGTGCAGCGGTAGCAGTAATGCGGTCTATGTACCGGTCTGTTGTGGTGAAGAAGGAGCTGAGCCGGAAGGCGAAGCTCTCGATTTACCAGTCAATCTATGTTCCTACGCTCACCTATGGTCATGAGCTCTGGGTCATGACCGAAAGGACAAGATCCGGGATACAAATGAGTTTCCTCCGTAGGGTGGCGGGGCGCTCCCTTAGAGATAGCGTAAGGAGTTCTGTCACCCGGGAGGAGCTCAGAGTAGAGCTGCTGCTCCTCCACATCGAGAGGGGCCAGTTGAGGTCGCTCGGGCATCTGTTTCGGATGCCTCCTGGACGTCTCTCTGGGGAGGTGTTCCAGGCATGCCACACTGGGAAGAGACCCGGGGAAAGACCCAGGACACGCTGGAGAGACTATGTCTCTCGGCTGACCTGGGAACACCTCGGGATCCCTCCAGAAGAGCTGGAGGAAGTATCTATGGAGAGGGAAGTCTGGGCATCCCTGCTTAGACTGCTGCCCCCGCGACCTGGCTCCGGATAAGCGGAAGATAATGATGATGATGATGATGACAATTACTCTGGATATTTGGGAGAGTAATCAACAGAGCTTTTAAAAGATGCAAATTCAGGAAAGTTATATAATAACCCAAATATCCTGGCCTTATTGGACTATATTATTAAATGTATTTTGAAAAGGCTGTTGTTGGTAAAATGTACATCATCCATTTAAGAGTGTGCTTAGTGCTTTTGTGAAGATATTGTAGTGGCTGCTTTAATAAAGCTATGAGGTTTATCATATCATATCATATCATATCATATCATATCATATATCATAGCATAGCATATCATAGCATAGCATATTCACTGAGAGATTGGGTTTATTTATTTATTTATTTATTTTTATAAAGGATCAGGTATGAAAGCTTTCAGGACTCTATTACTCTGCTTTAATAGAGTTATATTTGTGTTGTGCCTTTTTGTAGAAAAGGTGCTTGTTATATGACCGAATTGCTGACAGTGTAATAAGGGGCCCTGCTGGTGTTTAAGTATACTAGTGTCCAGGGTAAAGGCTATATTTCAGTGCTGCATTTGACAGTTGGCACATTTTAGTTTTCATTTTCAAGCAAGTTTGCAGAAGACAGGTATAATAGTGGACTAGATTCCAGATAGCAAATAAATTTTCATTTGATCCACATGACAGAAATGGACTCCTCTGAATTGGTCTGCCAGAGCACACCTATAATTCCCACTTGATGAGACTGTATCTCTGGAATGATATGGACTACAATGAAGAGCAAAGCCACGTTTATCTCTTTTTCCCACCGGCCAAAGAAATGAAATTTATGCCTGTTTTCTTGTGTCCATGTTAAGCATTGAATTTCTTTGTCATGTCCCACTATGCACTACTGGTTAATGGCTCATATAAAGGTAGACACTCTGGGCTCTAAGAATTACTTAAGTATCTCTGTTTTACCTTATGTACTATATCTTCAATATACTATATATATAATCTTTTTGGGCAGTTGTAGCACAAGTGGTTAAGGCTCTGGGTTGTTGATCGAAGTATCGGGGTTCAAGCCCCAGCACCACCAAGCTCCACTGTTGGGGAATTGAGCAAGGCCCTTAACCCTCTCTGCTCCAGGGGCGCTGTATCATAGCTGCCCCTGTGCTCTAACCCCAACTTTCTCAGCTGGGATATGCGAAGAAAAGAATTCCACTCTGCTGTAATGTATGTGTGGTGATGATAAAGGCTTCTCGCCCCCTCTTCAAAGTAAATGTTGCTCTCTGGGATGCCCCAAGTGCTTGTTCATAATCATCTTAAATTTGATCTTGAACCACTAAAATTCTGTGTAAGGTTATCCAACAGAGGAAAAACACTGTCTAAAACACACTGAAAGCCAATAGAGTCCTTTTACATCAGACTTGCCGCAATTAAATAATTCATTTATTTATACTAATGAAAAATGTCTGATTAGATGATTTTCGTTGCAGGTGGCAGAATGAAAGACCATTGTACTGGTAAATAGGGTCACCTGAGCTGAAATGACCTACAAGCCTTAGACACAGTTGGTTGGTTGAAATTATCCAAGATTCCAAATGCAGTAAACATCTGCACAGGGATCACATTATAGGTCACTTTTTGCTTTTCCACTTACTCGATACAGCCGTTCATATCAGGTATAAGATTTCATTGCAGGCATTCGTATCAAATGATTTACTGTTATCAAGTAGATATTTGTGGAACCAGTTGCAGAAGCAGCGCCACTGGTCACAGAAGGCTATGAAACAGTGAGTCTGGGGCTGATTTCTTGATTTCTTGATTTCTATGACTGTAGAATCATAAAGATTATCAGTACCAGTCATGTCAGATGATTATACTGTCACGTCCGGCGCAGCCCCCACCTGTGCGGGGCTCGAACCCGGACCTCTGTGGTGCTGCATGCACCGGCATGCCATGGAAAGTAGACCCATATGTGGGATTCAGCGAAGCACTGCTTTATTCAACATAAACACAATACAGGGGGAAGACGAACATAACTTCAGACACCGTGGTTACACTGAAACAGAACCGAAACAGAACCCGAAACAGAACCGAAACAGAACTGAAACAGAACCGAAACAGAACCGAAACAGAACTCACATAAACAACCCATAACCTGACATAACACTCACGGGACAGTTAGACGCTACACGCTAAACATTGACTCACAAAGACATGCGCACCAGGATCCCTCTTTATAGGGTAACACATTATGGTAATTAGGGACAGGTGACACAATCAGGATAGAGAACAATAGGCAGGAAAACACAGACACTAGCAGGCTTCCAGGATTCACCTGTCAGCGCCCCCTCCGGGCCTGGCAGGGAACTGTCCAGCTACTCCTGACATATACAGAGTGACAAACGCCTAAGGTTTTTTACTGCTGATATTTTTCACATCAATAATACGTGACCAGCAGTGATTAAGAAGGTGCATGTAGATGCAAACTTTCCTTATTTTATTTACCTCAAAATGTTTTTAAAACTGTAGAGGGACACTAATTGCCTCATCAATTGGGGGTTAAGGGTCTCGCTCAAGGGTCCAGCAGGGGCAGGATGATAGTCCTGGGATTCAGACTCACAACATTCTGGTCAGTCGTCCAACACCTAAAAGTTCCACACATAGTCATAAAGATCATGTTTGTTGGAGGAAACGTTATTATTCATAATTAGACATTATGCTGAGTTTTCAATAGTTATTGGATTTTTAGCCTCTCATCTATCATTAAAACCAGCCATCATGGCTAAACCAAATTTGCCCAGGAAAACCTTTTATATAAGAAGATTTTTGGCTTTTTAATCTTTTTAATGAGCTTCCGGTTTATTATTTGAAAGGATCATCTAACATACGCTATCTAACATTACTACTTGATGAGTAGTAATGAATTTTTTAAAAATATAATTAAATTGTTAATAATTTAAATGAACCAATTATCACATGACAGCAGTCAGTCTGAGCGAGTGAGAAGTTGTTAAGTTGTCAGTTAGGGTTACGGTTCTGATCAGTAAAACATTTGATCAGATTTATATCATAACACTTAATATCTTAATTCCTTAACAAACAGCACAATCTGGAAGCAGCACAACAGCTTTCAAAGACAGATAAACGAATACAGAACTAGGCAAAAATAGTTAGTAAAAAAGTGTTTTTTTGTATGTTTTGTATGTTGGAGACACTGTTTGTTTTACGCCACAGCAATTTGCAAAGATTATCATTACTATTTATTAATAAACACATAACGTTTATATTCGTATGGATGGAATTAATGAGGATATGAAGCTAGTGGGTGCATGTGTTGAGGATGCAGAAGATAGGGATAGGTGGAGAGAGATGATTCGCTGTGGAGACCCCTGAAGGGAAAAGCCGAAAGAAGAAGAAGAAGAAGAAGAAGAAGAAGAAGAAGAAGAAGAAGACATAACGCTTATATTCGATATTACAGAACGCCCATAAGACCTGAATCTTCAGGACAGAGGAGTCTGAAAAATTGTCATTCCGGTGTGACGTCACACCTCTGTTGATAATGCTGCTTAAAATTCCAGCACCCACAATGTAAAACACCTTTCCTACGTCCCTGTCAACACACACTGCATCAAATTTATTACAAACCTTTCACTGACCCTAGGATCTTAGTAATCGATGATGTCAGAACAGAAGGGTACGTAATTCAATAACAGAGTGCAAAATGTGCAGATTTTGGCTATTTAAATGGAAATACAGACGCACTGGAGGGAAACTGAGCTGGGATTAGCCAGGTAGCACACAGGAAGCATGGATGGGGGCCTGTAATGAGTGAAAATAAACACTTCCCTTCTGCTAGAAATGCGATCTAAGGATGATAAATGGAGCGATCAGAGATGAGGATGATAAATCGGCCGGCTTCTGTGATTCGGACGTGCTTGTAGGAGGTTGGATGCACACAAACACACACACACACACACACACACACACACACACACACATACACACAAGCAGGTAGGAGGTTAGGTGTTCTGTGTTCTGTGCAAGGGCAGCATACAGATATCACACAATCAGTGTTTGTCTCACAAAGATTGGGAGAATTGTAACACAAATAAAAGTCATACTGGTTTGGAGAGACTCTCCTAAATTCCAGGAAAGGGTGCATGGATTTTATACTTGACACTCATCATGCTGACAGTAATGCATTTTAATATAATAATCTTTTATACCATTGTGAACTGACTTCTCTTTTCTGCTGGATTTTGTCTCACAGCAGCTCTGATGGTTTATAGTGATTATTGTTTCTATGGCAACAGCTTATTCACAGGGGCTTGTATAGCAAATGGTTTGTATAGCCTATAAAACTCATTCACACATATGTTTGATACCGAAATTATGAAAAGGAGTTTGACTGAAATATGATACAAAAAATGAACAGAAAATAATGACAAAGTGCAGGTAGGAGAGCAGTAAGTAAAGGAAAAGGCTGATGTGAGATAAGTGGAAGATGTTCAGACATCAGACGTACATCACTGCGTTCCTCTCCTCCAGACGTGAAATCTCCAATCTTGTCCAGCATCAGAGAGGAAATAAGTAAGCTTTGGCTGAATCATCTCTCTTTCTCTCTCTCTGTTTCTCTCCCTCTCTTTCTCTCTCTCTCTCTCTCTCTCTCTCTCTCTCTCTCTCTCTCTGTCTTCCTCTCTCTCTCTTTTTCTCTCTCTGCCTCCCTCCCTCGCTCTCTCTCTCTCTCTCTCTCTCTCTCTCTCTCTCTCTCTCTCTCTCTCTCTCTCTCTCTCTCTCTCTCTGTATTTGTGTGTGCTATGGAAATGAATGCTCTCAGGCTTCGGATCACATTTAGCCCCATTAGTTAAATTCAGTGTGTGAATTTTCGTAGAAAAAATGTGTGTGTGTGTGTGTGTACGTGTTACCAGAGGGAAGCAGTCAAATACAGCAAATATAGCATTGCCCTCTCTAATCAATAGCTACTTATTTCACCTAAGATCCTATTGATCATCAGGTTAAAGGACAGTACAATCCACTGAGAAGGAAACTATTAAAAGGAAACAGACTATTGGTCAGGCTGCTGCATGAACTTTCTATAGAGAGCATCCTGACCACCTGAATCACCAACTGATCACCTCCTATTGCGAGATCTTAAACAGGATAATGAACACATCATTGGTGCATATCTACCAGGACATCACACAGCATTCTCAAGTCCTCCAGCATTGTGGATGATCCCTTCCATTGCCTCTCTGGCATCTAGAAGTTTATGCAGTATCCACTGCTAGACTGAGTAACAGCATCTACCCCCAGGCTATCAGACCCCTGAACATAAATAATGACACACGTGACGTACAAATCACCACTGTATCTGACTCCTTACAGTAATGCACTCTTTTAAACTCCCAGGTTTCTATCACAACCATTAACGGCACTGACACTTCAGAATGGAGATTTCTTAGTAAATATAAGTATGATCACAGCTATAGACCTTATAGTTACTGTAATGGCTTACTGTCATGTTTAAACGCTCTTTTCTGTGATGGAGAACTTGGAGTAGTTATGCTTTACGGGTCCTGGTTCTCATACACCATCCATGCATGCTTCTTGTTCCTGTTGCACTTTAATTATGTTCTGTCAGCACTGTGTGTGTCATACATGTATCTTGCACTTTGGGTCCAGGAGTAACATTATTTCATCTCACTGTGTACTGCACACTGTATATGTCACTGACCGTGAAGACAATAAAGATCTATTTGACCTGAAAGGCCATGCCTCCTTCCTTTAGTGGAGCTGACAGGGAAGCTGACAGGCACAGTGGCCACGCCTCCTTCCTTTAGTGGGATTGACAATCACAGAGGCCACACCTCCTTCCCTTAGTGGAGCTGACAGGCACAGAGGACACACCTCCTTCCTTTAGTGGAGCTGACAGGCACAGAGGCCACGCCTCCTTCCTTTAGTGGGATTGACAATCACAGAGGCCACGCCTCCTTCCTTTAGTGGAGCTGACAGGCACAGAGAACACGCCTCCTTCCTTTAGTGGAGCTGACAGGCACAGAGGACACACCTCCTTCCATTAGTGGAGCTGACAGGCACAGAGACCATGCCTGCTTCCTTTAGTGGGACTGACAATCACAGAGGCCACGCCTCCTTCCTTTAGTGGAGCTGACAGGCACAGAGGACACACCTCCTTCCTTTAGTGGAGCTGACAGGCACAGAGACCTTGCCTGCTTCCTTTAGTGGGAATGACAATCACAGAGGCCACACCTCTTTCCTTTAGTGGGACTGACAATCACAGAGGCCATGCCTTCTTCCTTTAGTGGAGCTGACAGTCACAAAGGCCACTCCTCTTTCCTTTGGTGAGACTGCCAATCACAGTGGCTACATTTTATTGTACACAACTTTGAGCTTGGTGAAATAATTAAATTTTTTTTTTAAATTTTTCAATGGCTATGTTATCACCATACCTTTGGGCATCAGGAGTTATTTTTATGCCCCCTATAGAACAATTCTGCATATGGATAAACTGTTAGACTAGTTAATTTGTCCGGACGCATCGCCCTTTGCTGACTTTTCTGTTCTCCTCTAACGAAAGGATAATGGAGTTTACGCAACCTCAGCAGGCGTCACATTAATTCCTCCTGTTATTGCATCTCAACAGGCTGTTGACTTTAAATTAGCTTGAGCTAGGAGCTATTTCACCTCCACTGTCAGTAAATGGAAGCGCAACAAGCACAGCTAAGAGATCAATTTATTGCCTCGCCATATATATATATATATATATATATATATATATATATATATATATATATATAATATATATATATATATATATATATATATATATATATGTGTGTGTGTGCAGGCTAGGTTTGTTAATTCAAGAGGCTGTTTCTGAATATTGAAAATCAAATAAGGCAGAGCAGGGGTGTTTCTTCATCTTCAAATGTCCATTTTTCAAAGGACTAACTTTTATATTTATAACGCGGTGTGGACAGTTTATATCTCACAGATTAGATGTCACGGGCAGAATTGATAGATAGCAACTTAAAGCAGCAGTGTTGTGAGATTGTTTTGTACCTTGGCAAAGTACAAAACTGATTTTGATGAAAGTTAGGACAGAATAAAATCATGAGAGTATATTTTATCATACAAATGAAATAAAAGTTTAAATTGCTCACACAACAACGCTCTGATATGACTGTGTCGGCACAATAAAGCATTTTCATCTGCAGTGCGCTTCCCTGCAGGCAACATTCTCCAACATTCTCCAACATTCTCCAACATTCTCCAACATTCTCCAACATTCTCCAAATTAATTTTAAAAATGTACCAGTAGCAAGTTCTCTTTTTGCCCTACAGCAAGACTGTAGCATAAATAAATAAATAAATAGATAGATAGATAAATAAATAAATAAATAAATATAGTTTAGTAACATGAATGCTTCCTTAAGTGTGGTAATAATATGACATTAATCACTTTGGTGTGCAGGCTGAAATCAGACAAAAAAACACTACTTTTTGTTTAGCATTAGACAGACACTATATTCTCCTGCTTTTGACAATTTTCAGCAGGTTGTGTCCACCAAGTGCAAAAAGAAGAGGCACACTTCATTTTTCATGGGCTTTAGTACATCATCCTGAGCACACTACTCCCACTGCTCACCATTTTGAAAATTTTTTTCCCAGGAAAACAGGACAACTCTGTACCACAGCAACACTAACAGGATCAAAAATTCAGCTTGATTTTCATCAGTAGGGTTTTACTGACATTCTACTAAATTAACCTGACCTACAGAGTGAAGCTATTTTTATTTATAGAAATATTATTATTATTATTATTATTATTATTATTATTATTATTATTATTATTATTATTATTATTATATTAATGATATAGTATTATATATGTTATATAAAATGTAAGATTTTTATCTTATTTTATTACATACAGTTGTATTATTAAGCTAAAGCAGGGCTTCAAACTGGTTTGGAGGAGGAAAAGAAAAACATTTTGATGGAGCAATAACAACAACAACAAAAGAAAAAAATATTGAATTATCCTGGAACAAAAATGTTTCATTTGAAATTAAAACCAGTTAGTAATATCAAACATGCTTAGAGTAAGATTTGCTTGAATGCGAAATGAAGGACTGATTTTTGAGTTTTTGAGAATAAATTTAATGCAAATAAAACCAAAAATCAATCATCTGCGATTCCCAGGGAAAAACAGATGTTTTCAGACTGGTAGAAGACATAAACAAATGGTTTGAATGTCCAGAATAATCGTCAGTAAAGCCATAGCTACAGCCTTAGCTTCGACACACTTACCTCATTAGGGTTTGTAATCTTTTTGACTCTTTTTGAGTCATCTTTTTGACTCTTTCTGATTCCACAGATCTCTCCTCCATTTCACATCACTTCATGGATGCGAGTGTAACAGATGACTGGGATTGGCTAAATGCTGAAATGTTTGATCACTCACAGTAGAAATCATCTACATTCACTTGGGAGTTCTAGATGCTTCACCTCTGTCTTTATTTACATAACATAATGTGAATAATACGTTTTAAAACACCGGCAAATCCTTTAAATACAACACAGAAAATGGATCGATTATTTTTTATTACAATTATTTATATTTAATATGCCAGGTATATAAATCAAATGTACAAAACTATTATATTCAAAGTGATTTAATTCAACGTATCACACACCGGTCAGCTATAACACTGTGGGCAGTGAGAGGTGAAGTGAATGAGACTGAGTATCTCCTCATCATGGCACCTGTTAGTGGGTGGGATATATTAGGGAACATTTTGCCCTCAAAGTTGATGTGTTAGAAGCAGGAAAAATGGACAAGCGTAAGGATTTGAGCGAGTTTGATGAAGGACCAAATTGTGATTGTGACCACTGGATCAGAACATCTCCAAAACTGCAGCTCTTGTGGGGTGTTCCCGGTCTGCAGTGGTCAGTATCTATCAAAAGTATCCTTTAAGTCCTGTAAGAGGATCTGCTGCCAACATCTTGGTTGCAGATACCACAGCACACCTTCAGGGATCTAGTAGAGTTCTTGCCTCATCGGGTCAGGGCTGTTTTGGCTGCAAAAGGGGTCCAACACAATATTAGGCAGGTGGTCATAATGTTATGGCCGATCAGTGTATTCTGTACACTACTGCAGCACAGAATATACCATTATGATTTCTACGAGTTAATGGGTGAAGAAAACAGTAAGTTAAAGACATGCAGTTCCTTAGACATTAGATTAACATTTTCAGTGGACAGATAACCGAACCTGGATGTTGTTTTGCTCCACTTGTTAAAACATGAGCAAAACAGCTTAGCTGGCTAACTTGGACAGTTCTTAAAAATCATACTATTTATCTATCTATACTTTTTTAAGGAACATTTAAGGAAGGTTAAAGAAGATTATTATATTGGTACTTATTACAGTTAAAGAATTGATTTAAAAAAAATCCATCTGTGCCTTAAAGTGTCATTTCTTTAAAAGCCAGCATTAACACTATACAACAGTATGCTACATCACCCCTACTTACCCAGTGAAATGACATTATGTATACAGTATGTATATACAGTATGTATACTGTACATTTTAGTTTCTGTTATATACTGTGTGTGTTTGTTTTTTCATTTTAGGTAGGTAAAGTTTAAAAAAAATTAGACAACAAAAAAACAACATACACTTCTCTAGAGACAAGTTTCTACCTCTGAATGATGTTAGAAAGTCGTAAATGTCTACACTTGTGGCTTCAGCTGCTTGAAGGCATCTGTTGGTGAGGATTACAGTCTATTACTGTTAGAAATAGTGAATTAGTTATGGAGCTGTTCTGTAAGTCAGATGAGACTGCATTGCAGGCTAGTGGACACAAAGGCCCAGAGGCAGACAGAATTTCACAGACGTCAATGATATTACACAGGTGCTGTTTTGCTGTCATTACTGAATGGGTTATTAATGTAATAATGCCCCTTGATTCTTTGAAGGACAAAGGACAGTCTTTTGAGGACAAAGTAAACAGAGAGAGAGAGAGAGAGAGAGAGAGAGAGAGAGAGAGAGAGAGAGAGAGAGAGAGGGTAGTAGTACATGTACAGTATGTTCAACAAGAGTATATTATCAATAGCATCTCTGTACTGAGGAGGTGATACTTGTTGTACTTGTGATGCTGTAACATGTTTACAACAGAATTCTCAGACTGCCTTAAAGACCACACCTCCTATACTGAGATAGGACTGTGACTGAATTTGCTGTTATTGACATGTCACAGAGGCCACACCCCTTTTACAGTTACTGACAGGTCACAGAAGTCACTCCTCTTTTACTTTGGTTGATTGGTCACAGAAACCACACCTCCTTTGCTGAAAATGACAGACACAGAAGCCACACCTCATTTGTTAAGATTGACAGGTCACAGAGGCCACACCTCCTTTATAGAGACAGACAGATCACATTAGCCACACCTCCTTTATTGAGCCTTACAGGCACAGAGGCCATGCCTCCTTGAAGTCACAGAAGCCACACCTACTTTGCTGAGAATGACAGACACAAAGGCCATGCCTCCTTTACTAAGATTGAGAGGTCACAGAACCCATACCTCTTTTGATGTCTCCTGCTGACTACTTTGAGTTTGAAAGGCCACACCTCCTTTCCTTGGACTGACCGGCACAAAGGCCACACCTTCTTTAGTGAAACTAACAGGCGCAAAGGCCAAACCTCCTAAATCACACCAAATTACAGACATAGACCATATTATTAGCCTTTGGGCAGAAAATGTTATTTACACTCTGTTAGTCTTAACATGATGTACCTTTCCTTTTAGTTTCACTGCTTATTTTCCTGAACAATTATGAGTAAATGAGTAATATGGATTTATTTGAATAACTGAATAATATGCTGTGACATGAAAGGGTTAAGCAGTGTGTCGATGGTCTACGTTACGCTTTGGTCATGAAAGCTTACGTAGAGTGTCATAACAGAACACGGCAGGACAAAAGCAGAGAAGAAGGCCCACGGGCAGTGTCAAAAAAAATTTATCTCTGCTTTCACTGCTGCTTTTATGGCACTGAATTTATTTTCGTGAATCAGCAAGAAATAAGAGCAAGAGGGGACATTTCAGGCAGCAGAACACAGAGATGCTCTCTTTCATCAAAAAGCCCAATAAAAAAACACTGTTCCTACAGGAGCCTACACACACCTCATCAATACCAAAGGCTTGTCCCATTGGCAAAGGAATCTGAAGTTCCAAGTTCGGGCTAATACAATCAGATACAGTGGCTTATTCTCTGCTACATCTCAGTCCTTTGGGTGCTAATTGCTAATGTCTTAAATAAACAACAACAAAAAACCGCTGGGTTAAGAGATAGGAGTGATTCATCCGAGCTGTAGGCTGTGATGTCATTTTCCAGCAACACAGCCATTATTATAAGACTCAAGGGAATATTTTGTGGCCAGGCTAATCCTTATTTGTAGGTATTTGCAGGTTTTCAGCACACTTGTCAATATCACAGCCTCTTAAACGACATGTTTGTTACTGGATGTGGTTGTAAAGATGAAGCTATTGTCAGGGATATAGACACTTTAAATTTGTGTGGTCATTGTGTTGTCTGAGCTAGCTAGACAAACTCATGTCATTTCTCCATATAAGTGATGTAAGTGTCGCACACCAATGTGTGAAAGAAAAACATACGCTTATTATTTTTCTCTTGGCTTCGGTCATGATTATATGTGTGGTGCTGTGGCTTGGTTGGTTAAAATGTCTGGCTAGTAAACAGGAGATCCTTGGGTCAAATCCTTGTGGTGCCTTTGGTGCATTGGATCAAATGGTTAAGGCTCTGGGTTGTTGATTGGAAGGCCTCTGTTGGGGTGCTATATCATGGCGTGCTCTGACCACAACTTCTGAAGCTGGACTATGTAACAAAGAAGAATTTCACTGTGCTCTAATGTATACGCAACAAAGGCTTCTTCCTCTGCTCATCTTTACCTTGGTTGGTGGTTTGAAAAGTGGAACTTGGAGGGTATTATAATTCACATCATCATGAATAACTGCACATAAACCTCTGCAAAGTAGTAGCTTGAGGATAAAAGAATGTTAACTGGTTTTTGCCCATGGTTAAACTCAGTATAGATGGAAAGGTCTAACTAGCTTCTATTTAGAGGTGTAAGTTTAACTCACATTACGTTACTAGCTATCTAGTTAACAGCATCACAGTGTTTGTGAACAGTAAACTCAATCCTAGTGCAAGCTAGCTAGTCGCAGATGTGTGTGATGGTGTTTAAGATCATTTTGTTTGATGTTTTATGAAAGGTCAGAAGGGCTCCAGATGCTATGTTCAGGACAATTTGTGAAGCAACAACCCTTATTTGAAGTGAATATAGATCCTTTTTGTGCCGATGCCACGATTACGTCATAGCGCTAGCTGGAGGCAAAACAAAGGGAAAACTGGAGGAGGCCAACACAAACCAGTAGAGTCGGCTACACGAGGAATGCAAATGTCATCTTGTTGTGTTGTTGTGTGACGGAATCGATGGAGTACAGACTCCAATTTGAAGTTTTATCTCATACCTGCCACCTTCCGGACAAATAAAACTACGACAGCTGTGGTCAAACTCAATAAAACGAGTGGACTGGACAGAAACAATCATAACAAAGGCTCACATTTGCAGCGCACACTTCATTCCTGATAAAGTTAAAGAAACTATTGTTTTTTATTGGGTATGGTTTATGTTTTGGTTTCGTGTCTAAATATTTCTTATGCATGTCCACCTCATCAGAAACTGGGGAACAAGTTCAATGATTTCTCATGTAACGCTAACTTTTTAGCGTGTAAGTTAGCTAACTGGTAGCTAACCAGAGACTAAACAAAGGAAACTGTTCGTGTCATCTTCCTCTCTACAGTTACCAGAAGCGCTGGGTTTTTCTATCAGGTAGGTGTAGATGTCAGGTCCCCCAACCGGAGGTCATCCTGTCACATCGTCCATCCACCGAGTGAGCGTGTACGGGTCGGCCAATCTGGTTCCGTCCGTTAAAGTTCATTTTTTTTCAAATAACATTCACGGTCCTGGACAGTGAGTGACCTAACATAGTCAGATAAATTGGGATTTTGACCAGTCATTGTTTAAAAACAGACTAAGAAAACTTGATCACCACTGCTTGTAAAGCGGTCAGGGAAATCTTTCTGCCTCCAACAAAACATCACAATATTTACTAACAGAAAAAGGGTCTATTTATACCATCTATAAATGCACATCCACAACTCCATGACTCCATGATTATTATTCCATATAATGAAAATAGAAATATATGAAAAATGCTTCCCACGCTTCTGTTATACAAATGAATGGAAATGACGTGTGCTTTCATAATTTCACAAAAATGTCTCTTTTCCTCAAAGACATACTTCATAAGCATAGTTCAAAACAAATATTTGTACTCAGCCCTGAAATTCAATTTATTTATTTAACAAATTTATTTATTTATTCCTAAAAGATGGAAATGTCATAAACTATGTAGTCCCCTCAATGTGCTAACAGCAGTAGATGCTTTCAGACAGAAGACACTAAAAGGCTTTGAGTATGTCCTGTTGGGATCTGAATATTAAAGTATCTTGTGATGAGATGTGTTTTGACCTGAGCTTCGAGGGATGCGATAGATACGAGGCAGTTGGAGTCGTGGATGTGTTAAGGGAAAGAAATTCCAATAAAACTGCCAATATTCCATAAACATTTCACAAACTTATTATGGCAGCTGCACAGTGGGGCACGCTAAACACCTGAACAGGTTTCTGAAGCGGACACCTGCAGTACTAGGGAATATAACGCTTGTAGACATGTTGTTATGGGAACATAATCAATGATAAATAACCCAAAGCATCGTTATTGTTATCATGTCGAATTGGATTATTGTCCTGCAACATTTCCCACAGTCTTTTATACACCTTTTAGACCAAAGCAAATTGCCAATGCTCAGATTATTTCACTATTTTCTCTTTTTACAAGGAAATGGAATTTCTTTCTGTTTTGTTGTATACATGTTGAGCATTAAATGTCTTTGTCATGTCTCACACCACAGTGGAGGTTAATATGAAGCTCATATGAAAGTAGACACTCAGGACTTTAAGAGTCTGTAGTTTTTCTGTTTTCACACAAATATCTCTCTCTTCAAAGAAAATGTTGATATCAAACCAATTTCTGCTCTCTGAGATGCCCCAAGTGCTTGTTCATAAGCATCTAAAATTTTATTTTCAGCCACTAAAATTCAGTGTAAGGTTATCCATCAGAAGGAAAAACACACGGCTAAAACATTCTGAAAGCCTGAGTCCTGATTTATTTTATAAGTCTTTATAAGACTCATTTTATATCAGACCTGCGTCAATAAAATCATTCATTTGTTTATACTGATTGAAAATGCCCCATTAGTCAGTTTCCATTCTTGAGGCGAAATTGAACACAAGTGTACTGTTAAGAAGGGTTAAAAGAACAAAGTCATACTTTTTATCCATTTCTAGCTACATATAATATTGTGTAATATTCACCAAACATGTTAGTTACCTTTAAATCTTAAGAAATAATCTTGAAGTTAAATGTTTCCCATGTTGGAAAGCTTAAAGTTACAACTTTAATTTATGATGAACTTAAAACTTCACCATTTCAACAATTACAGGTTTTTTTTTATGTAAAGTGTGTCTGGAAGTTGATTCATGTCAACTGGACTTCTTTCTAGCCAGATCGAAACGTTTCTCTATTCATCTGAGCAGCTTCTTCAGTCTGAGGGAAGTTGGCAGATCCTCTCCTCCCCTGCTTGGGTAGCCTTGTTAAGGGAAAAAGGGAAGGTGAGAATGGGAGGCAGTGTTAGGAGTAAGGCAGCCGTTTAGGATGTAATGACCCCAGAGAAGGAGAGGAAGGACAGAGTGTATTGAAGTATTAGGGATAGAGATCAGAGAATGTGAGAGTGGATGAAGGAGTCCTTAGGTGTGGCTTTCCTGGTGGATGTGTGAAGAGGTCTTGATCTTCTTGGGGAGGGATAAGCAAGAGCAGCATGAAAAATAGGAGACAGGTTGTGCCCAAGACCTCCACCTCTGTTGAGAAAAGGATTTTTCACATGGACATAGATGGTCTCCTACACTCTTCTCTTAAACCGTCTGTCTTCTCTGTCTAAGATTGTGTAACTTTTTGTACTCACTTTCGTGTAGTGTGTTTATGTGAAGCATCTCTGACCTGTTGCTATAGAAATAATAATGAATTTGAACAATTGCTTTATTTTAAACCTTGCAGCTGGATCGGCTGTCTGAGCTGCTGTTTTGGAAAATTAATCAACATCCTCTGATCAGTCAGATTTATAACTCAACAGTGCAGTGTTCTAATATAGATATCGATTCTGTATATAATGAACTCAGATGTTGAGCTGCTCAGGAGCTGCTCACTAACACTAACACCACTAACACTCACACCACTAACACCACTAACACTCACACCACTAACACCACTAACACTCATACCACTAACACCACTAACACTCACACCACTAACACCACTAACACTCACACCACTCACACCACTAACACCACTAACACTCACACCACTAACACCACTAACACTCATACCACTAACACCACTAACACTCACACCACTCACACCACTAACACTCACACCACTCACACCACTAACACTCATACCACTAACACCACTAACACTCACACCACTCACACCACTAACACCACTAACACTCACACCACTAACACCACTAACACTCACACCACTAACACCACTAACACTCACACCACTCACACCACTAACACTCACACCACTCACACCACTAACACTCACACCACTAACACCACTAACACTCATACCACTAACACCACTAACACCACTAACACTCACACCACTAACACCACTAACACTCACACCACTCACACCACTAACACTCACACCACTAACACCACTAACACTCATACCACTAACACCACTAACACTCACACCACTCACACCACTAACACCACTAACACTCACACCACTAACACCACTAACACTCATACCACTAACACCACTAACACTCACACCACTCACACCACTAACACTCATACCACTAACACCACTAACACTCACACCACTCACACCACTAACACTCATACCACTAACACCACTAACACTCACACCACTCACACCACTAACACTCATACCACTAACACCACTAACACTCACACCACTCACACCACTAACACCACTAACTAACACCACTAACACTCACACCACTAACACCACTAACACTCATACCACTAACACCACTAACACTCATACCACTAACACCACTAACACTCACACCACTCACACCACTAACACTCCCACCACTAACACCACTAACACTCACACCACTAACACCACTAACACTCACACCACTAACACCACTCACACCACTAACACCACTAACACTCACACCACTAACACCACTAACACCACTAACACTCACACCACTAACACCACTAACACTCACACCACTAACACTCATACCACTAACACTCACACCACTAACACTCACACCACTAACACCACTTTTAGGCCCCTCTGTATTTCTTATGTTCTGTAAAGCTGCTTTGAGATGATGTCCATTGTTAAAAGCTCTATACACATAAAATTGAATTGAAAATTGAAATTGATTCTTCATTACACGTGACATATCATGACTGAGCCTCGTGCTCATACTCTGTATGTTGTATTCACATTATGAAAGCAGAAACTGTTCCAGAAACTTCCAGCTCAAGATGAGTCATCATCATCATCATCATCATCATCATCATCATCATCATCATCATCACCAGCACCATTTACTTGCCCTAAGCAACATTTAAAGGTTTTTATTGAAGCCAGAGATAAAAATCAAATCATAGCCATGGGCTCTGAGAGCGATTAAAGTGTTGCTCTGTAATATGGCCTCTTTAAGAAAAGCTCAATAACCAAGCGGGTGTTCTTCAGCCTCATCATCTCAGCCTGGCTAGACACTTATAACTCTCCGAGATATCATCTTCACCTTCACTTTGCTTTTCATCTCCAGCCAAAGGAAACTCCATGGCAGACAGCGATTGACGGACCGAGAAGTCATAAAGGTACACAGTCTGCTATCGATCAAGCTTTTAAAGAAAATATACAGCTGTATGAAAGTGAAAAGATGGCACAGCGGATAGCAGAACGGAGACAGAGACAGAATTATAGCTTATGGGAAAAAACAAACAAACAATTGTCTACCCTGTTTTTCTCACGATCCTACACCTTTCAGTGAGGCGCAATTATTATTTATAGAAACGATTCCTTATAAAAACGGAGCATGTTGTTTCCCTTGCTGAGGAAGTCGTCACTGTTTGTGCACAGCGTGGGACTGAAAACAGCACAGCCTTATTAGTCATCAGGTGCTGACGCCATCTAAAATGCAAATTCACTCATTTTATTTATTTAAAACGCCTCATGGGCAGAAATCTATCCTGGCACAGAGCTGAGCAGATAAAGGTTCAAGAAGTAACAGTTCATAAAAAAAAAAAACAACAGGAAAAAATCCCCTGTTGTGTTGTATTCTATTAAAATGTGGTTTTATTTGTAACACCTTAACCAACAGACCAACAGGAGTTGAGCATATAGTATACACTGATCAGACATAATGTTCTGAGCTGGGAAACCTTGGGTCCTGCCGTCCATGTGGATGTTACTGTGACACGTAGCACCTACCTAAGCATTGCTGCAGACCATGTACACCCTTTCATGGAAACACTATTCCCTGATGGCTGTGGCCTCTTTCAGCAGGATAATGCACCGTGCCACAAAGCAGAAATGGTTCAGGAATGGTTTGATGACCACAACAACCAGTTTGAGGTGTTGACTCCGCCTCCAAATTCCCCAGATCTCAATCCAATCCAGCATCTGTGGGATGTGCTGGACAAACAAGTCCCATCCATGGAGGCCCCACCTCACAACGTACAGGACTTAAAGGATCTGCTGCTAACATCTTGGTGCCAGATCCCACAGCACACCTTCAGGGATCTAGTGGAGTCCATGCCTCGACGGGTCAGGGCTGTTTTGGCAGCAAAAGTTGGACCGACACAATATTAGCCAGATGTTATGCCTGATCGTTGTATAAGAGCACACAGGTGTGGAGGAAGGTAGAAGTTAGAAGATCAGTCTAAATGACTGGTGAAAAAAGGATACATAAAGATAAAATTATTATGGGTTTAGAAAACAACACAACCTCTCAAACAGGTTTTAAGGTCGTGATGTCAGATATTCATTCATTGTCTACCACTTATCCGATCTATTCTCGGGTCACAGGGATCTCAGGTGTCATTGGGCATCAAGGCAGGATACACCCTGGACGGAGTGCCAACCCATCACAGGGCACACACACTATGGACAATTTAGAGATGCCAATCAACCTACAATGCATGTCTTTGGACTGGGGGAGGAAATCTAAGTACCTGGAGGAAACCCCCAAGGCACGGGGAGAACACACACACACACACACACACACACACACACACACACACACACACACACACACACACACACACACACACACACACAGGAGACAGGAATCGAACCTCCAACCCTAGAGGTGTGAGGCAAACGTGCTAACCACTAAGCCACTAAGCCACTGTGCCCCCTCATGTCAGATATTTATTTCAACAAAATAAAAATGCAGAAATCTGCTCTCACTATCTGCTTTTTCTTTCTGTGGATAGAAGAAAAACCCCCAGCCACTTCTTGTCTTTGTGTCCTAATTGCCTATTTCTTGTTCCTAAGCCATTATTTTATAGATTGCAGAATTTTAGGTTATTGTCTTGTTTCAACTGTCCACTTACAGCTACACTTTCCTTTTTTTCAGAGGCATTGATATTTTCTGCACACACTGCCTGGTAATCCGCAAGACCTGGAGTGCTAAAAAACACAAACCACAAACCACAAGGTTTCCACCACTGTGCTTCAGAGTCAGTATGAGGTTCCTTCAAGTCAGAGAGAGTTTTGGGAATTTTGCCCAGCCTGGCATCTGGCGCTGTGGTCAAACAGCTGTTTTAACTGAATGGATGAGACAAAAACCTTCTCATGCACTCAACATATTTTCCCTCTATTTTATTTCCAATAATCGATGATGATTGTGGAGATTTTTATGAATTCAAATCCACAGTCATTGTTTTTCATTCAATTCAAATTTGTTGTCAAATTTTTGTGACCTCAAATTTGAATGCAATTATTATTTAAGCATGAACTTTGTACTTTCAACATTTCCCACAATGTTTTATACACTGTTTATTCCACAGCACTTGCCAATGCTCAGTTTTTTGTATTATTTTCTCTTTTTACCAGAAGCCAAAGCTCCTGCTTACCAGCTCCTGTTTTTGTTGTGTCCATGTTCAGCACTGAGTGTCTTTGTCACGTCAGACTCCGCAGTGGTGGTTAATATGAAGCTCATATGGAAGTAGACACAGGACTCCAAGAATTTGTATTTTTCCACCTGCTTAACAGGGGCAATACAGTGGTGTGAAAAAGTGTTGGCCCCCTTCCTGATTTCTTATTTTTTGCATGTTTGTCACACTTTAATGTTTCAGATAATCAAACATTTAAATATTAGTCAAAGATAACACAAGTAAACACATCATGCAGTTTTTAAATGAAGGTTTTTATTATTAAGGGAAAACAAAATCCAAAACTACATGGCCCTGTGTGAAAAAGTGTTTTCTGTTAAAACATAACTTAACTGTGGTTTATCACACCTGAGTTCAATTTCTCTAGCCACACCCAGGCCTGATTACTGCCACACCTGTTCACAATCAAGAACTCACTTAAATAGGACCTGCCTGACAAAGTGAAGTAGACCAAAAGATCCTCAAAAGCTAGACATCATGCCGAGATCCAAAGAAATTCAAAAACAAATGAGAAAGAAAGTAATTGAGATCTTTATCACTTTATCAGTCTGGAAAAGGTTATAAAGCCATTTCTAAAGCTTTGGGATTGCTGCGAACCACAGTGAGAGCCATTATCTACAAATGGCCAAAACATGGAACAGTAGAGAACCTTCCCAGGAGCGGCTGGCCGACCAAAATTACCCCAAGAGCGCAGCGACAACTCATCCAGGAGGTCACAAAAGACCCCACAACAACATCCAAAGAACTGCAGGCCTCACTTGCCTCAGTTAAGGTGAGTGTTCATGACTCCACCATAAGAAAGAGACTGGGCAAAAATGGTTTGCATGGCAGAGTTCCAAGACGAAAACCGCTGCTGAGCAAAAAGAACATAAAGGCTCGTCTCAGTTTTGCCAGAAAACATCTTGATGATCCCCAAGACTTTTGGGGAAATACTCTGTGGACTGACGAGACAAAAATTGAACTTTTTGGAAGGTCTGTGTCCCATTACGTCTGGCGTAAAAGTAACACCGCATTTCAGAAAAAGAACATCACACCAACAGTAAAATATGGTGGTGGTAGTGTGATGGTCTGGGGCTGTTTTGCTGCTTCAGGACCTGGAAGACTTGCTGTGATAAATGGAACCATGAATTCTGCTGTCTACCAAAAGATCCTGAAGGAGAATGTCCGGCCATCTGTTTGTGACCTCGAGCTGAAGCGAACTTGGGTTCTGCAGCAGGACAATGATCCAAAACACACCAGCAAGTCCACCTCTGAATGGCTGAAGAAAAACAAAATGAAGACTTTGGAGTGGTCTAGTCAAAGTCCTGACCTCAGTCCCATTGAGATGCTGTGGCATGACCTTAAAAAGGTGGTTCATGCTCGAAACCCCTCCAATGTGGCTGAATTACAACAATTCTGCAAAGATGAGTGGGCCAAAATTCCTCCACAGCGCTGTAACAGACTCAGTGCAAGTTATGGAAAACGCTTGATTGCAGTTGTTGCTGCTAAGGGTGGACCAACCAGTTATTAGGCTTAGGGGGCAAACACTTTTTCACACAGGGCCATGTAGTTTTGGATTTTGTTTTCCCTTAATAATAAAAACCTTCATTTAAAAACTGCATGATGTGTTTACTTGTGTTATCTTTGACTAATATTTAAATGTGTTTGATTATCTGAAACATTAAAGTGTGACAAACATGCAAAAAAATAAGAAATCAGGAAGGGGGCCAACACTTTTTCACACCACTATATATATATATATATAAAAATAAAATTTCCCTTTGCTTTCACAGATAGGTTTATTTCTATTATATATAGATATATATCTATTATGTTCTACTTTTTAACAGTCTCTCTACATGTTGTACTCTGCATGTTTGTGCATTTGACAAATAACATTTGAAAAAAACATTTTTTTAAAATGAATATACAATAATTCCCTCTGAATAAGTTATTATAAAAAGATAACCTATGAGAAGAGTACTTGCATGACCTGCACAGCAGTCGCTACCTCACAGCCGCGAGAATTCAGCAGCAGCGCTGTGCTATATCTGCATTTATACAGTTAGAATGTGTTTGATCAAGTAATAGTCGAGGCTGTTATTGCTGATGTGCTCCATGTGTTATCACAAGCAATTTGGGCACAGCAGATTGCACAGCAGGGACGAGTGGACAACCTCATGGCCCTCGGTGTGTATATGTGTGTGTAGAGAGAGAGAGAGAAAATGCATCTAGTCTTGAGAGGTTTCATTAGTTTGCCCAGAACGCACACACATATCAAAGCCACCAGTGTAATTCATCATCATTTCATCTCCTCTCACAGCTGCCGTTAAGCGGTGGGTCACAGGAACACACCGAGCCCGGGACACGCAATTACTACAGAAACATGACCTGGTCTGTGCAAAAATAAAACATGGCTGCCGTATGACCTGGCCTACCTTTCTATATCGACTTGTCCGCCGTTTGTTGCTGCACACGTTCCACCTGCAACTGTTCGCTCGTCATGAAACGAGGCGAATAGAAGACAAAACCAATAGTCTGGATTTTATTTGAGATTATTAAGGCATGTAGATACACCATTAATTGACATGTACATTAAAGTCACCAGGACTGTACAGTCAGTGAGACAGAACATGGGCTCATCTGAGGAAATCTCTCTATCATAACATTAGGAGAAAACCTTAGCATGAAAAGAGATTCAAAGTATGTAATAATACAACTATATAGTGTATATATTACTTTCTACAAATGCACTAAAACTGCACACATATGCAGTTTATTCATAAACAGTCATAGTAAATTTCACTGTATTCATATTCCGGTCATCAGTAATTGTGTTGTATTCTTAATAAAGCTGTACTTGTAATTAATTAATTATTTTATTAATTAATTAATTAATATTAATTTATCCTCTTTTTCATTTTTTTACTTTTAAATTCCATTATTATTATTATTATTATTATTATTATTATTATTATTATTATTATTATTATTTATTAATTTTTTTTATTATTATTTTTACTGTTCTATTCCTATTCTATTTTTATTCCATTTATTGTGTTTTTATAACACGCACAGTGTAAAAAGCATTTCCCTGCATGTACACATGATTGTGTATGTAAAAATTTTTTAATTTGAACTAAAAAAAATGACAGAAATTCCAAAATCTGAGAGAAAGAGATGAATTTTTGTTATACAGTTCTTGATAAGCTATTCTTATTTATCATAATAAAGGAAAGTTTATTAAATGTTACAGAAAGGATTTGTATGCAAAGCTCATAACACTTAAAAAAAAAAGTACAAGCTTGTTTACTGCAAGAGTCTAGGGAGGACTGCATCTATGCAAATGTGCACTTTTGGATGTTTGTACTTTAGGATATAAAAGATGGAGTGTGATTTGTGCATAATCAGCAATGGTGTGTGCAAATAAATGCAACTGAAGGGCAGGTATTAACTTTGCTAAAGTCTTTTTTCTGCATATTATAGCACTGACTGTGAATAATGAGACATCTTTTAAATTCTAAATCATGGCTCATTGTCTGAAAATAAATCTGAATGTTTTTTTTTGGAAATTATGACTCATTATAAAAAGGTGGAGTAGATTTCATTAAATATTCACCACACTTCTGCTGCTGACAGCATTTCAAGTTACTAGAGTTACTTGTACTTTCATGTCTAGACGCTTTTGCTTTTTACTTATATCAGACCTAGACTGGCCATCGGGAGCAGCAGGAGATTTCCCAGTAGCCTGGCCTGCCAGTTGGTCCAGAAGGCGAGGGCAGCTGTTACAGCGCAAAAAAAACTAGAGCATAAAGCAGTCACATCCATCGACTCGAAACACCACCCCCCCCCACCGACTTCCTGCTTCAACAACCAATCACATATATATATATATATATATAGTAATAGTAATAGTAGCTGGTGTTTTATCAAAAAAAAAAAAAAGAGTAGATCAGTCAACAAAACACATCATTAGCAGCCAGTACATGCAGGACCACATTAACATCAGATAACTGGTACCAGTTGTTAGAGGTTGAGGTTCCAGCTTGGTTAAGAAACAATGGCAGATACAGTATGAATAAATAGGTTATAAATAATTATAATATAATTAATAATAAATTATATTATTAAAAATATAACAATTATAATAATAAATAATAAATTTATAATAACTATTATAAATAAATGAATAAAGCTAGAGCTTTTATTATATTTCAACATAAACAGCAAAAATGAAGCATCGGAAGAATCGGAGAAACTGCTGGACTGCCAGGTCATCAATGTCTAGAGAGCTAATACGCAGCACTACAGTGGAATGTTTCCCAGAAAGAAAAATCAAACTCTATTTTACTTTTCTGTAGGTTACAGTTTTAATGTCTTTCAGTATGTAGACCGTTGTATACCTCAAAATTGTCATTTTATAAAACTGTTCTCTGTTTACAAGACAAGTTATTTGATCAGTAAAAACCCAAAGCGTGTGATGATGTGAAAGACTAAACGGAGCAAAGCAGTTCCAGAAGGTATGGAGATGAAAACGCAAGAAAAAAAAATTCAAAATGAAATGGTGTAAAAAACAGAAATTTCGAGTCGAACTAAGTGAGGGAATGAGTAGAAATGAGTCAGCTTGTCTGTGAGTGTAAGCCTGGCAGCTTTATGAGCTGTGAAAGGTCATTTCATTCACAATTTGAGTCACTAAATGCACTCGAAATGTAGTTTAGAGAACTTTTTTTTAAGTAAACAATTTATAAGGTTTTTAAAACTTGATGCCGGATAAAGTGAGTCTCTTACGGCTCATTCCCCCAAACTGAGATGTTCTTTAATAAAGAGTTTGAGAGTATTAGTGGGATTGGAAATCCATGTGTTAATTAAGAGCGTGTTGTATGTCACGCGGTCTGCTTTGCCTCTGTAATGCATTTTTGCACCAATTAACTGAAGGGACACAAACTTAGGTGAGTTCAAACAACATTTTTCTTAAATAATTAGAATAAACAACATTTTTCATTGGAATAAAAAATGACATGATCTACTAAGTGCTATTAGTCCCTTCCCCTGGGGTGGGCTATGTTTAGTACAGTGGCAGAGCACAGACACAGAGCAGACTTGAAAATGAGCTGTTAATGTCGCTAGCACTCATTTTGAAAGACCCTACTGACTTGCAGCAAAAACATTAGCATGTTTGTGCGACTTGTACAGGTGCACAAAGTGAAAGCTGCTTATAATGGCTGCTCGTTAATGCTCGAAGTAGGAAACAAAAACAAACAACATGGGGATTGTGAGGTAAAAGAGGCCCTGTATTGGTTAAGCAGCTTCATTTTCATTTAGCGGTATGTTACCTCAGGACACTAAGGAATGCTCAAGCCTTTATTAGCTTTCGTTAACTCAAGTCTATAAGTTTGTTCCATCTTTGCTAGCTCAAGCTTAGCTTCCTCATCTCGTCATTAACAAACTAGAAATAGCATTTTTATTACTTTGGCTGTTAAAGAATGAGAAAAAAACATATTATAGCCCTCTGAATGAAATAAATATGTTGTGAAAAAATAGTTCAATAATTACTTTACAAATCTTTACAGTTGTGTCAACTGAAAATCTGAAAATTTTATTCTTGGTTTAGAAGGAGTGCATTTTTTTAACAATATGCTAACGCCAAGTAAGCTAAGTTGAAGTAAACACCATCACTGATTATCAACCTTATAAAAAAAAAAAGTTAATGTCATGTAATGAAGGAAAAGGCAGATACAAGAGGCAAGCGCAAAACATACAACTATTAGCTCTACTGTGACACACAGGACGACACACTAATACAAAAACAACAGCTTGAAAATGAAACACATTTAACTAAATAAAAAAAAAAAAAATAAATTCATTACTAGAATTTAAAATGAGCTAATTTAACCAAGTGCTTTTAAGATTTCAGTAGCTTGCTAGGTCTATTAGCTAGCTAGCACATGTAAATTTATACATGTTTTAGCTACATAGTTATCTATCTAGCAAAGATACCCCTTACACAAGATCCTGAATATTTCCTGCAGGCTTTATGAGCAATTAAATATACATCTTATGATACCTTCTGACATGAGGTGGTGGTAGCTCAAGTGGTTAAGTCTCTTGGTTGTTGACCAGAAGATCGTGGTTCAAGCCCCAGCACTGCCAAGCTGCCACCGTTGGGCCCAAACCTCTAAGGATGGGGAATGTGAAGAAACAATTTCACTGTGCAGTAATGTATATGTGACAAATAAAGACAACTTAACTAAATCTTTAGTTTAATAGAGCTATTCAAAGATCTGGCTAACTATTCTGGTTTCTAGCTAATTTAACTAAATCCTTTTGAGATTTCAGTAGCTTGCTAGGTCTATTAGCTATCTAGTTAGCACATGTAAATTTGTATATGTTTTAGCTGTATAGCTAATGAGCACATAGCACATAGCTTTTAGCTGTATAACTAATGAGCACAGATTTAACCGAATACAGACATCCACATGATGTCCACACTCAGCTACAGGCTAATGATTTAAAACTGAATTTATTTGAGTATACATGCCATACCCATGCCACATTTGGTCCTCATCCAAAAGAGCAATATTAGGATATTCCCAGACAGGGCAAAACTTATACGGTCTGGAAATGGCCCAAGTCCAGGAATAGTAGCTGGCATTCTATCAGAATGAAAAAAGAGGAAAAGTGAGAAAGTTCTTATTCACAAAGCTGCCAAGCATTCAAAAAATGCTGAGAATTTGAACCAAGGTCAATAAATATAACAGCAAGCATATGGTTAAAGGAATATGGCAAAAAAATTTATGCTTCAGATTCGGCTCAAGGCTGTGCAACCATGCCGTATCTTAGCCAAATGTCTTGGATAAGAGCCACATCTAGGTGTTTATGTATTTATGCGTGTCAGCATGCCGCCTCGTGCTCTATTTTTACAATGAGAATCCTGAGACTTTAATCAAATCTGAATACAAGAACACATTAGATGTCAAATCTGCTTATCCGCATGCACCTATAAAGGACAGGGCTGCATTTTACTCACCTAGAAATACAACGGCTGCTTTAATGTCGAACCCCAGGTGCTTTCTCTGACCGTTTTTCACAAAGGCCACACTTCACATTCTTTTATAGGCCACTGTGGGGACATGTCTCAGCCCCTGTAGGCTTGCCAATGTGCTTACAATTACTGCATTTCTGTTTTCTTTCATCTCTGGGGATGCAGAGGCACAGATTTCTGTGGAAGAAAACCGGTTTGATTAGTGCTCCTAACCATCTGATTGCAATCCTTCATGGATAAATTCTCTTGATTGAGTGCCATGCTGTGATAAAAAGGATGCTAAAAACTGATTGTAATCACAGTTTGTTTTACATAAAACAATCAGTTTCATTCATGGTTGGTCTATAGAGTAGAGCGCTTAGCAGCAGTGAGTGATGTGCCTGTTTCAGCGAGAGATATTAGCCAAATCTATGAACAAAAGCTAGCTGAAATGTATATGATGCCATTTGGATAATGCTAACAAGCCAGTTTACTGCCAAATACAGGCTATGCCTAATTGGTAGTTTATTAGACACTAGACTGGTGAAACCGTATAGAGTGAAAGCTCCATGTTTACACTGATGTAGCAGTTCATTATACTGTGCATTGTATATTGCTTAATAATAATAATAATAATAATAATAATAATAATAATAATAATAATAATAGTATAAGAATACTGACCTAGCAAACAACAAACTGGTATTTCAGGATGAAAAACTAATTTCCTATGAAAAATGCTCAGAATAAATAATGCTCCTAATATATTTAGTGTTCATGTCACACTGCCAATTTGCACAACTTACTTGCATCGTAGAAAATTTGTCTTTGCCAGCTGTCTGATTTCCACTGGTCAGTTTTATAACTCTTGTGACTACAGTGTAGTAGAATCCTCAAATCACAAGCCATTGGCTAATTAGCTATAACAACAGCTGTAATATAAATGCTAGTTCTTTATTGATGTGCTTGTTCTAATATGCCATTTTTTCTGTAAGGTAGCTCATACACAGTAACCCTACGTACACCCTACGTAATCTAATAATCATTTATGTAGCTATGTTTACTCTTGTCACAAATTTCCCACTCACGTTATGAGCCGAGCTGCGCAGCAACCTGCAGCACTACAGCGCACTGATTTCCCTTCCTGCTTCTGTTCCACTTTGTTCTTTCATCGTTTACGTTGCCATGTACTTTTATTCTGATTCATTTCTTGTCTCCGCCCCTGTTTCCTCATCATTTATGTCTCTATTTATCCCCTTGTGTGTTGTCTTTGTTTTGAAGGTACAGTTTTGTGTTTTTGAGTCTGAGACATCACTAAGCCTCATATTCCCTATTCTCTGTACCTCATTTTTTGACCACAGTCTAATCTTCACCTGCCATTTGACTTTGCCTCATTTTGATTTTGCTCCTTGCCTAGCCTGTTGTACTCTGTTGTTTGCCACAATTTCACCACAGCCTTTTTGTCCTGTTTTCTGACCCTGTCAAGCCCCTGATGCCTTCTTTTGCCACGTTTTGATCACAGCCTGTTTTATGCCTGTTTTTTTGTGCACCTGTTTGTCCAGGTTATATAAATAAAGAGCCGACCTGCACTTGTGGCCTCTCAGCCTGTCCTTCTATCCCTGTGATCATCCAACAACTCTTAGTAGATGTTTATTTAATGTTTGCAGAAGGAGTCTCTAAAGTGTCTGTAAGTGTCGGTATTTCTGCTAAAGGAAGTTTTCAGAACAGATTTCAGCAGCTCTGCTCATATTCCCTTCAATATATATATATATATATATATATATATATATATATATATATATATATATATATATATAAATCATTTTTGGAACAGGAGAGCCTTAATAATTGCCAGGCTTCAGTCATGAAGACAAAGAATAAAATCCTTACATGAAAATAAAAATTGGATCAAACCTTAAGACATGCAATTTAGACACTGATTGTTGTAGGATGTGTTTGTAAGAGGTGATGAATGGATGACCAATAAACAATGGATAATGAAGAATGGATAAATGAGTCAAGGAAAATGAAGTATGAGACCCTATTCACATGTAATTGACAGGGGACAAGCAGAAAAAATATAGTCATCCTTACGAAATGAGAAGCATGAGTGCTGAACCTGCGGGCTCTCCAGATAAGGGATTGTGTTTCTCCCATTAAGCTTCAGTAGCTTCTATTTTCTACATTTCCATATTTTTACACAGGAATGAACCTGTACTGCTGTGAGGAGACTTTTCAATGTCAAAGACCTACATAGAGGCAGAAAAGTGAAGGAAACTAGTGTGGGAAAGAGAACAGGTAAATGTGTTTAAACGTTTGCTTAGAGAGAAGGAGCTCAGAGTAAAGAACATTCAGCACTTTGATAACATGATGAGACCTGAGATAAAAATCTGACATTGCTGCACAGCACCTACTCAGTAATCATGCAGGCAATTAGATTATTTTATACAAATGGCAAATTCATGATTTTCAAAAAAAAGTGAACAAAATGGAATAAATCACTCTCTTCTCCTTACTGTTGTAACAATGGTGATAAAAATGTACTGAAATAGAGCTATAAGATTAATCCCTTCCACTAAACAGGAAGTTTACTCAGCATCACTCAGTTTCCCTTGACAAAAAGCAAATAAGATTTTCCATTGGCTTTTGGATCAACAATTTTTTTTTCATCAACATTCACAAACTCAACCTTTTATTAATTTTGAAGCAGAAATATATTTACCAGAAGTAAAATGCTAAAGTTAAGCTGTAAATGAACTACAACATGCACAGCTGAAAGGGTTCAAAGTCACCACCACTAAGCTTCTGAAAACTCTTTCAATCTTGATTTAAAAAGATAAGAAAGACATTTATTTAAAAAGATTATGTGATAAGCCCTGATAAAGATCAACTCTGCTCTTTTTGTGGATGAATCTGAATGAAAGAAAAGTATGAGTTGGAATAGTTTGCATGAGTGTGCTATTAGTATAAACACAATGAGGTTGTAGTAGATGAGATTAATGTCCCAGACAGCTTCTGTTGCCCCATTCAGGTACTTAAAAAAGCTTTAAAAAATCACAAGTGGGGTATTACTGATGTATTTTTTATGTCAGGTCAAGTCAAAAAGTTTTATTGTCTTCTTGACCATATACAGCTAATGCAATACATCAGTGAAATGAAACATCGTATCTCTAGGACCCTGGTGCTCCATAAAAGCACGGAACTGCATAAGACAACACAGAACTAGGGCCTAAAAAGTAAAAAAAATTAACCTATCAAATAAAGATAGATGAAACTATCTGTCTGGATAACTTGTTTGAACCATTTTATCAGGCATTTAGCCAAAGACTCACTCAAAAAAACACCCACTGACTACAGGATGCTGTAACAGTAAGTGCTAAAATACTAAATTACAATATTTTCAAGCTTTAGGACTCATACCTTTATCCTTCCCACTCCCAGAGAATGTTTGATAAATCACACCAGCAGAAAGGCTGACTAATCCTGTCCAGTCCAGAAGAACTTATAACCCATTCTACTAGCTCTTCCAGAAGTTTTGACCAATCCTACTACCTCCTCCAGAAGGTTTGACAAACCCTGCCCACTCCTTCAGACGTTTTGTCCAATCCTGACCAGTCCTCCAGAGGACAAAATTTTGACAAATTCTGCTTGCTACCTCAGAAGGTTTGACCAACCCTGCTCACTCCTTCAGATATTTTGACCAATCCTGCTTGCTTTATCAGAAGTTTTGTCCAATCCTAACCAGCCAAATTCTGCTTGCTACCTTCTAGTTAAGTAAGTTGCCTTAATTTGTCAGATATAAATTATTGAAATTCTTTTCTTCACATATCCCATCCTTGGGAATTGGGGTCAGAGCGCAGGGTCAGCCATGATACAGCAGGGATGGGTTGGGGGCCTTGCTCAAGGTCCAACGGTGGCAGCTTGGCAGTGCTGGGGCTTGAACCCCTGATCTTCCGGTCAACAACCCAGAGCCTTAACCCCTTGAGCTACCACCGCCCCCCTTGAGCTACCACCACCCCCCCTTGAGCTACCACCGCCCCCCTTGAGCTACCACCGCCCCCCTTGAGCTACCACCGCCCCCTTGAGCTACCACTGCCCCTAGATAGTTCCCTCAGATATTTGTGACCAATCTTGTTTGCTCCCTCAGAAGGTTTGCCCAACCCTGCCTACTCCTAAAGGACTTTTGCCCAACCCTGCCAACTCCAGTATGAGGTTTGCTCAATTCTCCATATTCTTTTTTTCTTCTGTTTTTTACTTTGCACCTACCTGTGATATGTTTAATTAAATTTAGTTCTATTTCCTAAAATATAAACAAATTATTCACAGTGAGGAATTGAACCACATACTGAGGATGAACAAATGTACACTTTATACACATCATTCACCACACAAGCAACCCACTCCAACATGCTTCCATGTGAGTCATCAATGTGGTCATTCTTTGTCCTGCATGCTTACTATCTTCCACACACTCCCACACTCTGGCAAGTAAAAACCTCTTGCCCTTGTAACTATTTCACTGTGTTCCACAGGATCCCAATTCCAATGAACACCTCCAGCTTGAATGGTGCATTATTAATTATTAATAAATGACTTAATTACATTAGTAACTCTATGGCTAGAAGATACCTGGATAGTATGGTTTCAATTCTATTTGATTCATTTGTTACTCAGTATGACATGCAGCCATACATGATACATTCAAAATGTAAAAATATCCCAGCCATAATGCTAGATTTTTCTCAGTGCTGGTAAACCTTCATTAATAAAAATTAAAATAAACCCTGAAAAGATGTAGCTGTAGAACTACTAGCACTGTCAGCATGGTGTGTAACGTCTGTCTCTCAGCCTCCACAAGTTTAAAGTAATATAAAATATTTACATGATTTACATATTTTACCGTGACATCATGCAACATCTTTTTTCAACTGTTTTCCCCAGAGGTCAAAAAATGGAATTTATGCCTGTCCATGTTCAGCATTGAATTTCTTTGGCTCATATGAAAGTAGACACTCCTGGCTCTGTGGATTTGTAGTTTCCTAAGTGTTCCTTTTTTTACGTAGCCTAACAGGGGCAATATATTCATAGAAATATGCTCTCTGCAATGCCCCAAGTGCTTGTTCATAATCATCTAAAACTGAAAGCGTTATCTTTAACCACAAAAATTCTGTGAAAGGTTATAAAAATACAGTGAAACCTCGGCATACAAATTGAATTCATTCTGCAGGTGAGTTCTTAAGACAGAAATTCGTAAGGGAGGGCATTCATATGCCCAGGTTCCATTGTATATATTTATACTGATTGATAATTCCTGATATTAAAATTCTCCAGGAACGTTCAAGAGGATGCTTTACCTTTTACAAGAATAATCGGCACACTTGTCTCTGATGAGTAATAACTATGTTCTAGATGAGGTTGATGCAGATTTATTAACCAGCCATTAAAATCAGTGGCTCTGAAGGATTTGTTTTTGTCAAACATCGCTCCTCATCAACCTGTGAAAGATGCCATCACCTGTACAGCATTGGAACCAAGAGATAATTGGCTGATTTGTTGAGCAGCTTCATGAGAATGGAATGAAAGATATCTCCCTTCCAGTGGTGAGACATCAGCAGTGACAGACACAACCTTAATTAACGACACACAGAAGCTTACAGAATACGAAAATACAGAAGTTTAACAGGATTAACAGAGAATACTAAATGGGAGAAATACGTCGAATTGTGGTGAGAACATTACGGTATGTAGCGGTGTGTTTTCATCTAAGATTTTTTATCAATTTTATTACTTTTTAATTTAGACTATGTCACTGTCGCTACAATGAGTTACTTTACTAAGTCACTACACAGGTCTGTTTTTAAGTGAAAAAGTATAAAATACAGTAAATAATCACAGCACTGCATTTTGTTTTACTGACACTGCAAAAGTCATATATCTGGTTAAAAATACACCTATTATATTTTAGATTCCAATGGTAAAGCAATTTGCTGCTTCTCTGCTTTTGTTGTCTTACTTTAATCTGAAAAATGATCTTTTTTTAGTAAGATTTAAAGGAAATAGGCAGTGTAGCTCACTTACAAGTCAGACTGAGGCTTGTGATGGCTTAGGAGCTCGACTGACTACTGTGGATGAAATATCAAACATTTCAGATTGGCATTGATACAGTCACTCAAGAGCTTTAAGTGTAATCCAGCTGAGATTTCACGTGACAGTAAATCAATGTAATCTGACAGCAGCAGACCTCAGAGTTTAGCGACTTGGATTGACAGCACACTTCACCAAAAGAAAATAGTGATCTGGAAACAGTAAAGCCCAGGCAAGGTTCTGCAGTCACATATTTCACTTGTAATGTACTTCATTAGCATTAGCTTGGAGCAAACAGGCTATTAGACTGCATCAGCATTAGATAACATTAAACTAGACCGTTCTAACTTAATTGACTTGACTTCATAAAGTTATTTCAGTATGTTAACGTTAAAAAGATTAAGTAGAGGCTGACTGATGATTTTATGCCCAACATGTTTGTAACCGTCTAGAATCACTAATTTGCTGGATGGGTCTCAGTACATAAAATATAGTTTTCTGTTTTAGTAAAGGAGGTGTGGCATCAGTGCCTGTGGGTTCCTGTAAAGGAAGTTAGGCCTCAGTGCTTGGCAGTCATATTAAAGCAGGTATGGATTCATTGTAATATGTGTGGCCTCAGTGCCTTTCAGTCCCAGTAACTGAGTAAGGGGGATGTAGCTTTAATGTATGTCATTTTCACTAAAGTAGGAGTGTCCTCAGTGCCTCTCAGTTCAAGTAAAGATGATGTGGCCCCATTGCCTGTCAGTTCCAGTAAAGAAAGTCTGGTCTCAGTGCCTGTCAGTCTCAGGAAAGAAGGTCTGTCTTCAGTGCCTGTCAGTCTCAGGAAAGGAGGTGTAGCCTCAGTGCCTGTCAGTGTCAGGAAAGGAGGTCTGACCTCAGTGCCTGTCAGTGTCAGGAAAGGAGGTCTGACCTCAGTGCCTGTCAGTCTCAGGAAAGGAGGTCTGACCTCAGTGCCTGTCAGTCCCAGTAAAGGAGGTCTGGCCTCAGTGCCTGTCAGTCCCAGTAAAGGAGGTCTGGTCTCAGTGCCTGTCAGTCCCAGTAAAGGAGGTCTGGCCACAATGCCTGTCAGTGTCAGTAAAGGAGGTCTGACCTCAGTGCCTGTCAGTCTCAGGAAAGAAGGTCTGGCCACAATGCCTGTCAGTCTCAGGAAAGGAGGTCTGGTCTCAGTGCCTGTCAGTCTCAGGAAAGAAGGTCTGGCCACAATGCCTGTCAGTCTCAGGAAAGGAGGTCTGACCTCAGTGCCTGTCAGTCTCAGGAAAGAAGGTCTGGCCACAATGCCTGTCAGTGTCAGTAAAGGAGGTCTGACCTCAGTGCCTGTCAGTCTCAGGAAAGAAGGTCTGGCCACAATGCCTGTCAGTCTCAGTAAAGGAGGTCTGACCTCAGTGCCTGTCAGTCTCAGGAAAGAAGGTCTGGTCTCAGTGCCTGTCAGTCTCAGGAAAGAAGGTCTGGCCACAATGCCTGTCAGTCTCAGGAAAGGAGGTCTGACCTCAGTGCCTGTCAGTCTCAGGAAAGGAGGTCTGGCCACAGTGACTGTGAGTTCCAGTGAAGGAGGTCTGGACACAATGCAAGTGTAGTCTCAGCCTTTGTCAGTCCCAGTGAAGAGGTGTGGCCTCATTGTCTGTGAGTTCCAGTGAAAGAGTGGCCTCAGTGTTTGTCAATCTTATTAAAGGAGTAGCGGAGGTGTGGCCACAGGTCCTGGTAACAGAGATATAGCCTCAATACCTGTCATTTCCAGTGAAGGAAGTATGGGCTCAGTACCTAGTGGAGGTGTGACTTTAGTGCCTTTATAGCATGAAAAACTGTATATGCAATGTTATGGGAATTGAAGATTTCTTCACTTGCATTTTTGTTCTTAGCAAAAATACAATATTCAGCAAAAAATGTCTTTTTTTTTTGTTTCATTGTTTGAACTGATTTGGAGCTGTGGACAGGGAACATAATACCCCAGAAAATGCATTTATAAAAATATAAATACTTATTTCTGGTGACTTGTGACAGCAATATTTATAATCCTGTTGGTCACAAACATAAACAAACCACCACAATCCAGGCTAACAGCACAGCAACACAAACTGAGCCTTTAAATACAGTGTAGCATCTGGCAGGCAAAGCTCGCGGAGTGGACCAGTTGTTTTTATTAATACAG
Source organism: Hemibagrus guttatus (assembly GCA_033459395.1). Classification (NCBI taxonomy): domain Eukaryota; kingdom Metazoa; phylum Chordata; class Actinopteri; order Siluriformes; family Bagridae; genus Hemibagrus; species Hemibagrus guttatus. The sequence continues at coordinate 28,354,184 of JAUCMX010000009.1, read as the reverse complement.
GAAACATCAGCACTCATTCCAGCCTTGAAAAAGGCTCAGAGCTGGAAGAGCTCACAGACTGACTATAAAATAGAGCATCACACTGTCTATGTTGCAATGCTAATAAAGCAGGAGTCTCTTGAGAGGGCAGCTGCAGTGGGAGACTTTCACACAGCACAGCGTATTGCATTACCATTTATTTCCATAGCTTCCTCTAATATTTGATGTCCTCTTCACATGGCATGGAAAAAAAAATGATGTGGACCACCGACAGCCACCAATTAGGACAATGAAAAATGTCAATCTTGAATGTTCTAGCTCTTACAGTAGTGTAGTAATATCAAAGTGTTTGGGTTTGTATATGTATATGCAAATGTTTGTAGAATATGTTGGAGTTATCAGTGGTTATTGTGTACAGCATTTGTGATAAATACCAGATTTCTGGCATGTATGGTGGGTCTTGCACACAGATTTACAATTTATGTACACTTTGGTCAGTGAGACCCCAGGATAAAGTGGTTTTTGAGGATGAAAAAACAACAACGATGAACAGAAAAGCTTTAGCACGCTATTACATGGGCACTGTATAAGCTGAATAAGTGTTTTGAAGTATGACTGTTTGCTACTAAGGCAATCCCTAACACTCTTAAATAGGCAATATTGTCTCAATTAGTTTTGCTGATATGCTGTCTCACTGATGGATCCCAGCTGCCTTTGTGTGTGTGCCTGTGTGTGTGTGTGTGTGTGTGTTAGTGTTGGTCTGCTTAAATTTGCGATGATTTGCATTTTGCATTTGTAACACTTTACACGGCCATTTGGTTGCATAATTTTCCGCTCCTGTTTGCTTTATCGGCTCTATTATTCCTGGCTTTATTGTGGTTGGGGGGGCGTGCGGATCGGACGGTGCCGAGCTGGAGTGTGTGATTAATGGGGCCTATTATACCGCTGAGTGAGGTAAAATTACACCGCACAGTCAGAGCTACCTCGGCACAGACTATCCACATCATGCTGATCTTTAATTGATGGCTAATTTCAGCATCGCCAAAGAAAGGCCTTGGGGGATTACTGTTTTTTTTTCTCCCTAAATAGAGTCAACCAGCAATACTGCTGTTTTGGTTTTATCCAATTATCAGACTATTTCCTTCATTTTTTATAGCTTTAAGTGCTCATTTAAATGATAACACACTAGGGGAACTATAATTTGTTTTTTCAAAAAGCAGGAACACTAGACAAAATAGCTGTGGTTATTTTAATTAAGTTCATATAAAATAAATTGCCATTTAACATTTGAACTGATTTTTTTGTAATACACCGTTTCAAACAGAGCAAATAAACATTTATTTCTTATATGTTTTATTTCTTGCATGCCGTGTCCAAGTTAGAGAGCTCAGGTGTGTATCATTTAACCTGTATATTGTTCAATCAAGATTTTCCTTAAACAAATTTCAACATGCTCTATTAAATTTGTAGAAAGAATGGAAATATAGGCTACCTGAATGTTTACAAGAAAAAAAAATCTAGAATTTTAGAAATCCTGGCCAATAAGTTAGGCCTCAGTAATGAACTTGATATTGACTAATAAACTATAATCATATATACACCAGGGTGCACAAGTCCAGTCCTAGAGGGCTGAAATCTAGCACGGCTCAGTGATTTCTTACAGGTACAGACAGGAGTTTGGATGCAGGAGCAGGTTTATTGATGCAAATGGAAAAGCAGAAAAATCCAAAAAGCAAAGACAGGACTGAATGTGTAAACATGCAGAGGTTCAGATGAACAGCCTATGGGCTAGACTACACAAAAAAACCCTCAGTAAACTGAACCAACAGGGTAAAGATCAAATAAGTGCACTGAGCAGTAAAGGCTTGGTACCATCACTGGTGATTAGCTAAAAGAGATACTTTGCAATGAGCTGAGGTTTGTGGTGTGTATTTAGAGTGAACATGTGACTGCAAAACAGGGGTCATGTGACCTTGTAGTGGGGGCAGTGGTGGCTCTGATCAGAAAGTTCGGTTGTCTTTATTTGCCACATGTACATTCCTGCACAGTGAAATTCTTTCTTCACATATCCCATCCTTGGGGATTGGGGTCAGAACGCAGGATCAGCCATGATACAGCACCCCTGGAGCAGGGTGGGTTGGGGGCCTTGCTCAAGGGTCCAATGGTTGCAGCTTGGTGGTGCTGGGGCTTGAACCCTGATCTGCCAGTCAACGACCCAGCACCTTAACCACTTGAACTACCAGCCCCAGCACATCCAAGCTGCCCCAGTTAACCGAAATGAAGTTACATTTTACAAAATGTACTTTTATGGCATTTGGAAGATACCCTTATCCAGAGAATCTTCCAGAAGTGCTTTGAAACCTCAGTCAGTAAATACCTCCTGATACTGGTTCACTCGGTCATGGATTAAGAGTACTATCAGTCAAAAGAGAAACCCTGTTGAGGAGTTAGTATAGTATGAAAAACACACAGACAACAAGATTAAAAAAAGTGTTCCTTTCATAAAGTTATTTTCAGTTTAGTTTATAGATTGAGACAATGTGATAATTTATCACTTCTTACACACCTACTGAACCTGATAACCATCTTAGCCAAATAGCGGTCTATGACCATGGACATCATCAAACTCTGCTCCAGACAGATAAGGTTATGAGCTTTCTGAGTATAAGAACTCTGTTTAGATTGTTAATTATGATAGTTATGATTCAGAATAAACATATTTTTTCACTACATCTTGGCTGCTCCTGACAGAAAGCCATGATTAGTAAGGAAAATGACTGAAGGCAGCAAAACCACTTCAGAAAGAAATAATGTTGGTGTTCTTATTGTATACATCATGGGGCTTTGTTTGCTCCTCTTCCTCAAGGCTGTAGGACTGGTTGATTGTCAGGAGCGAATGAGTAGACCTTACTCAATGGTCCACTGGTAACGGTTAAGGGAAGTAGAAAGTGAATCTGGATCTGAATTACTCAAGCCATATTAAATATCATATAACAAAATACATAATATATACAGGGTCATCAACAATGGACAATGGGCAGGGTAAAGATTCAGCAAGTTGTTGTATTACTGTAGAAAAACCGATGGTCATAGTTAAACAACTCTTATTTTCTACATTTGACCATCACAGCTTCTGTAGCAGAACCTCATTGAGTAAGTGAAGAGTCCTTTTAAACAGAGATGTCTGTGTTTATTCTGTGCATCTTGTTCAAAACGAGCCACATCTGGTGCAGGTGCTGGTCAAATATGGTAATTTGATGTCAGTCCTATTTATAGCTACGACTTTTCTTCAATCATAGCTTGTAGTTAGACGCTTAACCTGGACCTTTTGTAAGCTGGGACTTTTATTTAGCTGGACACAGACAAACTGGAAACGTAATATCCCTAGAATATTCGGAAGCTTTCAGCTTTGTGTTTCCATCTCTGAAAGGACTTCTACTTTTAAGAATCCTTTTAAGGGGCTTTTATGATGTCTTATTATCCAATGAAACCTTAAAGAACCCCAGAAGATAAAAAAAAAAAAACTAGAGAGTGTAGTAGTGTTTTGCCCCAGCACATTTCAAAGCAAGAGTATGTTGACTAGAGACCACTTGAGCTGTCACAGTGATGACAGTAGAAGAGATGGCATCATCGTTACGGTGAGCACTGTCATCACTGTTCAACATATAACAAGTGCTTGGATTAACCCTGACTTTCAGCTTGCTCTACACAAAAAACATGCACAGCAAAACAAGGAAACAAAACAAGAAACCTTGTGAGGATGTTACCTAAGCAACAAAAACGGCTGTTTAATCAGAAAGCAGAAGTCCATTTCTTTGCTCTGTTGTTGATTGTGTTGGAAAAATACTTTGCAGGCAGGGTTTTAGAAATGAAAAGCATTGGATGATGATAAATAAAAAGATACAACGTTGTTCTTAATGGCAAAAAAAAAAAAAAAAAAAACACCGAGGAGGTTGGATACTAGGCGTGTGTTCATGGGCCCCAGCCATTTGACAAGCATAGAACTGAAATGAAATTCAAACACAAAACCATATACAGAGGCTAAATACAAGCCAAATGTACAGTCGCAGAATTTAAAATATACTGGGAAATGTTATTGGTGTGGAGTTCTGAACATGTCACCAGTGAAGAGTCAGCTGCTAACTGTTTGTGGAGCTCGATAAATAGATATAAAAAGAAAAAAGACAAGCCAGGGAATGTTCATTTTCACTAATGAGCTGGATTACAAAATGAACTCCAAGATAAAAAGCAAGGAAGAAGACTCAACATGTGGTCACTGCTGGGCATCCAGTCGGAGCTTGTTAACAAGCTGGACTTGGTTGAATTTGGTGGATGAATTTGAGGTGAAGAAGAAAAAAGCCTTTCACCTCAGAAAGACTGAATTCTGCCTGACTCCAGGATTTATGAATCTGTCCCTGCTTGGTACATGGTTTGTGAAATCACTGATGATTCACCCTGATCCCTGCTGGCATTAAGGTCCTTTTGATATCGCTGGTCAGAAATTCACAAAGAATATAAAACTGTCATCCTCAATCCTGGACCAGTGGTCAATAAAAATAATTAAAAAAAAAGCAGTTCCAGGTTTTTTGATGGCAAAATTTCCTGGACAGGAAATAGCCCATGCAAAGTTTAGCCACCATTTTGAAATGCATAGTCATTTCCTTGCTCATCAGAGAGTCCTGATCTGCACACACACCTGCAGAACTTCATCCATACACCAGAGAAAAATCTGCTCTGTATTTGCACAGCAAGTCCTCTGGTTGATAGTGCTAACTTTCCAAAAGTGACACCAGAGTTCGCCGTTCTAATCATTCTGAGGTCTGATCCGAGTGAAGCGGCAGAATGTAATTATAGAGGATCTTTGAGGCAGGTCTGCACCTGCTGCCATCTGCCCAGGAGAGAGATAATTACTGGACCTGCCCTTCAAGGGCGCTGGGCGCTTTAGAGATGAAGCATAGTGGTGCTGGTAGGGAGTGAGAACGGATGAGAGCTTTCTTCTACAGCACTGGGTTTTTCCTGCTCAAGGCCTTCCGTTGTCATTAATCCACTTCCACACCATTAATCATCATTAACGTTGCGCCAGCCTGCTCTCACACTCCGCCGTGTATGTGGATTACCCGGCCTGTCTGCCTCGCATGCTAAACTTAATTCTGTCTTTCATACTGCTGTGATAATACAACTCCGAGACAGTAGTGAATAAGGAATAGAGGAGAAATGAAGGATTAGTCTCTGCAGTGCAATTAATTACTGTGCTGTAAAGCATCTTCTCAACTGTTATTCCAGATGTTAGGCTTTCTACTGTATATTTATATTTTCTGGGGCTGTGTTTATCTTGTACTGAAATGATAGTTTGCTACATTCATCATCTAATAGAACTTATACAGTGGAACCTCGGCATAGGAATTTAATTCCCAGGTCCGAATCCCCCAAGCTGCCACTGCTGGGCCCCTGAGCAAGGCCCTTAACCCTCAATTGCTCAGTTGTATAAAATGAGATAAAATGTAAGTTGCTCTAGATAAGAGCGTCTACCATATGACAGAAATGTAAATGTAATTGGTTCTGGAGACGAGTTCTTAAGGTGAAAATTTGTATCGAGATTTGTATTTTCCCATCAGAAATAATGTAAATGCAGATAATCCTTTAGAGCCGCCCAAAAATCTGACCAATATGACCAGTATGAAACGTATGTAAACTGTATGGCTGCTTACAAAGAACTGACCCAAGCCAAGCATTCCATGTCAAGGCTCCTCACAGGAAGTCGTGCCACCAAGCTTGGGCTAAAAATAGAACAGACCGCCCACGCCACCGATCTGTCAACAAAAACACGCCCCAAAAATCTCCTAGCTTTTGAATGCATGCCGAAGACGACGCTGGTATCGTGGGCTGACTCTTTCACACAGCTTTCACTGACTGACAAAAAAATTAGTAAAATTCGCTTTCGCTTGGCTTTCCACTGACGCTAACAAGTTTTGAACGGCTCCCGGACGTACGCGCAACTTAGTCAGCTTTTGCTTCGGTTCGGTTCGTTCATATGCTGAAAATGCTTCGTATGGCGATGCAAATTTTCAATTCTTAAGGTGAAAATTCATAAGGGAGGCATTCGTATGCCGAAGTTCCACTCTATCATGATTTCTGACATGTTTAAAATGTAATTATTTTATAGAAGTGGGGAATTCTCATGAGAATATTTGTCTAGTTTAGCATAATTGTAATGTTAATTGTTACCATGTTATGGATTTTTTTTAAATAATGGTGGATTTATCATACTGACAAGTTACCATCTTTATTCAGGTCCACTTGCTCAAATATCCTGTCACACACTTCATGCTTTGTATTTTTCAATTCTTAAGGTGAAACTACGTAAGGGAGGACATTTGCATGCCCGGGGTTATGAAACTCTGCTCTGAATCAGGAATAGCACGGCTTTTGCATTGCCAAAATTGTACAGTGTGAAGTGGTGCGCTGTTAGAGTGTTATGACTAGATGCTTAGCAACAGACACACAATCAGAAATTCAACAGTGTGTCCTCCTTATCACGTGAAAACCAGGATGTAGCCACACTTGGTAGATAAAACAGGAGGCAAAACACTGAACATAATGGAGGTATGTACGAAAATACATTTACGTTCTGTTTACAGCAATTTGGCAGGGACTGTTATACAAAGCAACTTACAATTTATCTACTTTTTTGAATTCAGTGCTAAGGGCTTTGCTCAAGAGCCCAGCCATGGCAGCTTGTTGGATCTGGGATTCAAGTAGTCCAACACCTTAACCACTAAGCACATCAGATATGAAATATGTGACACTGATATCAGCAAATGCCTGGTTAACTTCACAACAAACTGAAAAAGACCAAAAAAATAACAATACCTGCTTGGGTGCAGAAGAGCAGACCTGCCTTTTTTCTCAGTGATAGCGTGAAAGCATGAGACAAGCTGTTATTTAAAGAGGTTGTGTGCTGTATTTATGCAGTTATGGTTGTTAACTCTGCAAATATGCAAATAAGAACATTAAGCCAGAGTTAAGAAATGTACAATGTGAAACGTCAGGTTATGAATACTGTGAAACAAGATAACCCAGGAATCTGTTTACATTATCCAGGGGAACTATTTCAATGTGTAAAGCTCTTTTTTATATGTTACAGGGGGTGGACAGAAATATGACATGAAAAAGGGCTCTGAATTTTTGGTCAATAAATCGCAATTACAAGCACAGGTGCAGAGCAGGGTTATATTAGATCGCTTGCCAACTATCAGCATGCATCGGCCTGATTATTAACACTTTCAGATGCGAGATTTCAAAACATGAAGCAACCAAACAGGTTACCGTGGGAGACCAAACTACTGCAAACGAATCTATTAGAGAAACTGGAATACTTAATTTTTTTTAAAGGGAACATACTTAATGTTTTAAAAACTCATCCCATTGGACAAACAGCGATACCAGAGAGGAACTGCTCCTAAACATTCCCAAAAGTACAACCGCACATATAACCACAGAACTGAAAACACACCTCTATGACCCAGGAACGTCTCTGTTCTGAAGCATCTCTTTAGGAAAGTCTCAGAAATGACCATTCATAACATTTACACATCACTGAAGCATTAAGAGAAAAAAACTAGAAGATTTTCTTCTTAAAGTACTATCCCACATCCTCGGGATATGCATGAAAGATTTAAAGCCTAAAAAGGCAAAAAGTGGTTGCACTAATTATCAGGTCCTTCATTAATATAAGAAAGTGTTTAGATGATCTTGTCCACCTTGTGTATTTGCTTCATATGCTTCTGCATGTTTATGGAGCTCTAAGTATGATATACTTTACAGTTTGTCCCGCTATGTACGGTACAGCGGATGGGAATTCAGTCTGAGTTGACCTCAAAATGTCTGCTTGATTTCTCGTTCCTTCATCCTTCAGACCATAACCTGGAAATTGTTCAAAGGCTACCAACTTTAAGGAAGTTCCAACTGTAAAAATGCACTCAGGAGAATTAGAAACGAGAAGAGAGGCAGATTTTGGATCCAGGATATTCAGGATGGTCAGAAGTGAAATAAACAGTATTTATAAATAGAAAATATACAATTTTATGATAAACAAATGTAAAGTAAAAATCATTAGTTAAGCTTAGCATATAGAATATGTAGTTAAAAGCCCCTCTATATAGAACAACACACTCTGAGTCAGTTTTGTAGAGAAATGTCAAAAAGGTTTCAGTTTTAATATTTAAAAAAAAGGGAAATTAGTGACACCTTAATCCAAAATATAAAGCAAATATTGAGAAAGTATGAGAAACCGTGCCACTCCTTTGAACTGGTGCTGTATCATATCTTCCTGCACACACAGCTGCTCACTCAGGATATAAACGAGATAAAGGAAAAAGAAAGACATCTCCAAACCTTGTCCCAAAAAGTAGCATAAGGTCTTACGTTTGAGACGCTTCGGTTGATGATTATTGTTTGAATTTCACAATAATCTCGAGACAACATCTGAACAACTGCGGCTTTATTCGATCAGAAAACAATAAAACTCCAGAAGCAGCTAAGAATCAAATTTATATATCTATAAGCTGTCTTTGTTTCACAAACAAAGACACGGCGACTTTCTGATACAAAGCAACAGACTGACTGACATACTGCATCCAGTGAATAAGCAATTTAACTTTCAATATCTTCCAGTCCAAATAAACTCTTCTTAAGGCTGTTTAAATGCCACTTTGAAATGGAAACCTGTCTATGTACTGTACGAGTCGAAAGCAAGAAAAGATACAAAAATTGCTGTTATAGCTTTCTTATAACCCACGCAGTCGAAATGTTAAAAGAGTTGTAGCTGCACTCTATGGGCATGCTTTTATATAAGCCAAATGTCTGCAGAAGGATAGGAATATATCTGAGTTTAAGTTTTGACCTTGTGCAGACATTTGGCCCGTCCTCATATCGAAAAAAAATATGAAAACTGAAATGGCAGATTTTGAAGAGGCCTTCAATCCTGAAATAAAGACTCTACAAAGTCTAATTCAGTGTAGGCAAATTTAAGGCAAATGAAAGCCTTATTTGGACTGGATTGAACTGTACATGGGAAGGTGATGCTGATTTAACAACTACTGGTGTATCTCTGGGATTTTAGTTGTATATTGATTGTAAATGATGTGGACAAGCGTAAGGATTTGAGCGAGTTTGACGAAGGACCAAATTGTGATGGCTAGACCACTGGATCAGAACATCTCCAAAACTGCAGCTCTTGTGGGGTGTTCCTGGTCTGCAATGGTCAGTATCTATCAAAAGTGGTCCAAGGAAGGAACAGTGGTGAACCGGAGACAGGGTCATGGATGGTCAAGGCTCATTGATGAAGGTGGGGAGCGAAGGCTGGCCCGTGTGGTCCGATCCAAGAGACGAGCTACTGTTGCTCAGATTTCTGAAGAAGTTAATGCTGGTTCTGATAGAAAGGTGTCAGAATACACAGTGCATGACGGGTCAGGGCTGTTTTGGCAACAAAAAGGGACCAACACAATATTAGGCAAGTGGTCATAATGTCAGGGATGTGGTAGCTTAGTGGTTAAGCTAAGTGGGGTGTTTGAATACTGATTGGAAGGGTGTGAGTTTGAATCCCAGGTCCACCAAGCTTGAGCATGGCCCTTAACCCTCAATTGCTCAGTTGTATAAAATGAGATAAAATGTAAGTTGCTCTGTATACTTTATATACTTACGTTATCCATCTAAAACAGCCATGATCGTAAACACCATTCAGGCGATTCCCATAATGAACTACATGAGCAAGTTAGTTTAAAAGATTCAAGAGATTGATAATTACACATAGGATAGCGTTGTAACTAATACATAGCTTGTTTTTCAGTCCTTTGAATTTGACATTGCTAAACACTATTTAGAAGATTGAGCAGCCGAAAGCAACTTTATTAGCTAGCGATTAATAAGATTCAGTTTACTCTCTATTTTTCTAAAAAAAAAAAAGGCTTTTTCATGGGTTCTTTCATTTATTGAAAAATTGATGGCATAAACCATCCTGCTAAGGAAACATTGTTTTCAGCTTCGGCTTGTCTTTTGGGTTTCCTCCAAAGGGACAAGCAAAGAACCCTTATAGTTTTTCTTCTTTCATTTACCATGCTGGTAGTCTTGTTTGAGTTGTAGATGGACGTTTTCCTGAATACTTTTACTTGTTAGAATTAACTGTAATATCAATACCAATCCAACAGCAAAGAACTAATGGCAGTAGAGCCGCATCAGTACAGGAGTACTGCAAATATATTGGAAAAAGAAAGCTTACAGACGATCTGAGGTGTATTCAGTTCAAAGGTTTACGCAATGTTTCTCACTTTCAGTCGAGATATGGATTGTAGTTCAGTTGAATTTCTTGGCAGCATTTAGATTCTGCAAATTAGCTGCAGACTTACTTGCGATTGAACCTTTGAGACTTTTCACTGGTGTAAAAACAAGCATTTGTCAACTCTGAATAAATTAAAACACAGAAATGTCAGCCATGATTTAGAACTTGGATACATCATGAGCTACACATTCAACAAATCAGCTTTTCTGCTAATAGATTAAAATGAACTGGGTGTATATTCGAGTTCGTTTAACCTTACGATCGAAATTTACAGAAAAATTTCAGCCTTGTATTGATAATGTCTTCCTTCAATTTCTTATTTGTACATTTGGTCTATAAAACCTCTTGGCATTTGAGACACACCCACAGCAAATGTAACATCTAGTGCGACTCAGGTTGTAATTAATGACGGTATATTTGTAAGAAAAGCATTAAAACTTGAAACAGACATGTGTTCCGTTCAGGAACAGCTAAAAATAACAGCAGCAGTGTGAGATAAACCAGGATTTAGGCCACCATGATGGAAGGGTCACATTTGAAATTTAAACCTGATTCATGTTCAGTGAAATTGATGCTGACGTTTTGCTTTTTAAAGCAAAGCATGTCAGGGGTGCATTCAATATGGATGAAACAAAGTCTGTTGTTTAAAATTACAAAAGAAATGGGAAAAAAGAATCGCTTCAAGGCATGTAAATGGGCCACGTCTAAAAATACACGCCTCCGTGCTCTGTTGTCTGACTAATCCGTGCCAATTGATGAATCACAATGTAATATTTCAGCTTTAATGCAGCTTTGGCTCGGCACGCTGCTTCTGTAATCTTCCAGACAGGAAATAGAAATTTTTACAAAATAATAATAGCTTCTGGAATATTCTGCATGAAGTAATGATAGAAAAACAATCAAGACTCACAGGGTTTGGTCCCACTCTTTAGTTCAGGTGATTTTGCAATACTTTTTAATAATATTTGTGTTACCTATATGCTTTGATATTACAATCTACAGCGTCCTATTTCTCTCACAGGTTATATGGGTACACTTAAGCTTCATTTTAAAGCATCCTACAGGAACCACGTGCTTTCTGATGGTGACTTTATATAAAAAGCTGAGGTTGGGTGTTGCTCTTCAGCAGGCTGTGATTTGTAAGAAATTGTAAGAAAAAAAAAAACATGGTGTGCTTTTATAGGAAAATAATCAACCACACGGTCATGTGATATGGCCTGATGATGTTTTAGACAAAAAAAAATAAAATAATCAACATGTCCAAGATGTTTTATTCCTACAATACAACATCAATTTGGGAACATTTTTAAAATGTTTTTCTTATCCATTTACAATTAGATTTAATGTTGAGGAACGCCTGCAAAAGCGTTCAACTTATTGAAACTGTAGAGACTTGCTAGATCTGCTAGAGACTCTTTCCATAAATGTTAAATAAACGTCTCTCCATGCTAACAAACACGTTCCGTCCCTAAATCGTAGCACATTTGTTTATCATTAGCTTTAGGTTATGTGAATGAGTTGTTACTATGGAAACAATAAGAAGCAGCACATTCATATAAGCTGTGATTTCAGAGCTGCTGCTATAGAAAACTAATCAGCACCTTTGGAGAATTCAGTGTTGCTGTGGTATAAATAAAGCATCTCAAATCTTACACCAGAAGGAGAAGTGAAAGTGTAGAAAGAAGTGTGGAGTATCAGGATGGAGAAGCTGTGTGAGATATAAATGTTGTGCTTTAAATGTTAGGAGTAGCAGCTTCAACTCACTCACTTACAGTCAATAATAAATAACAATAGATTTCATTTATTTATTTATTTATTTATTTAGTATCTTTTAAAATTTACTTCACTAAAATAATAAGAATAAATGCATAAATGATGCACAGATGATATGATAAAATGCAAAAAAAAAAAGAAAAAAAAAGAAACTAAAAGCTAGGCTTGTATGTGGGAGAGAATGCAGATTGTATAGAACTGACCTTAAATGGGTCATAAGTGTATTTATAAAACACAACAAGTTATATAATCCATGTATCTACAGCACAAAATGAAGTTTTATTCTTGCCCGTCTCTATAAAAGCCCTTTTAATCTTCTCGGAAAGTTCTTCCATGTTCTTTTGATTGAAACATCGCTGTTTTTCCCCCTAATCGACCCCCAGTGAAGAAAATATGGAGATTAAGTGATACATACAACCCACACTAAGTGCATTTCTATTAAAAAGCCATCATTTTCTACATGCCAGAATCGTTAAAAAATCTCTGGAGACGTGTGCGAAGACAGCTAAACACACGGGCGAGGTCAGAGGTGTCGTCAAACACAAGAGGCAGCATCTGCTCATGATATTCCAGTGATGTGCAATCAGATGCGACTGAAATCATCAGGACAGATACTGTGTTTGTCAAAAACAGTTGGTGTTTGGTTGTTCGGTAGAAATTCTGGGTGAAAAATCACTGAGGATCAAGTAGCATCTTAAAATTACAGATTTTGTCATCATTTCCATGTCTTATTAACTGGGAGCATGTTGATTCCTTTCATTTCTGATTTAATCTTAAAATGATAATTTAAAAAAAATATTTTAACTTTTATTTTTGAGCTAATTATTTATGATAAATACTGAACATAAACATTATTAAAAAGCTGCCACAGTAAAAGTGACCTTTTATACAAAATATTACTTTAAACTTTGAAGGTTACTTTTATTACTACTTTTATTTTTTGCTTTTATTTATGATGATCAATTATTTATTATTATAATTGATATATAAGAATCTATATAATTGATATAAGGAGTATATAAGGAGATGTAACTGATATAATAGATTGATGATTATAATTGATATAATATGATTTTAATTATTATTAACATATACATTAATAAAAGGTTGTCACAGTAACAGTGACCTTTTACACAAAATATTACTTGAAGGTTATACGCATCTTAATGTCAGCTCATCTCAATGAACATTAAAATTTTATTATTTCAAAATATTTATTAACTGTTAATGTAGTGGCAGAGACTACTGGGAATAAATGGTTTTGTCGTAAATGATTTAGAAAATGTAAAAGGTCAAGAAACAGCACGAAATTGATGGGAAGTAAGAAAAATACACAGAGAAAGAGGGAGTAAAGACACATGAGAGAGATTGATTCATGAAGGGGGCAAAATGAAGTTGTGTATCGCAAGTGCAAATTAGTGTGAGTTTAACACAGCTGATTTTGAGTGGAAAGTCTGTTGGCCATGGTAAAACCAAAGGTGTTTTATTTCCTTAGCATGAGCAAAAAAAAGGGGGGAAAGTGAAAGAGCAGCTGAGTTAATGATGTGGCTGAACCCAAGAAGTGATGAAGGCTGAAGCATCCAGAACAATCTCTCTCTCCCGCTGTGCTGCATTGGTGCCAAGTTCTTGACCTTTAATTCAGGAACTGTTGTAGAGACCATTCTTCAGAGACTCCAGAACAAATACAGAGAGTGTGAGAGCTTTGCTAAGGAAGCCTGTGCTGTTCACCTCAGGCAAGTGTGATAAAACCCAACCATATCCTCCCAGAGCATGTCTGAACTCTCCAGTCAGTACTCATCCCCACACTGGAATCCAGTTGGACCTAATGAACAAGAACGGTGACGACTGGTTAGAGAATGCGGCAAATCAATCACAGTTAGAACACCAGATGTCATTGTGATGCTTACAGCATCTGCAACACCCCACAGATGTGCTGACTAATCCACTGTAATACAATTATAGCAGACTGTAAGACAGAAATTCACAAAGCCTCTTTAGTGATTTGAAGTCATGTCATGAAACAACTCAGTACTCCATAATTATTAACTGAAAATACAAAAAGCTTGATCTGAGTTCAGTGGAAAGAGCTAAATTGAAATTAATCTGACAAGATTCTAAATTAGAAACAGTCCAGACTCTCAAAGATGAAGAAAAGAAATCAGGATGTAGCTTCAAAAAGAATGGCTTGCTAATAACACAGCATCCCAAGCACTAGTCATGTCTAGTTAGTGAGGTGCTAGTTATTTATCCCATACTAGTTACTATGTATTAGATCAGAAGCCAATTTAGGAAAGGACCCTATCCTTGAACATTAACCCTAACCATAATACTAACCCTAAATCTTTCCATTATTCCTAGACCTGCACCCAACCATAACCCCTAATCTCTAAACCTTAAACCTAATCCAAACCCTAAACAATAACCCTAAACTCAACCCCTAATCTTAACCCTAAGCTCTAAACCTTAACCCTAATCCTAACCATTAACCCTAACCCCAACCCTAAAACCTTATCTTAACCCTGAGCTCTAAACCTTAACCTCAATCTAAACCCTTACCATTAACCCTAACCATTAACCCTAAACCCTAACCATTAACCCTAAATGCTTACCATTAACCCTAAACCCAACTCCAAACCTAATCTCTAACCCTAAACCTAATACTAAAACCCCTAAACCTTCTAGATGCTTTTTCTGTCAAGTCTGTGTGTGTGTGTGTGTTGAGTGTGTGTGTGATTGTGCTGCTCTGTGCCTCGGGTCCGCAGGGTTCGGCTCCAGGATCCCCGCAACCCTGTGTAGGATCAACTGTATAAAAAATGGCTTGATGGATGGATCTGTCTTCATCCCTCAGCAATAACAAATGAAGCTGACAGCACGAATTAGTACTATCTAAAGAAAAATGACCTTAATTCAAATGTAAATAGCTGATTGTTTGTACATTTGATATTTGATATGTACGATAGGATCATCCAGGATTTTAAGGGGAAAAAAAAGTTGCACAAAGTGAACACGTATTTATCTACAAGCGTGCTGTACGAAGGCAAACAAATGTTTCAGCTCAGTAGCTCGCTTGCTGATCCCTGACCCAAACTAGAATGAAAGAGTTGTTTTCAGCGTATTAGTGCTTGGCTAGAAGCTTGAGGCTACGTCCCTGTGGTCTCTGAGCTCAGCGTGTGGACTCTCTGAGTGTCCGTATGCACACGCTGTGAAACATTGCAGCACAACAAAGGGCTGAAACTACACTGGGAAATATCACGAGTCCTGAGGCCATACGATTGCTGTGGAAAAGCAGTGGCAGGACTTTAACAATATTATCTTTCAGCTTGACTCCAATACACTTATATCATTTGTAGCAGCTGAGTCCTGCGTTACGCTCAAGGGCTGTGAGAATCGAGCTGCACTGTTTGAGATGTTATTCTCTTAATAAGGTATTGCTATATTGTGCCAATGGATGCTTTAACTCCCATATGGATGGACAGAAAGTCTCAGAAATAAAGCTTTGGGACACTAGATAAGCAGGTAATGAACTGCCTATTACACACAGGCTTTATAACACAGGCTGATGGTTGTGTGTCTGAATTGTTCTGATTTGTCTTTTTCCCAGATGACAAATAAACATCATTTACTGTATTAAAGTATTATTCTTCTAATACTTTGTCTACATAACAAAATATCCAGTGTTGAAATAACATCTACAGCATCCTATTTATATTCAGATTATATAATTCTAATTCTAATTTTAATTCATTAGTACATGTGAAAACTGAGGCATGAAATGTGTGGCACTAATCCCTCATTTCTGTGCTGGTAATTAATTTGGAGAGTCAGCTGTTTCATTAGCCGTAAGGACCAGAGGATTTCAAATAAGTAAGTTAGGTGCTCAGCTGTACTGAATAAAGTCAATAGTTTCTGTCACATGTTGATGAAGTGGTATAGATTTGTCATTCCAGGGTGTGGATGTCATGCAGCCATGTGAATTTTAGACTTCAGGCAGCTTAATTTATGTGACAGCAGAAAAACTGAGACGCTAACGCAGGCTAGCATGTTAACTAGCATGTTCCTTATCATTTATATCCTGGATTTACACACCGATCAGGCATAACATTATGACCACCTGCCTAATATTGTCTTGATCACCCTTTTGCTGCCAAGCCAGCATCAACATCTTCAGCAGGTTGAGCAACATCAGATCGTCTGTTGGATCGGACCACACGGGCCAGCCTTCACTCCCCACGTGCATCACTGAGCCTTGGCCATCCATGGCCCTGTCTCCGGTTCACCACTGTTCCTTCCTTGGACCACTTTTGATAGATACTGACCACTGCAGACCGGGAACACTAATAATAATTAAAATAGAGCGTTTGGGGCATTTGTTTATGTCTTACAGTTATTTTATACACTGCCATTTTTTTTGTCGTAACTGTTGATTAATTTTATATAAAATCGCTGTTTTATTCACAAACTTTTCCTGAAGCTTCTTTTCGTTCCTGTGCTAGTGAACTCGCATGAGAATGGTTTTTTTTTTTTGAGAGATAGAAAAAAAAATCAGCTCTGCATGTTGCTGTAGATAAGGTTGTCTGGTAAATGGTATAGGCATAATAAAAATAAGCAACTCATCAGTATTTTATTTATAGTCCAGATAAATCGATCAAGTCAACGGTTACATTAGCCAGTCTTCTAATAAGGAGATGTAGACACTTTTAATATAAACATATTTTTTTTTCCAAATGTAAAGGGTTTCCATAAATACCAATTTTCAATAAATTTTGTGGGTCTGGTAATTCTGCCTTAAGACATGAAGCAGGACTTTATCTTCCTACATCTTTACATGGACAAAAAAATATTTTAAACCACAATCCAAGCTTCTGAGTGGCACAACAGAAAAGCGTTCACATTATTACAGAAGATTCCTGATGATGCCAAATCCATCTGTGGCCAGGAGCCACGGGAGCTCCCTCTCTCCTGTATCCCCAATCGTGGGTGATATGAGCTCTGTCTATGTGGAAAAGAGCAGGCAGCAATTTGAAAAAGATGTGGTTGACTGGCTCGGAGGAGCCACACCTGAGTCTTCACACTCTGCGGTTGGTAGCTGTAATAGAGCTGGCGGGTGGGAAGATACCAAATTGGGATGAAAAACGGGGGACAACAACCTTGTTTTGTCCTACCTTGTCTGATCTCAGAAACTAATCAAGGTTTGTTCTGGTTAGTTCTTGGATAGATGACTGCCTGGGAATACCAAGCGTGTATGTTCGACTTCTCTTGCCCTCCAGGCTCTCTTGATCTATCCTTATTTTCTACTTCTGCTTGGAACTTTCTACACTTTAAGGTGACTCACCTTCTGCTGCTGTGGCTGGTCCCACACGGATACCTTAAATATTGCACTTCCCATAAAAAATGTATAGCCATGTTTCAGTTAATAATCTCGCTGTTTTTTTTGTACATAAAATCTGCTGTTAGAAGCATTAAGACTGACTGCCTGTGCTCATTATAGGACCATCTGCTCATACTGAACATCCTTTCAATCCACTACTGTTTGTCTTCAGTCTTTCACATCTGTACACTGTAATGATTTTATAATCCTCCTATCTGGCAAAAAGAAGAAGAAGAAGAAGAAGTCTGATTCCTCTTAATATTTCTCCCTTATGTCATTCCAGAGAGATTTTTCTTTCCGCTGTCTCCTCTAGTGTGTTCATTAGGAATCTAAATCTACATCTAGGTTTCTGTAGAGCTATTTCGTGGCAATGTTTACAGTCGATAGTGTTGACTCGATGTTGTGCTTTAGACAATTTATCAGTTTGTCTAAAAGGTGAGCCATATTTTCTTTTTGTTATTTGAAGTAATAACAGTTATACATTGAATTAGCATTTCTGATGGAATTAATGAAATGATGATATAGAGTATATAGTATTGGGGTCAATATGGCTATTGAAAATTTTAATTAAAGGCAGAAACATAAGACTAGGACATTATTTGCTTTCCCTTGAAAGTGATTTGCGTGCTGTACATTATTATTACAGGCCATAACCATCACGCCCATTAAGGCCTTGATGGCGTTTGCTGAGAAATAATATTTCCTCGCTCTGTGTTTCATGCATAATCCGAGTGTTTTGATGGCTCCTCTGGGTTAATTAGCAGCAGAGACAAGACTTCAGTTTTAATCATCAAAGACGTTTAATTAAAGCTTGACATGCCAGAGGTGGAAGTCAGCACCATCTAAAAATCTGCCGCTTCCCACGAAGCCAGCTTCTCACGTTACACTTCCTATACAAAGGAGAGGAATTTATCTGCAATAGTTTCACTCAAGTGATTGAATTCATTTTGATTTTCAAAGCAATACAGTGGTTTTTGTTCGGCCTTGATTGGGTTTATGACCCTTTTTCAGCTTTTTCTCACGAACACCCTTGGTGCATTTGTGTTATGTCTCCAGGCAGGTGAATGTAATCACTGTTGTTCTGTGAAATAATATTGAAGTATTAAACCTTTTTTAGTTATGTAGCCACTTTCTCACAGTCAAGGTCACTTTACAACTCCAACATCAGTTGAAGCAATTTGTCTTCAGCTTTATTTGGACTGTACAGAGGGACGATAAAGAGCATCCTGGTCAGCTGTGTCACCGTGTGGAACTGGAGCTCCGAAGGTTTCTTCCCTGAGGCAGTCAGTACCAACACATATGTTTATTATGGAACTCATTTTTGCTGCCAATATTGCTGCTATAATTATAGCTGCTACATGACGCAACAGCTTACACTTTACAGTATATGTTCTATGTATTTAAGGTCCTGCATATTTATTTTCCTGTGTATTCATTGTTCTATGTATTTAATGTTTTGTGTACTTATTATTTATTGTGTGTTTATTGTTCTGTCTAGTTATTGTTCTATGTTTTTATTGTCCCCTGTATCTAGTGTTATGATGTGTGTATTTATAGTTCTGTGTATTTATCATCCTGTGTATTTATTGTTCTGTGTATTTAATTTTTTGTGTATTTATAGTCCTGTGTATATATTATATTTTTGTATTTATTGTCCAGTGTATCTGTTGTTCTGAGGCATGTGTATTTATTGTTCTGTGTATTCATTCTTTTTTATTTATTTATTGTCCTGTGTATTTATTGTGTATTTATTTATTATCCTGTGGATTTATTAGCTCAGTATTTATTATCTTAGTGTTCTGTTCTGTGTATTTATTGTCCTGCACTTGTCTCACGCTGTTGTGTATTGCACTTTCTTCTCTGAGCTGAGTATCTAGAGCTCAGTTTTGTTGACAATTTTATCTACACCAACAATTAAATCATTATTCAAGCTACACATGGAATATACACCTGCTTTAGGATATTCCGTTTATTCCCTCATTAATGTTCTTGCTCCTTTACATTGCTTTCACTTGTTGGTAGCTGTTTTTGAAGGAATCAGTTCAATAACCCCAGACTCTCTGCTGCTCTCTTGAACCTGCAGTTATTCCCTGCAGTATAATGGCTGCCACCATTTTTTAAATCAAGACCCAATCTTTGTAATTATTCTCCCATCATCGGCCTCCTCCTGTTCAGGATTCCGCCTGTGCACTCCCAAAATCACACCGCCGTGCTCAGATGAGAGCACCATGTATTACAAGACCCCACTTAACGCAACAGGCCATCCTCCCCCTCAGCAGGGGCACATGAGCAGTCCCCCAATAAACTGAATCACAGTGCATAAAAATGAGGAAATGGCTAATGTTCCTCTGCTCAGATACTCTAGGGGAGCCACTTATTCCTGACATGCCCTGTGCTCCATCCGCTGCCATCCGCATCAGCGCTTCATGGCCCCTACAGCCCTTCTAACAGTGCCAATTGGAGCAGGTCCACTCTAGACCTTCTGGCAATACATATGGCACAGTGTTACAAGTGCTCTGAGATCTCTCAGAGATCTCCCAATCAAATCTGGCAGAATCTGGAATGGATCGTGATGGAATAATAAAAATTATGAATCAGGAAACGAACAAAACAATGACTGATGTTATAAACCGAAACAAATGGCTTGGCATGACACGAGTCCATTTGGCGCACATCTTTAGCCAAAAGCAAATTAAAAGTGAGGCAGAATCCAATCCAAAAACAGAGCTGAACAGCGTCCAGTGTCAGCCTTAAAGGAAAACTCCACCTTAAATATGTTTAGGATGAAATATGTGCAACGTGTCTAGAGATTTCACTGCTAATGTGTTGGATGATGCTGTATTTTCATCAAAAACAAGTACAATCTCAAACTGAAGGGATAGCAGCCATGGTTTGTTGCTAGCTCTTAAGAAGAAAAGAGCAAGAGCTTGGTTTATCACTCAACATTTTCCAGCATGGTTCTACATCACACTAATGAGAAATCCAACACGGATATAGAGAAGAGAGTGCAAACACTGCACTGCTGGGAACAAAGTTTCTCTGAGTTTCTTTCTTGTTTCATTTAAGAGTTTTATCTGTTTGAGCATCTCTGTCTTTAGATGAAAATTATAAAAGAGGTTTAAACCAGCCCCCCCCAAAAAAATCATAAAATAAATCTTGATGCCGTTAAAGATAAAAAAATTCTGCTAATTATTAAGATTAATACACATTCAAAGGCGATTTTTTCCTTATTTTCACTTTAACCACAGAGATCTGACGATTCCAGTAACCTGATTATTGTGAAGTTTTGCAAACTATAAGATCAACACTAAAAGATTGACTTCTAATTTTTTTCAAATTAGCATTATTACGCATCATATCGCTTCATTTCGAAATCCTATTTGCTGGTTATCTATCCCACCAGCTAACTATGTTAACTGTTCATAATTGCTATTTTAAAACTCCATTAAAATCTAAATGCCGATTCCATTTTCTCATAAAGGGATTCCATCTGTAACGTCTCAGTCACACACAGCTTCTGCCTCGATGTGTGTGGAACTCTAATCTGCTTGAATTTACTGGTGCTCAAGGATATTAAAGTATCCCTGAACGTGTAATTGTAAACCATTAAAAATGAATCAAGGTTAAATAATAGATAGCTTAATATGTTTTTAATACCCAAGAAACATGAAAATTAACCTCTCGACGTCTTTAGACTTGTAAATATACCTACCAAAAGCTGAAGGAAAATGAACGAATGAATCAGTGAAGTCATGTGAGTGTGTAATAAAGTAATGAGAAGAAAAAATGGACTACATTAGCTGACGTATATCTTGAGGTCACATTTATAGCCATGTTTTTTTAGATTTCTGCAGAGCCCTATGGAAAAATTTGCCAATTAGCTGCAACATGTTACAATATTGCTAAGCCACGATGTTATCATTTTCTAACCTGAAGATTTCCTATCTTATAATTTGTATTCAAATGATGCACTTTCATCAATCATGTGTTGTTTCTGCATTTCACTGGATGCAAGTCTAGACTTGAGAAAACTTGAGGAAAGAGATTATCATAATAATTAACTAGCTACACAGTGCCTTGTGAAGCTCTCCTACAACTCCTCAAACAATCATTCATTTATTCATTCATTCTTCATATTCGATTTATTGATTGATTAATCGATCGATTGATTGATTCATTCATTTTTCATGGTTTGTTTGATTGATTGATTGATTGATTCATTCATTCATTTTTTTTATTCATTCATTGATTGATTGTTTTTTTTCATTCATTCATCCTTGACTGACTGACTGATTGATTGATTGATTAAGTTCATTGATTGATTCATTCATTTTTCTTATGACCCAACAAAAAGATGATGGAAAATGAATGAATGAATGAATGAATGTTGAGGATTTTAGACTTAGTGGTTGAGGTGCTGACTACTGATGGGAAGGTTGTGAGTTTGAATCTCAGGTCCACCAAGCTGCCACTGCTGGGCCCCTGAGCAAGACCCTTAGCACTCAACTGCTCAGTTGAATAAAATGAGATAAATTGTAAGTCACTCTGGATAAGGAAGTCTGCCAAATGCCAGAAATGTAAATGATGTGGTCCAGCAGCAGGATCTCACGCTCTAACCACCACAACCCAGGCTTTAACCAACCCAGTCACTCAGGGGTTAACTCTCAGTGTCGGTCCCAAGCCCAGATAAAATGGGAAGGTTGAGTCAGGAAGGGCATCCGCCGTAAAACCTGTGCCAAAAAATCGACCCAAACCGGCCAAAGTAGCCGAAGTAGGACAACAACAACATAAAAAGCACTGATCGGGAAAAAAAAAAAATCACATGAAGTGTTTTTAATGACTACTAATTCTAACTCTATCCCTTTATTTCAGGGACAATTGGTTTAACTGACAATAAGGAGGCTGTTTGTTTTCTCTGTAGCTTTGTACATTGCACCAAATCACATTTATTTAACTTGCCTTTACAATTGTTCTAATAAACTTTAAAAAATAAACAAAGAGAAAATCATAAAAATATAGTGTTCAAATTCTATCAAATAAACTCCTTTGAGTGAAGCTGTGATTAATCTGCATCATATCACATGACACGATCATATTACAAGCGCCATGTTCAAGAAGATTCCTATTACGAATTCGGTGAGGTTTCAATACAGTAATAATTTGTTGAGTTTCACCAGACTTCGCAGGGGTCCCACTCTGGTTTAATTACGCCTCAGCATGACAAGAACAGACAATAACCTCCAATTGTTCTCTGAACGCTATGGAAAATAAAGAAAAGCTCTAAGACTGCATGGAGGATATGATGCCAGTAACTGATAATAATTTGTCAGATTCATTTTTCCCATTTTATAGTCCAGTGTTTCCTGTTGTATGTCTCAGTTTTCATATATGTCTCAATATTTATGTATTCAATACATTATATACTTTTAAAAGGAAAACTTTAGAGTAAATATCTCAGTATTCATACAAGATGTCTAATATCAGACAAATCAACACAATATGAAACTCTTGCTGAAATCTGAATGGTCAATGGTGGCTTTTTTTTGTTTTTAATGAGTTTATTCATCATCAAAAATTCAGTTACAGATTAGCAGGTAGATGTGCCAAACTAAATTTTTTGCTCGTTCAGACTTACAATTGCTAGGAAACAGCTCATCTCTTATATATGACTCCTGCCTCATTAGGATTGATTGACAAGTGTCAATAATGTTTAGCTTTAAGAAGGCTTAAGTTTAGCAATTGCGAGGTTCACAGCTTAATAGAAAATGTCTCAATATTCATACAAGATGAAGAAGATCTAATATCGCACATCACTAACCAAAAATCACCTTAGATATACAGTGGTGTGAAAAAGTTCCTGATGTCTTATTTTTTTGCATGTTTGTCACACTTTAATGTTTCAGATAATCAAACACATTTAAATATTAGTCAAAGATAACACAAGTAAACACATCATGCAGTTTTTAAATGAAGGTTTTTATTATTAAGGGAAAACAAAATCCAAAACTACATGGCCCTGTGTGAAAAAGTGTTTGCTCCCTAAGCCTAATAACTGGTTGGTCCACCCTTAGCAGCAACAACTGCAATCAAGCATTTTCCATAACTTGCAATGAGTCTGTTACAGCGCTGTGGAGGAATTTTGGCCCACTCATCTTTGCAGAATTGTTGTAATTCAGCCACATTGGAGGGTTTTCGAGCATGAACCACCTTTTTAAGGTCATGCCACAGCATCTCAATGGGATTGAGGTCAGGACTTTGACTCGGCCACTCCAAAGTCTTCATTTTGTTTTTCTTCAGCCATTCAGAGGTGGACTTGCTGGTGTGTTTTGAATCATTGTCCTGCTGCAGAACCCAAGTTCGCTTCAGCTTGAGGTCACAAACAGATGGCCGGACATTCTCCTTCAGGATTTTTTGGTAGACAGCAGAATTCATGGTTCCATTTATCACAGCAAGTCTTCCAGGTCCTGAAGCAGCAAAACAGCCCCAGACCATCACACTACCACCACCATATTTTACTGTTGGTGTGATGTTCTTTTTCTGAAATGCGGTGTTACTTTTACGCCAGACGTAATGGGACACAGACCTTCCAAAAAGTTCAATTTTTGTCTCGTCAGTCCACAGAGTATTTTCCCAAAAGTCTTGGGGATCATCAAGATGTTTTCTGGCAAAACTGAGACGAGCCTTTATGTTCTTTTTGCTCAGCAGCGGTTTTCATCTTGGAACTCTGCCATGCAAACCATTTTTGCCCAGTCTCTTTCTTATGGTGGAGTCATGAACACTCACCTTAACTGAGGCAAGTGAGGTCTGCAGTTCTTTGGATGTTGTTGTGGGTCTTTTGTGACCTCCTGGATGAGTTGTCGCTGCGCTCTTGGGGTAATTTTGGTCGGCCGGCCGCTCCTGGGAAGGTCCTCTACTGTTCCATGTTTTCTCCATTTGTAGATAATGGCTCTCACTGTGGTTCGCAGCAATCCCAAAGCTTTAGAAATGGCTTTATAACCTTTTCCAGACTGATAGATCTCAATTACTTTCTTTCTCATTTGTTTTTGAATTTCTTTGGATCTCGGCATGATGTCTAGCTTTTGAGGATCTTTTGGTCTACTTCACTTTGTCAGGCAGGTCCTATTTAAGTGAGTTCTTGATTGAGAACAGGTGTGGCAGTAATCAGGCCTGGGTGTGGCTAGAGAAATTGAACTCAGGTGTGATAAACCACAGTTAAGTTATGTTTTAACAGGGGGGGCAAACACTTTTTCACACAGGGCCATGTAGTGTTGGATTTTGTTTTCCCTTAATAATAAAAACCTTCATTTAAAAACTGCATGATGTGTTTACTTGTGTTATCTTTGACTAATATTTAAATGTGTTTGATTATCTGAAACATTAAAGTGTGACAAACATGCAAAAAAATAAGAAATCAGGAAGGGGGCCAACACTTTTTCACACCACTGTATGACACAGATAACAAAATAATACTGATATGAATCTCAAAGTGCACTCTGGGTAATCCACATAGTCACATGACCACCAGGATGAACACTGTATTCTGATCTCACAAATGTCTATAAAATGCCATCTCAAAACCATCTCAAAACGTGACTTCTTAAGCACTTCGTAAGCATTCTTACCAAAGTCAGAGTTTCCCAGTAAATATTCTGTAAGGCGTTTTGATCAATTAACTTTTTCCAGTGGACAAAAATGGACTTTGCTCCAGTTTTGTTGTGTCCATGTTGTCCATGAATGAATCTCTTTATCATATCTCACGCCACAGTAGTGGTTAATATGAAGCTCATATGAAAAAAGACACTTAGAGCTTTAAGAATTTAGTTTTTCATAAATATTTCTGTTTTTACTTGACCTACTAGGGGCAATATATTCATAGAAGAGCTCCAAAAAACAACCAAATCTATTTCTGCTCTCTAAAATGCCCCAAGTTCTTGTTCATAAGTATCTAAAATGTGAACAAGCTAGATAATGTAGTTCCACTTAAAAGGAAAATAATTAAAGAGAAGAAACTAGCACCCTGGTACAATGACCACACACGAGCTTTAAAACAATCAGCTAGGAAACTAGAACGTAAATGGTGTCAAATTAAATTGGCAGTATTTCAAAGTATATCGAAGATAACAAAAACAATCCTAAATTTGTATTTAGTACTGTAGCAAAACTAACTAGGAGTAAAACCACTGCAGAAAAGCGCACACCTTCTTTATGCAGCAGCAACTTCATGAATTTTTTCAATGGAAAGATTGATAATATCAGGCAAAAAAATTCAGACTATTCATTTAAAACCAAATTATTCAATAAATAATCCTTTAGATAATATAACTATTTCTGATCAGAGCTTATCATGCTTTACTCCCCTTCAAGAACCTGATATAGTTTCCCTAATTTCATCTTCAAAATTTTCAACCTGCATTCTAGATCCTTTACCCACGTCTTTCCTTAAACAGATATTACCAGTATCTACTGAACCCCTTCTAAAAATGATCAATTCTTCCCTTAGCACTGGCTATGTGCCTAAATCTTTTAAGCTAGCAGTTATCAAACCCCTGATTAAAAAACCAGACCTCGACCCCTGTCAGCGGTCCAACTATAGGCCAATATCAAACCTGCCCTTTATCTCCAAGATCCTAAAAAAAGACTGTAGCCCAGCAGTTATGTTCAGACCTACATAGGAATAACATTCATGAAATGTATCAGTCAGGATTTAGGGCTCATCATAGCACAGAGACAGCACTGGTTAAACTGGTAAATGACCTGTTACTGGCTTCTGATCAGGGTTGTGTCTCCATACTGGTGTTACTCGATCTCAGTGCAGCTTTTAACACCACTGACCACACTATTCTACTTGATAGGCTAAAACATTTTTTTTGGTGTTAAAGGAACAGCCCTCTCCTGGCTCAGGTCTTATTTGATGGATTGTTATCAGTGTATAGATCTAAATGGTGACTTCTCTATGCATACTAAGGTTATGGTCGGTGTTCCACAAGGTTATGTCTTAGGCCCACTGCTTTTCTCCTTATATATTTGTTTAGTCAAGCTTTCAATGTATAGTTTTTCTTATGTAAAGGAGCAGATCTGGAAGGTTCATGGGCATAGAGTGTTGGGCATAGAGTGTGGATGTTTGGATGCTGTCGCCTTACCACTCTCGCAAGTCACTCAGGTTTGCTGACTGTGAAGTGGTTGGACGCTTTATGTCCCAGGAAGCCTTCATGTCTGTGACCTTTTGGCTCTCCCTTTTAGTTATGATGTCATAGCTAGTTCTGCCGGAGTCCCTGCCTGCACTTTACACATAATCTACATTGTCTTTAAACATCACATGATCACAATCATACTTAAAATCTTTCTCTCTCTCTCTCTCTCTCTCTCTCTCTCTCTCTCTCTCTCTCTCTCTCTCTCTATGTCTTTCTCTGTCGAGCTATACGTCCACTCCCGAGCTCCCAGTGTTCTGAGTTTCCAGTGTGACCACTGGCTCTACCGCTGGTCGGAGTCTTGTCGCTTGGTGGTGCTCACTGATGCTGTGGATGGATCTGTGTGGACAGCCTGTGACCAGGAGACAGCCGTGGACAGAGCCACTTGGGGACTATAACACCGTCACAGATCTGCTGTTACACCTGTCAGCTTTTGACAGCAAGAAATTAGTGTCTATAATGAACTCAGAAACTACACTGACCTAATAGTTCCTCATGGGCCCTTGGTTGCTGTTGTAGAAAGGACACTATTTACATTTACATTATTTACTGTCCAGTGTCACCCAAATGAGGATGTGTTCCCTTCTGAGTCTGGTTCTTCTCAAGGTTTCTTCCTCATATCATCACAGGGAGTTTTTTCTTGCCACTGTCACTGCAGGATTGCTCATTAGGGATAAACAGGGGTAAAATAGTTTTAGACTTATTTTCAGAAAAGGGAAGAGCATAGAGTGACTTACAAGAGTGGAGGTAGGAGAACACAGGTAGATTACATCCTATGTAGAAGAGGCAATCTGAAAGAGATTAGTGACTGTAAAGTGGTAGTGGGAGAGAGTGTAACCAGACAGCATAGGATGGTGGTGTGTAGGATGACTTTGATGGTCTGTAAGACAAAGAGGTCAAAGATAGAGATAGAGAAGAAAACCAAGTGGTGGAAGCTGAAAAAGGAGGAATGTTGTGAGGAATTTAGACAGAAGTTGAGGCAGGCTCTGGGTGGTCAGGTAGTGCTGCCAGATGACTGGGAAACTACAGCAGAAGTGATCAGGGAGACAGGGAGAAAGGTGCTGGGTGTGTCATCTGGAAGGAGGAAAGAAGATAAGGAGACTTGGTGGTGGAATGAGGAAGTTCAGGATAGTGTCCAGAGGAAGAGGTTAGCCAAGAAGAAGTGGGACATGGACAGGACTGAAGAGAATAGACAGGAGTACAAGGAGTTACAGCGCAGAGTGAAGAGGGAGGTGTCTAAGGCCAAGCAGAAGGCATATGACGAGTTGTACACTAGGTTAGACACTAGAGAAGGAGAGAAGGACTTGTACAGGTTAGCTAGGCAGAGGGATCGAGATGGGAAGGATGTGCAGCAAGTTAGAGTTATTAAGGATAGAGATGGAAGGGTGCTCACAAGTGAGGAGAGTGTACAGAGGAGATGGAAGGAGTACTTTGAGGAGCTGATGAATGAGGAAAATGAGAGGGAAAAAAAGAGTAGAAGGGGTGAACTCTGTGGAACAGAAAGTAGATAAGATTAGAAAGGATGAAGTCAGGAAGGCTTTGAAGAGGATGAAAAGTGGAAAGGCAGTTGGTCCTGACGACATCCCGGTGGAGGTCTGGAAGTGTCTAGGAGAGGCAGCAGTGGAATTTTTAATTAGTTTGTTCAACAGGGTTTTAGAGAGTGAGAGGATGCCTGAGGAATGGAGAAGAAGTGTGTTAGTGCCGAACTTTAAGAATAAGGGTGACGTGCAGAGTTGCAGCAACTATAGGGGGATAAAGTTGATGAGCCATACAATGAAGCTATGGGAAAGAGTAGTGGAAGCTAGGTTAAGGAAGGTAGTGGATATTTGTGAGCAGCAGTATGGCTTCATGCCCAGAAAGAGCACAACTGATGCAATTTTTGCTCTGAGAATTTTGATGCAGAAGTATAGGGATGGTCAGAGGGAGTTGCACTGTGTGTTTGTAGACTTGGAGAAAGCGTATGACAGGGGTATGACAAGCGCAAGTCAGGAGTAGCAGAGAAGTATGTCAGAGTGGTGCAGGACATGTATGAGAGGAGCAGGACAGTGGTGAGGTGTGCTGTAGGTCAGACAGAGGAGTTCAAAGTGGAGGTGGGACTGCATCAGGGATCGGCTCTGAGCCCCTTCCTGTTTGCTATAGAGGTGGACCAGTTGTCAGAGGAGGTCAGACAGGAGTCTCCTTGGACGATGATGTTTGCAGATGACATTGTGATCTGTAGTGAGAGCAGGGAGCAGGTGGAGGAAAACCTGGAGAGGTGGAGGTTTGCGCTGGAGAGAAGTGGAATGAAAGTCAGTGGTAGTAAGACTGAGTACATGTGTGTGAATGAAAGGGAGGGAAGTGGAACAGTAAGGTTACAGGGTGAAGAGGTGAAGAAGGTACAGGAGTTTAAGTACTTGGGGTCAACAGTCCAGAGTAATGGAGAGTGTGGGAAAGAGGTAAAGAAGCGAGTGCAGGCAGGTTGGAATGGGTGGAGAAAGGTATGGGGAGTTCTGTGTGAGAGGAAAATATCAGCGAGAATCAAGGGGAAGGTGTACAGGACAGTGGTGAGAGCGGCCATGCTGTATGGTTTAGAGACAGTGTCACTGAGGAAGAGACAGGAGTCAGAGCTAGAGGTAGCAGAGCTGAAGATGTTGAGGTTCTCTTTGGGAGTGACAAGATTGGACAGGATTAGGAACGAGTACATCAGGGGGACAGCTCATGTTGGACGTTTGGGGGACAAAGTTAGGGAGGCCAGATTAAGATGGTTTGGACATGTTCAGAGGAGGGAGAGTGAGTATATTGGTAGGAGAATGTTGGACATGGAGCTGCCAGGCAGGAGGCAAAGAGGAAGGCCAAAGAGGAGGTATATGGATGGAATTAATGAGGATATGAAGCTAGTGGGTGCAAGTGTTGAGGATGCAGAAGATAGGGATAGGTGGAGAGAGATGATTTGCTGTGGCGACCCCTGAAGGGAAAAGCCGAAAGAAGAAAAAGAAGAAGGGATAAAATAGTTTAATAATTTAATGATTCTTTTTTTCCCTCTCCTTTCTGTTTCTTTATTTTTGTAAAGCTGCTTTGAGACAATGTCCATTGTAAAAGGTGCTATACAAATAAATTGAATTGAATTGAAAATTGAAAGTGTTTATCTTCAACCAGTAAAATTCTGTGAAAGGTTATCCAACAGAGGGAAAAACACACTTCTAAAACACACCGAAAGCCAACAGAGTCCTGACTTGTTTTAGATCAGACTTGTGGTGATAAAATCATTTGTTTATACTGATTAAAAATGTCCCATAAGTCCATTTCCATTCTGCTGGCAGAATGGAGTATGAGTGTACTGGTAAAAAGATTATAATATTGCTTAAAATGCTATTTTGTCCATATGACACACCTCTCAAATAAAAACGATGACAACAATGTACATTCTAGTATTTGGGACATTTCCCAAAATGGCTGCCTTGATAATTAAGAAGTTGACATGAAGTCTATGGTCTAAGAAAGAGGTTTATCCTGGGATTTCTTCCTGACTCGCTAAAGAGGGTGATATTGAAACACCGGCACACTGTGAACGTCTTGACATTACGGCTCACTCCGAAGGGCAGTGCAGAGTTTAATTGGCCAGCGCCATGGCCTTTTTTCGTGCGGAAAGCTTATTGGCCACCTTCGCCAAGCTGGATTAGACAACGGACACTCATTTTCACACCAATACTCAAGGCCTGACATCTTCCAATGCTTGAGCACACACACTGATTGAAACTGAAGTTGCGCTGAACACACAGAGATAAAACTGATTTAGCTAAGCCATAATCTCACATTTGGCAGCTGCTGAGACTGCAAAGGCGGCCCAGGCTGAGAGAAAAATCTCCTTTTAAACGGAGGAGTCTGGCATGACCAAGAGGGAAGAGAAAGAAAAATGCTGAATGACAGAGGAAGGGGACAGGACGAAAGAAAAGGCAGAAGATTTCGTACAGAAAACTCCATCTGAAGTTCTGAAGCAAGAATTAATTAAGAGGAAATGTATTCCTCTCGCTCGAGGCCTAGTGCTCTGTGCTGCTTAATAGCGAGATAGTTAGCATATTAATCTATTTCATATCAGTTCAGTGATCAAGGCACAGAAATCCAGGCTATGGACTGGAGAAAACGTGTTCCAAACTTTCACTGAAGAAGTTTCTGGGTTTTGAAGATAAATATCAGATCTGTCCACTGAGACAAAATTCAAAGTTACTTTTATAGAAAGGGATGTCCAGATCCCATCCTGGAAGGCCACATCGACTATGCCGGGAAATTAAATGCCAGGAATGGTCAGTGATTTTAATTCAGAATGCTTGTTTTAGAAAATAAGTTCTTCATATATTCAATAAATATCTGCTCAGAGACTCCAGGCTCTGTTGGTGTACCAAAGCTTTGCTGACATCTAACCAACAGAATTTGTTCACCTGTCAATCATGTCACCTGTCAGTTCAGTACATCTCAGGAGATTTTGGGGAAGTCCTCAGCATGGACACTAACTACCATCAGCTAAATTATGCCAAAATTATTGACTATGAGTCAAAGTCGTTGTATTTGAGCAGGAGAAATCACAAATCCTCTTTGGTTTGGTTTTCACATGTAAGAAATTGGGGAATATAAACAAAAAATATTGTATACGTTATTCAAAGAACCATTTTATTATTTCTACTCAATTTCACATTCTGCTTTCTTCGGTTTTTAGGAGCTTGAAGCCCTTGTCGAGGTGCATTAATGTAGTGCACATTCACAACGCTAATTAAAAACAATAAATGAGAAATGAGGAATGAGCATGTCTGCCTCCTGTTTTGCCCTCTGAGCACTACATCACTTCATTAACGCTTTGCTAATTTGGTGCTTTATTTTAAAGGTCTCTGACCCAAAGACACAAAAGATGCCTTCTGGTTTTATCCCAGGTGTGAATGAGTGTGTGATACCCAGAGGCGGGAAGTGGCATCATATCCAGAGCAGACTGATCCGACTTGACCCTGATCACGACAAAGTGCTTATCAATGAATTAACTATTGACCCATTCGCCTAGTCTCGAGTCGGTTGAAATCATTTTTTGTCAAAAATTAAACTGGTGATAAGATTCAAAATGATTTCCTGAATAATGAATTAAATATAATATAATTTCTTACCAACAGTTTAACATATAATTTCATTTTCAACTTAATTGACTAAATGATTTATAAGATGGCTTTTATATTAATAAGCCACCAGGACTCCATATCTTTCATCATTTTTAAGTATCCTATCCGCTAATGCTAATTTCCTTCATTGATATTCACTGGTGTTCGTCATGTTCCGGACTTTAAATCGTCCCTCTTATGTCGGAAAATTGTAGGATATTATGTGGCTCAGCATTTGATTTAATGGATATATTTAATGCTGGTTTGATGAAATCGGCTATCATCGCTTCACTATCGCCATATCACACTGTAATTAGAAATAGATTATGATATCATTATATGATTAGGTAGCATTATGCATTTTTTTGCTAATTGACACCTGATCATTTCTCTGCTAGTTTCTCTCTTTTTTTACCACTACATCCACACATTTAGGGTGTTTTGAATAATATAACCTTTAAATGAAAAAAAAACCTTCAATCATGAATTTGGTCTGTCTTTATGATAAAATATGTAAATTAAAAGGACAAAGGGAACAAATCTCAAGCAGGGACCAAAAGCTCTGTTAGAGGGAACATTTTGTCCGCATTTGTTCTTTGCTAAAAAGGAAAAAAAAGTTCAAGAGAAAGCATTAAGTCTCTGATTTTAATGTAGGGAGCAGCCTCGCTTTGTTTTTCTTTAACGCTATGCTGTTGCAATTAAAAATTCAATCAAATTCAACTGTGACCGCGGGTGTTGTTGACCTTTTAAAGTGCAGCCACTGAGATAAACCGCAGTGTGAGACCTGCCAATAAGGATCTTCGTTTGTGTAAACACGGAGGAAAACCTATGTTTGTTTTATTTCATAAACATTTACTATAACGTAGTGACACTCCAACCTTCCAATACGCATAAAGTATAGGCAGCCACATAAAACTGGCAAATATAACCTACAACTGAGTAATCTGTCCTCTGCTGGATGATGCGGATTTCACACTTCTGGTTCTTTAACAGAAGAATTCTTAATCCTAATTAATTACAATTAAACAATAACAGTTAGTTTACTATTCAGATTTTTTAAAATATTCCAAAATACAGACTAATCATTCAGCACACAAAAGAATAAATCACTTTAAAATATATATATATATATATATATATATATATATATATATATATATATATATATATATATATATATATATATTGCCAAAAGTTTTGGGACGTCTGCCTTTACATGCACATGAATGTAATATGGAGGTGTCCCGCCCTTTGCAGCTATAACAGCTTCAACTCTTCTGGGAAGGCTTTCCACAAGGTTTAGGAGTGTGTTTATGGGAATTTTTGACCGTTCCTCTAGAAGCACATTTGTGAGGTCAGTCACTGATGTTGGACGAGAAGGCCTGGCTCACAGTCTCCGCTCTAATTCATCCCAAAGGTGTTCTATGGGGTTGAGGTCAGGACTCTGTGCAGGCCAGTCAAGTTCCTCCACACCAAACTCACTCATCCATGTCTTTATAGACCTTGCTTTGTGCACTGGTGTGCAGTCATGTTGGAACAGGAAGGGGTCATCCCCAAACTGTTCCCACAAAGAGCATGAAATTGTCCAAAATGTCTTGGTATGCTGAAACATTAAGAGTTCCTTTCACTGGAACTAAGGGGCCGAGCCCAACCTCTGAAACACAACACTTGAACTCAATGATTTGGAGGGGTGTCCCAAAACTTTTGGCAATATAATGTAAGTTGTTAGATTTTTTTGTGACAAATAGTAGTCCCAAATCAGATCAGTTTTCAGCATTAGAAGTAAATTTACCCCTCAGGTGGTTAATGAAAGAAAGATTGCAGATCAGTTATTAGGTTTCATGACGATAGTTCATGGTTGTCTGACCGTAGCTCCGTCTCCTGTTTGACCATGTCACAAACTTTGCTTATGACCACAGAATCTTCCTGAATAAACATTTTTAATATGAATCCAAGCAAACAGTCATGACTTACAATGGTTTGAGTAAATAAGGTTCCGCCTCATTAGGATCCGCTAACAAGTGACACCCATGTTTACAAATGTCAACATTTGATAATCTTTGAGTTTAAACTCTACTGTGTAATTAGGCAACAGACTTATGAAGATTCCTGGGGCTAGTTCACTAAAGAAGGTTTTGCACATGCAATATTATAAAAAAAAATCTAATTAGACGTAACAAATTGGATCTTGAGGATTGATGGCACAAAAGGGTTAAGAGGACCCAAGAAATATGTGGAGAAAAAAATTAAATAAAAAAGTGAGATATGGGTCAAAACCGTAAATACTTGCGGTCTAGTGGTCCGAGCCGGGCAGTCTCGCATGCCTTAGTAGCAGGAGAGAGTGATATCCGCTGACCAAGCTTTATGTCTCTGAGTGATTAGTGCATGCTTGATCTGTGTGATTAGTTTTAAGGCAAAAAAAAAAAGAAGAAGAAGAAGAAGAAGAAGAAGAAGGAGAAGAAGGAGGAGGAGGAGGAGGAAGGGAAGAAGGAAGGAAAACATCTGTAAATTCTTTTGGTGCTTGGACCCCTAATAATAAAATTCCCAATTTTTAAACACCTGTACAATACACTATATCATTTCTAGTTCTGACATGATTCATGTCTGATTAATTTAAAGGCAGAAGAAGAAGAAGAAGAAGAAGAAGAAGAAGAAGAAGAAGAAAAAGGAGGAGGAGGAGGAGGAGGAGGAAGATGAGGAGAAAGGAAAGAAAGAAAACACCTGTAAAAACCTATTAAAAATAATAAAGATCTATATCCATAATTCTTAAACACTTGTACAACAGGTATATCATTTCTAGTTCTTACATGATTCATGTCTGATTAATTTAAAGAAGAAGAAGAAGAAGAAGGAGGAGGAGGAGGAGGAGGAGGAGGAGAAGGAGGAGGAGAAGGAGGGGGAAGGAAGGAAAGTAGGAAAACACCTGGAAAAACTTTTGGTGCTTGGACCCCTAATAATAAGATGCATTTCCCCAGTTTATAAACACCTGTACAGCAGACTAAACCATTTCTCGTTCTTACATGATTCATGGAAATGAAGGGAAATGAAATAGTTTGCTAGCTCAGGTTTGTATTTTAATTATGAAAATGCTCCAGTGAAATAGCTCAGCTTGTGTAACTGGAAAAGAGTGAAAGAAGTTGTCTCCTGTTCTTCACCTCCCCTCTGGCTCACCAGATCGTGTTTCAGAGTGGGAGGAGCCTGGACGCGTCCTTATAGGGCTTTCGGATGGTCCTAAAGGGGATTTCGCGCAGCGCGGTCCCACGCCTCACTTTACCGCACGCGTACTCCAGCTTCCCTCCATCCATCCCTCCCTCCATCCCTCCATCCCTCCATCCGTACACCCATCGCGTGCGAGGAGAAATCAACAATTTGATGCTTTCGGGACTGAAACAGTGAGAGAGAGAGAGTGAGTGAGTGAGAGAGAGAGAGAGAGAGAGAGAGAGAGAGAGAGAGAGAGAGAGAGAGGGACAGGTGCCGGGCGCGCGTAATAATTATTTTTAATCTTTCATCCCATTTCCCCTTGCACTCAGGAGATCCACACGCCTGGCTCCATTTCTCTGCGGGCGGTCAGGACGGACTGCAGCTCGATCTTTATTCACACGGACACATCTTCGCATCTCCACGACCGGCTCTAACAACATCTCCACGATCCGGTGCGTTTAACGGAAACCGTGACATTTTAGCTCCTACACCTTCGCCTTCCTCCTCACAGAACTTCAACAGGCAAGTCAAACAAATAAACCTTTTATTCCCTTCATTATTTCTTTTTTCCTTCTAACCTGTCATTCTCCGCAGCTGTCTGTGGCTCAATCCCATTCTCCCTTTTTTGGGGGAGATATAGTGCACTACATAGGGTGTAGAACGCTGACTTGATACCCCGCGCAGTGCACTTATACAGGGAGCACGCAGCCGATTGAGATCCGACCTCTCCTCTATTTCTTTTTGCTTTCTTTATGGGGAATTTGCTCAGACTGCGGTAACAAAATGTTGCTGCGAAATGCGTGTCTGTTTACATATAGGAATATCTGTTGACTCTGTACCTGAGTTACACAGCCTGTACATGCAGCAGCTATAACGCGTTATAAAAGCCTCTCCACAGGTGCTTGAAGTCGCATCATTGTAGGGTCTGTGACGGAAACTGGCAGGACCTTAGCCACTTTATTTGAAGGGAAAATACAAACAGGGTGTTTTTATTAAAATGGTGCAGCTCTGTTCTCTAACAGGTTTATTAATCCCCAGCCTGAATATTTTAGAGCTCTTTCAAAATGCTGTGAAGGCGTGCAGCATCCACTTCACTGAGGGTTTATTATAGGAACTCATTTTTTAAGTAGGCTGGGAT
Organism: Hemibagrus guttatus; assembly: GCA_033459395.1. Classification (NCBI taxonomy): domain Eukaryota; kingdom Metazoa; phylum Chordata; class Actinopteri; order Siluriformes; family Bagridae; genus Hemibagrus; species Hemibagrus guttatus. The sequence goes on along the minus strand of JAUCMX010000009.1, from coordinate 28,318,084 downwards.
AGTGTAATTAATCTTCACAGCCAAATCCCCAATGTTGAGTTAACTCTGTGCTAAATGAATACCTGAAGTGTATAAAAACACATGTTTATATTAATTTGTATTCCTTGGTATAATTTTCTAGCAACATCTTATTCATTATGTCTAGAAGATGGATGTACATTCTACACGAATGTGCAATTACACACTTATCATTTGTACAGTTTGTGTTTAATCAAGTAAAACGTGACTGATGTTATTCTGCGCTTCTCTGTATGTTACGCTGCAATTTAACCAAGCATTTACTGATATTTTCTGTTTCTCTTCAGCCGCCCCTTCGCCGATGGGCTCCGAATCAGACTGCATTGTCTAAATGAGGTTCCTCCGCCATGCAATGTTCCTGGAAGGCTGTGATTCTACTCGGCCTGGCGTCCATCGCGATCCAGTACACGGCGATCAGGACGTTCACATCCGAGCCCTTTCAGATCTGCCCCGTGCCGAGCTTAGTAAACTGCAGCCTGGCTCAGGAAGCGGACACTTTTGACCGGTTTTGCGATGACTTACCTTATTTCCCATACAACGCCTCCAGAGCGAAGACTCACATTCTGATTCTGGCCACGACACGCAGCGGCTCGTCTTTCGCCGGCCAGCTCTTCAACCAGCACGCGGACGTGTTCTATTTATTCGAGCCACTCTATCACGTCCAGAGTGCCCTGCTTCCTCACCTCACTCACAGCAGGTACGCTATAGACCGCAGGGTGATGCTTGGAGCAAGTCGCGACCTTTTGCGCAGCTTATACCACTGCGACCTGTATTTCTTAGAGAGCTACATCAAACCTCTGCCTGCAAATCACACCACGGATAAGCTTTTCCGGCGAGGAGCGAGTCGTGCGCTTTGCCTGCCGCCTGCCTGTGACGCCTTCAACCTCAACGAGGGGACTATAGAGGAGGGGGAGTGCGTGAGGAAGTGCACCCTCCTCAACCTGACCCTGGCAGCTGAGTCTTGCCGAGAAAGACGACACGTGGCGATCAAGACGGTGCGAATCCCTGAAGTAGGCGATCTCCGAGCTCTAGTGGAGGATCCACGGCTCAACCTGAAGGTCGTCCATCTGGTCAGGGACCCACGAGGCATCTTGGCATCGAGGATCGAGACTTTTAGAGACACCTATCGCCTCTGGAGGATCTGGAGGGCCACAGGGCGCAAACCATACAACCTCGACCTGAGCCAGATCACCACGGTGTGTGACGACATCTTGCATTCCATCAACACAGGCTCTGATCATCCAGCATGGCTTCGCGGTCGCTACATGTTGGTGCGCTATGAGGATTTAGCGCGCCGGCCCCTCCAAAAGACCCGCGAGATCTACGACTTCCTTGGATTGACCATAGATAAAGGAGTGGAGGAATGGATTCGAAATAACACCAGAGGAAGCAACGACAGTATGGCGAAGCATAAATACGGTACTCTGAGGGACTCGGCTGCCAACGCCGAGAGCTGGAGGCTCAAGCTCTCGCTCGACATAGTCGAATACACACAGACGGTGTGTCAGCAGGTTTTAGAGGAGCTGGGCTACAGAGCTGTGAACTCGCCCGAGGAGCTCAAGAACTTGTCCCTTTCACTGATTGAGGACAAGACCTTTGCACCTTTTTTGTAGCGAGCGATCACGACTACAACTATTTTTCTACACTTCAACTGTTGCCTTAAATTCGACACGTTTTGCACTACGGACTCGGCTCGCAGTCACACAGTACGAACAGCACAAAAACAAACAAACCAAAAGATTCACTTCAGCCTGGAGTCGACTTGAGGAAGAAAATGCCAGACGCGCTCATTATGTTTTTGTCTCTATGAAGTCCCTGTATTCAACCCATTGCTTTGATAAAGGTGAATGTTTGTGGACGGAGAACACAGAAACACATCCATGTGCTAAACCGAGGTCTGAAATGGTAACACCATGCAATAAACCTGTGAATGTGGCAGTGGCATTTTCTCACTTACTACTGTCTCAACATATAACACCACACTACAGCACTTTACTGTATCGTTTTCACACAGAAACTGAGGCTCTGGGTTATAAAATTATTATTATTTTTTTCCTGTTTTTTTTTCTCCCCAGAATGCATTAACCTTTTATTCAGAATTAATGCACAGTAGGCATTTAATGAAAATCACATTTTTTTCTTCATTTCCTGTTACTTGTATCAGGAGAATTACAGAATCCACGATGAATATTTCCACAGTGCTGCTGATGTAAACAGCCGAGCATCAGTAGAAATCTCTAACAGACGGAACGCAAACACAAGATCACACATTAATATTATACACATGAAATAAAAAGAGGCTAGCAATTATTTGTGCAAATAAAAAACAACCTTTTAAACATAGGCTACATGAAATAAATCTTGATTTTTCATTCGGTTACAAATGACAGCCATCAGAAACGACAAAAACATAACAGTGGTTAGATAGATAGATAGATAGATAGATAGATAGATAGATAGATAGATAGATAGATAGATAAACAGACTGACGGACAGACAGACGGATGGTCGGGCAGACAGACAGATAGATAGATAGATAGATAGATAGATAGATAGATAGATAGAAACAGTGGTTAGAGGGTATCAGTCCATCTATACATAAGTCTACAGAGTTCCACGGTTTCCTTTAACCTCATAAAAACATAAAGGTGTGCAGATCACAGGTGTGCTACTCTAAATTACTCCTCGATGTGGATGAGTGTGTGAAGGTGTGTGTGATGCCACACACGCGTATCATCCAGGGTTTATTCCCATCTCACACATTTCAGACTCCGGTTCCATCAGGACCCTGACCCGGATACACCGTTTACTGACGTTCATTAAAAGTGTCTCACTCTATCCATAAAGTGTCTCATAACGTGGATGCGAAGTGTTAGATTAGTGGAAAGTTCCGGAATAGAAAGCTGTAAAACATCACTAAATAGCCAGATTATCATCATTATACAGGTTTAATGGATTAATTAGCCTTATGTTTGAATTATTTTGGGATTATTACCAAATAATAAAACTGTGCTGATGAAGAAAGTGGAATTCCAGTTAATGAGCTGAAAAAAACAGTTCGAGAATTCCTTCTATCCTACTCCAGATGTCTGAAATATATCAACATGAATGAACCCCGAATGAATTTCGTCTCATTTCAAGTTTCTTTTCTTGTAGAATATGAATTGTGTTATCCATTATGAGATCATCTTCATAATAATAATAATAATAATAATAATAATAATATTAATAATAATAATATGAAGAAGAAGAAGTTGGATGCGAAGTGTTAGATTAGTGGAAATTTCATCACTAAATAGCCAGATTATCATCATTATACAGGTTTAATGTATTAATGAGCCTTTACATTTGAATTATTTTGGGATTATTACCAAATAATAAAAGTGTTCTGATGAGGAAAGTGGAGTTCTATATAAAACATATACAACAATAAATAAATAAACACACGATAGACACGTCTGTAAAATACAGAATTGCTTTTAATCGTAGAATACAGCATCGATTTAGCAAAAATAGTTCTATAATAGACAAAAAAATTGACTTTTCTACAGTTCAGTTTTGAGTAATAGAGCCTCCGACACAAACAGGTCACTCAGTACAATGATGGAGACGGACAAAGAGGAGGAGTGAGATGACCAGCACGAAGCAGGGAGGAGCATGCAGGCTAGGAACTGTGCAGATGCAAATAATAACACACACACACGTATCAGATAAATAAAAGGAAAGAAGGAAGGAAAAAAGAATGAATGAATGAATGAATAAATGGAAGGAAGAAAGGGAGAGAGAGAGAGAGAAAGAAAGAAAATGAAAGCGACAGTGAGATAAACATCATGTAGAAATTCTCTGTAAACTGCAGTAGATGGGAGAGAATACAGAAAAATGGACAGCTGCTGGACTTTCAGCTTTAAAACTCTCACATTTCCACATCCTGTAACTACATCTCACTGCACACGCTGCACGTGATTACTCTCACACGTTTAAGGATTATGTTCCACGCAGACGAGACGCTTAATTAAGTCTGACTAAACAGCCAAGAAGTGAAAAAAATCCCCATCAAATTTCTCTTCAGTATTACACACGGTCCAGAGTTACAGAGCGTCAGTGTGGGGTCCTGTAAACGTGCCAGGACAGAAACTGCTGATAAAACGTGACAATATTCCACACGTGATGGTGATGTTGATGAGCAGTTGCTGGGATGTAGATTGAGATCGTCATTTCCTGTTAGAAGTAATTGGGAAGTCGTAAATCTGCATGTTGACTCGTAACAGAAATTTCAGCTTCTACGATTCATTCTCACGCTTATTTACCTCAATCCTTACAACTGAGACAGGATAGGGTTAAGGGCCTTGCTTAAGGGCCCAGCAGTGGTAGTTCAGTGGGGCTGGGATGTGTTAACTAGCTCACCAGGCAAGCGATCGCTTTTTATCAGAGTAACCGTGACTAAAACGTGTCAGCTTACTGCGTTAACCTTTTATTCAGCATTAATTCACCGTAAGCGTTTTATGAAAATCATATTTTTTTCTTCATTTCCAGTTACTTGTATCGGAAGGATTACAGAGTCCACGAAGAATATTTACACAGTGCTGCTGATGTAAACAGGTGAGTATCAGTAGAAATCTCTAACAGACAGAACGCAAACACAAGATCACACATTAGGAGTCTAGCAATTATTTGTGCAAATAAAAATATCTGGCAACCTATTTACAATAAGCTACACCGAATACATCTAGACTTTTAATTCGGTTACGAATGACATCGATCAGATATTAAAAAAATTAAATAAATATCCCCCAAAACTGAGGTTAGGTGGATCAGCTGTCAGCGGGTAAGACATCGCTCTTTACAGGAGGCTGAAGAACCGAGACTAAACAGCGTCAGTTAGCTGCGTTAATGCAGGATTTGGAAAATAAAACAGTGCTTGAATCTCCTCTCCTCATAACGTCTCTGGGGGATGAAACCAAAAGGCAGAAACTCTTTGGGTTGCATTTTGGTTATGAGCTGTGGAGCTCCCTTGTCATACATAAAGATGTTATTTGAGTCTGAAAAGCATCTTGGTTTTGTGTGTGTGTGTGTGTGTGTGTGTGTGTTTAAATTCATGGTGACGTTGCACTTTTTCAGCATTAGCACTAAACAGCACTGTGCTCTATTATACTCTGGTTCACGTTCTTCGTATTCATTATTTTGGGATTTTCCAAGCATCTGAATGAGTTAATTAACATCCATGGTAAAAGTAGTTCCTAGCAGCAGTCTGTTGTTTAATGATAGTAAAATGTTTGAAGATTTTAAAAGTCCCGGAGCGTCGGAGGTGGAAGCGTTGGATTCATAAACACACCTCATTTATGATTCTCGTGAGAGGGAAAAACCGTGGAGAGGGAAATTTGGATTTGCAGATTTACTAATCGAATTAAAGATCTGTGGGTCATGTAATTAAAACGCCTTTACATACAACTACTTTTAACAGGAAAATGTCACATACACTATATTGCCAAAAGTTTTGGGACACCCCTGCAAATCATTGAGTTCAGGTGTTGTTTTTCAGGGGTTGGGCTCGGCCCCTTAGTCCCAGTGAAAGGAACTCTTAATGCTTTAGCATACCAAGACATTTTGGACAATTTCATAATCCCAACTTTGTGGGAACACTTTGGGGATGACCCCTTCCTGTTCCTAAACCTTGTGGAAAGCCTTCCCAGAAGTAAAGGGCGGGACAACTCGGCGGATGTCCCAATACTTTTGGCAATATAGTGTAAGTTCCTCGCTAAGTCGTTTTTAGTCTTTTGCTAGCTAGCCATCAGCCATGCTAGTCAGCTTACAAAGTCTGTGCAGGTGCGGATCGCATGGTATCAGCAATCAAAATGACCGTTTAGACAATTATTGTAATATGAAAATGTCTGTTTTATGGGAGTGACTTTTCTTTTCTTTTCCATGACTGATGAAAAGCCTAGAAATGACATTCTGCATCTTGTATTCATTCATCGCAAACCTGAAAGAAAAATATCCCAATATTTTCCCAATATATATTTTTCACAATCTTATAGCACTGGTCTCCTGCGGTTCAGCGGGGTATTATTCCTTCCTTCCTTCAGTCGAAGACGTGAATATACGAGACAATAAATGTGCGGTGTCTAGAACGGATGCAGATTTTTTTTTTTTTTGTTCATGAAAATGATCAGCTACAGGATTGGATTAAAAGGTGCATTGCAGGATTGGGATCTGAAAGTTTTTAGAGAGAGAGAGAAATAGAGAGAAATCTAGTAATACTCAGATTCACACTGTTCGGTCCTAATGTACAAACACACCATAAATTCACATTTGATCTTTTTTTAAGGATTGGTTGTATAATTCATAAGGGATGTGTGATTTTATGTCTCCTCAAAGTCGTGTCCGTCAGCGCTAATATTACAAAGCAAAAATAAACAAACAATACAGAACATTTTCTTATCAGACAAATAAACAGTAGGAGAGCCCTCAGACGCAGACCAGCAGTAAACGCAGAAGTTGCCCCTTTTTGCCTTTTTCTTTGTAGTGCTAACTGTGTGTGTAACATCAGGCACAAGAGGGCAACTTCGGCCAGAAAAGCAGATCAGGTTCAGCGTCTTGTACTGTTTGGTAATGCTTAAACCCCACCAAGTGACCGCACACCTGCTCAGACAGTAACGGAAATGTCGAAGTAAACGTGCAACAAGCCCTTGAGCCATGCTAATCTGATTTGTCTTTCTTCTTCGTCGTGACTTTACCGGCCACGGCTGACCCGACCGCGCCGACTCCTCCGGTTACCACGGAGACGCTGCCCTTGACCAATCCCACCCCGGCTGCCGGGACGCTGGTCACGGCCGCTTTGGTCAACTCGAAGCTTTTGCTGCCCACCCAGGCTACTCCTCCAAGAGTGGCACCCACTGCTCCTTTGGTCAGGTTAAAGAGGCCGCCTGTCATTTTCCAGACCACGCCCCCTTCACTCTTTGGATGGTCCTTGTCCAAATCTGGGCAGAAGAGTAAAAGAAAGTTTTAATTAATCATCAGATGGTGTTGAGGATTACCGATGGAGCATGTTTCATCGATTTAAATCATAGCTGTCCAAATATGATGCTGTAGGCTTTGTAAAACTGCTTGGTTGTTAAAAGCAAAAAACACTTGATACATGAAACATTTCACACTTTCAACAACATTAAATTCAATAAAACACTGTATGAGCAGCTAGGGTTTCTGAATTGGGGGCGTGTCACTCAGAAGACACGTTGGAATCAATAGACGCATCGTCTAAATTCATTAAAATTGAATCTCAGGAACAAATATCAGTTATTTATCTCAGTTAATTAAGAGAAGGCACACCTCCTTAATTGCACCTTCCCAACTCATTAACACGAACTTCCCATGAGGATCTGAACACACAGTTGACTTTATGGAAGACATTCTAGGTATTGTCTTGTTTGAGGGCCTGAATGGCCTGTGGGAAGAAGCTCCCCCTCTTTCTCTCTGAAAGAGCTTCCCTGACCAGAACCGAGAGAATCTTTCAGATTCGGTCCTTCTTTCTTGTTTGGCTAAATTGATGATACAGAATTATTCGCATTATTTACTTCCATAATTTCAAAAATACTGGTACTTTTTACTTCTAAATTCCAATTTCCACCCAGCAAAAAGTCCTGAATCCCATTCCAGCCAATAATGCAATCATTTATTCCAACTTCTCACAGTGCTACTCTCAGTGTCTATCAAATATCCATATTCTGAGCCATATCCATATTCTGTGAAGGTGAATGAAAAACAGAGCATATTTCCAGCCCAACAGAAGTTAATTAGCCAGGTGATGCTTGAGCTTGCCCATCAAAGTGACATCGAAATTTGCTTGCTGCCAAACGAAAAGGTCTGTATGACTTTGCAGCCTGCTCCCAGCCTTATAATTTCAGTATTCGCTGGTAATGAGGGAGGGAATGTAAAATTACCAGCCAAAAGTTTCCAGCTTGATATTTGGACTGGAGAAGAGGAGATTAAATCCTTAGCTCAAGGACAGAACAGAAATGTCATCGTCTGCATAAAAAAAAGTCTGCAACACTATTCTGATGCCTCTTTTTTTTTTTTTTTTTTTTTACCAGACACTAAAGTCTCACAGAACAGGAGATAATTATACAGGACATTAAGCTGTTGAGCATCTTGCATTTATAATAAAATGTCAATAAATGGCAGTAATTACTTTAACATTTCAGGCCATATTTAAGATTGTTTTGTAAAATAGATTCAGGGCTGTTTGTTAAGCTCCAGTGAAAAGCGAGTTAATTCCATGTGTAATCAAGTGTGCAAGAAGCCACCGTTCACACGCAGAGCACGGATGGGAAATCTTTCGTGCCAACTGCTGTGATTCTATAACAAATCCTTGGACAACATTCATGTGGATGTTGACTAAATTCTAAATCCTATTCTGGGAATAATGAGAAGCAGACTGACAATTAATTTGCGACACATCATACAGTACACTGAGATATGCAGGATTTGTATCCAACACTCATCTAACCATCAATCTTAGAACTCACCCACTGACCCATCCATCCATCCATCCATCCATCCATCCATCCATCCATCCATCCATCCATCCATCCATCCATCCATCCATCCATCACCAACTGATTTAGCCATCCATCCACCAATTCCTCAACCCACATATTCACATTTTTTAACCATCCATCCACTTTACTCACTTACTCACTTATTCTTTCATTCCTCCACCCCATCCATCCATACATCCATCCATCACCAAGTGCCCCGCCCTTACAATCTTCCTCTCTTTCCATCCACCCACCCTACAGCTGACTCACTAACTCCAACATTCCCAACATTCATCCATCCACACACCCATTGCCCAACCTCAATGCTCAAATCCTCCACCCCGTCATTTCCATCTACATAGAATCCTCCCATTCACTGAACCACCCTTCCATTCGTACACCCATTCCATTCATCAGTCCATCTATCCCTTCCCACTAACTAACCATCCCCTTCCTTTCCATCCATCCACCCACGCATCCATCCAACCAGACACCCAACCCCACACATCCACCTGCGCATCCATCCAACCAGACACCCATCAATCCCCCCTTCCCCCCAGTCATTCCATCCACTCATTACCTACTGATGTGGTCATCAAAACATGGTATAATTTCTCACACCCATTTCTTGTCCATTAACATCATAGCAGTTTTTTTTTTCCCATCACACCAGTCAGCTTCTCTTCAACGTGCTCCAAGTCTTGTTTTCTCTAGAAAAAAATAAAAAATAAAAAAACAACAAAATGTTTTGTACAGATTTGTGAAATCTTTTGCCCTCGCATGCTGTGTAATAGGCAGACCTGATGCAGTCCCACACACCTCATGAGGCAGCAGCAGCACCTCTGCTTCCATTAGTTCTTCCAGCACATGTGAACCAAACACATTGAGCAAAGCAAAGCACTGCACCATGAGGAGCAAACAAATCTGATATCGATGCATGGGACTGATTTCACCAAAAATCCTAAAGCAGATACAGTGTGTGTGTGTGTGTGTGTGTGGTAAAGAATAAACACAGGCTGTCTGATATTTCTGATATTTGCTAAAACCTCTTATTTGATAAATGGCACGATCAACACAGTCAGAAAGAATATACTGTGCTGCTGGAGTCGTCTCAGTCCAAACGTAAAATTGTTTTATATATTTATACACAACAAACCTGCTTCACACACACACACACACACACACACACACACGTATATGAGGATTTACGAAACACCACATCATCTTTTTTTCCTCCTCTTGCTTTTGCTACTTCGCTGAACTCCTACCGTCTCGCACGTTAGAGCATAGAGGAAGAACTGGCACAGTCTGCAGGAGGTCAAAGTCGCTGAGCTGAGGAGACGTGGGCCTGCTGTGTGGACGCTTCACCACTCTCGCACTGGTGTTTACTGCATGCAGCGAGAATGAAAGCAGCAGGCATATGAGCTTATTGCTAATAAGTGAAGGAAGGTCAGCTCATTTGTGCATGCATCCTGTATCACATTAGTCTTGCTTTGCTTCTATTATGTTTGTAATTAGGAGTGTGAAGTGACCTTGGGTTCTGGAAAGGAACTAACGAGTATAAGGTGGGATTTTTTTTTTTGGTCTCTGTCGGGTGTGAGGCTTATACAAGACATGAATCTGCTTATTGTTTTAAGAACAGATTTACAACAAAACAAACCAGTGTGCAAAGTGATGTGGATAAGATGGAGGCAGGAGTAACCATGACACAAAGCACAGTTCATTTCCTTCCTTTTTTTCTGTGTTGTTATTTAACTCATACATATGCTTATTTTAAAAAAAAAAATAATAAAATCAATTTACTAAATTTCCTTAATTACAACCACATTATAATCTCATTAAATACAATAATATTTTGTTTCAAACCAAACGTCCCAGGAATTCTGGGCCTGACTGCACACACAAGGCCAATTTACCAGTTGAAAAAATTGTTTTATTTTCATGAAAGCAGGACATCCAGTTCTTTTTTTATTTTTTTATTTTTTAAAGCAACCCTATTGATACACTAATAAACTAGCCAGGGCACTCTATACAAACTGTTGTCATGGTAACAGATGAGTATGACATTCTCTTGCTCTCGATGTGATGCTTTTATTTAACACATTTCCAGGTAATGTAGTCTATAAATGAAGGTTGGTTATGATGTACTGTGTTTACACACTGGCAGGATTATTGGTTTATAACCGAGTTTTGAATGTACTGGAGGAAAAAGACGCTAGAAAATAAAAGCTAGCTAGTCGGTGAAAAGAGAGTATTACATGTGCATTCTCGTTCCTGAGCAAGCATAATTTGCTGTTTTTATTGAATTAAGTAAACAAACTGTTTTTTTGCCCTTTATAAAATTTTTTTTAAATTATGAACATTATAAATTTCCTGATACCCAAGCCTTCTATCCCATTTGTCCATCCATCCATCCATAAATCCATCCATCCATCCATCCATCCATCCATCCTCCTAAAATGGACACCTCCACCTCTTACATCCATCCATCCATCCAATCACCATCCCAGCTATCCATCAATCCCTCCTTCCATCCTTTCACCCATCCACTCGCCCCCTTCATCCACCTCTTCTGTCCCCCATTCAGACCCCCATTCCTACACCTATCCAGCTATTCATCCATCCATCCATCCATCCATCCATCCATCCAATCACCATCCCAGCTATCCATCAATCCCTCCTTCCATCCTTTCACCCATCCACTCGCCCCCTTCATCCACCTCTTCTGTCCCCCATTCAGACCCCCATTCCTACACCTATCCAGCTATTCATCCATCCATCCATCCATCCATCCATCCATCCACCCGTCCATTCCCAGCTATCAATCAATCCATCCCTTCCACCCTTCCACCTATCCATCCATCCCTCCACCCATGCTATTCATCTATCCATCCACTCACCAACTCCTTCACCTCTTCACAAAGAAATGTGGTAAAGTAAAGCAGAGACAAGTTCAAAAAGAATTACATTACATTCGATTTCAACAATATCAAGACTATCAAGAATTTCACTGGCCCGACACAGACTGCATAGCATTTATCAGACCAGTGTCAATGGCAGTCATTTAAGTAGAGTCTAAAATATATATTCTCCTTATCAGAAGTCCTTGAGACGTAATTTAAAATTTCAGCCAGTGCCTTGCGTTTTAAAAGAGGTCCTGCAGCACCGCTAGCTAGCTAAATGCAGGACATATATTAAGCGTAACAGGTAAAATAAATAGGTAAATATGAAACCTCAAACAAATTCACGCTACGGTGCATCCTCACACACTTTTATTAAATATAAGTTATTCACTACAATAATATTTCAAGCATGAACACACACTTTTATGAAACAACACAACTTACCACCTACCTAAGCATTGTTACAGACCATGTACACCCTTTCATGGAAATGTATAATGCTCCGTGCCACAAAGCAAAAATGGTTCAGGAATGGTTTGATGAGCACAACAACCAGTTTGAGGTGTTGACTCCGCCTCCAAATTACCCAGATCTCAATCCAATCCTGCATCCAATCCACGGAGGCCCCACCTCACCAGATACCACAGCACACCTTCAGGGATCTAGTGGAGTCCATGCCTTGACGGGTCAGGGCTGTTTTTTCAGCAAAAGAGGGACCAACACAATATTTGGCAGGCGGTCATAATGTTATGCCTGATCGGTGTAAATGTATATGCTATAAACCAATAAAAACTAAAAGGTGTTGTTTAAGTAATCAAAATTGTAATTGCATCAAAAACATTGTTGTAGTTTTAGAGGAATAAATATTTGTGCTTTCAGGGTTTTTTGACTGAAAATAAAACTGAAACCGTTTGTATTAAATTCTTCACATTTGCGAAGCTACAAAATTTAACATCAACCTAAAATGTAGCCGCAGAGTCGGAGGATATATACGCCGTGTGCTCCGTGTGCTCAACTAGCTGGTTATTTCCACCACTAAAAAAAAAATCAATATGAAGTCAAATCGATATGAAATGTCACTGCACACACACACACACACACACACGGATGATGTCACTGCATACTGTACACAGAAGTGTGAATACATGACCTCCCAATGCACAGCACTTATTTCCATGTCAACGTAAATCCAGCCGTAAAGGGAAGAGAAACCTTTCAGATGTAAATAAATGGATATTAAATATGGCCACTTTATTATAATGCACAGTGTTGCAGAGTGACAGAGGACAGAATATAACTGTAAAATAATCAACACGGTATATGTATATGCAGCTTACTCAACTACTCACTGTGAGTCAGAGCAGAAATGAGAGACAGAGAGAGAGAGAGAGAGAGAGAGAGAGACAGAGAGAGAGAGAGACAGAGAGAGAGAGAAATTTCCTTTATGATGGATGGTTTCTTTAGATGTGTGCTGTTACTCTAGTAGGCAGTAAAACATAGCACAGTGTCTCTAGGTGCTGGATAACTGCTACTATTCTCTCTCTCTCTCTCTCTCTCTCTCTATGTCTCTGTCTCCATCTCTCTCTCTCTCTCTCTCGCTCTGTTTCTCTCTCTTTGTCTATCTCTCTCCCTGTCTCTCTCTCTTTCTCTATCTATCACCCAGTCTCTCTCTCCATCTCTCTCTCTCTATCTCTCTCGCTCTGTTTCTCTCTCTTTGTCTATCTCTCTCCCTGTCTCTCTCTCTTTCTCTATCTATCACCCAGTCTCTCTCTCCATCACTCTCTCACTCTATCTCTGTCACTATCTCTATCTACCTATCTTTATGTATTTATGTCTCTGTGTCTCTCTCTCTCTCTCTCTCTCTCTCTCTCTCTGTCTCCATCTCTCTCTCTCTCTCGCTCTGTTTCTCTCTCTTTGTCTATCTCTCTCCGTCTCTCTCTCTTTCTCTATCTATCACCCAGTCTCTCTCTCCATCACTCTCTCACTCTATCTCTGTCACTCTCTCTATCTGCCTATCTTTATGTATTTATGTCTCTGTCTCTCTCTCTCTCTATGTCTCTGTCTCCATCTCTCTCTCTCTCTCTCACTCTGTTTCTCTCTCTTTGTCTATCTCTCTCCCTGTCACTCTCTCTTTGTCTATCTCTCTTTCTCTATCCATCACCCAGTCTCTCTCTCCATCTCTCTCACTCTCTCTATCTACCTATCTTTATGTATTTATGTCTCTGTGTCTCTCTCTCTCTCTCTCTCTCTCTCTCTCTCTCTCTCTCTCTCTCATGCCTGGCGTCAGAGAGATGTGGCTCGGCTGCACTCTCTCTCACACCTGCACTCCTGTAAACTAGCTAACTCTGTGTGCTTGGGCCTAATAAGCGTTAATGATGCGCTGGGCTCCATATCGGCTGCAGCTCAACACACTGAAAGTTAAAGAGGGTTACTGAGAGCACACACACTCGAGTTCACTCAGTGCAGCACACACACTCAACAACACGGAAAAAGAAGAAAAATATGCTGTCCATCAACTATAATGAATAGGGAGGGGGGGAGGAAGGGAGGAAGAAAGGAAGGAAATGGAGGACTGGAAAGAAGCGAGGAAGGAAGGAAGGAAGGAAGGAAGGAAGGAACACAAAGAAATGAGAAGGAGAAGAAGATATGAATAAAGAAAAAGAGGGAACTAGAAACAAGGAATTAAGGAGAGAAAAGGAGGACAGGAAGGAAGGAAGGGAGGAAGGAAGGAAGGAAGGAAGGAGGGAAAAGAAGGAAGGAAAGAACATACAAAGGTATGACAAGGAGAAGGAAAGAAGGAATTAAGGAGGGAAAAGAAGGACAGGAAGGAAGGGAGTTTTGGAAAGACGGACTGAAAGAAAAAAAAAAGGAAAAAAGAATTGAAGAAAAGACAGAAAATGTCCAAAATGGCTTTAAAAAGAAGTGATGTGCAGAAACACATGATGCTCAGACACGCAGGAGACAGAGTGGAAGAAAAACTGCAGCATTATCTCCCTCTTTCCAGCTTGTTTCCAGCTTAAGAGCTGAAACTCTCCCTGTGCTTTTTCATGTCCTGTGGCGCTGTAATTAGCGAACACATTCAGATCAGTAACAGGAATTCCTCAATTTCTCAGAGTAGAACGAACACACACACACACACACACACACACACACACACACACACACACACATACACACACACACACACACACACACACACACACACATCTAGCCATTTCCTTCCTGCCCTGCAGCGCCCAGTTTGCTCCTCCACCAGGAAGCTTAAGAATCGATCAAATTCTGCAGCAAAGCGGAAAACTACCGAGTGAGAGCGGTGGCATTTACGGTTCAGATGAAAAGGCCACAACATTCTTCAACATGTTTTAAGGAACAGAAACATGCAGATGATCAGGAGTTGCCTTCATACGCATGACACGGGCGGAGTAAACGTATGACAAGCGTGATGTGTATTTACTCCACCCGTGTCATGTGAGGATTATTATTACTATTATTATTATTATAATTATTTTTATTATTATCCTTTTATTATATTAATTAAATAAATAAAATATTACTTTTTTAATTTATGGAAATATTTATTTGATTAATTAATTAACCAAAAGGAAAATAATAATACAAAGTTATATATTATTAGTGTTAAGTAATGCTTTCAGATTTTAATGACGGAATAAATCATGTCGTTCTCTTCCTTACAGCAAATCTTTCCGTAACGAGCCCAACCTATACCGCAAATTCAAATCCTGCTCCATCACCTCCACAGAGTTAAATCCAAAACGACAGAAATAGGGAAAGCAGAGGAAACGGCGTAGCACACTTAACATTTCCACAAGATTTTCATGCACGTCTAGATCCTGCTGCGCCGGAGTCATCAAACTCCCAGCGGGAAGGACAGCCGTGAGCCGAGAGTGGGAGAATACAGAAAATTACTTAATGAGAAAAAAGGAGGAAAAAATAAATGATTTGATGTTAAAATCTAATCAGCTAGTTGTAACACAGAGAAACCACGGTGAGGGTCAGTGTTAAAGAGATGCTGACTATAAAGTGTGATGTAATTTATCACGATATTAATATCGTAAGAAGGATTGGACAAACGATACGTTTATTAGCTAAGTAAACATGCTAGCTAAAAAAATAAGGATACATAACATACATAAGATAATAAACTATGGTGAACTTGTGTTTTGCTAACATTAATACATTCCTACAAGACTTAAAAGATACACACTGTATTGCCAAAAGTATTGGGACGTCTGCCTTTACATACACATGAATGTAATATGGAGTTGTCCCACCCTTTGTCCCACTCTTCTGGGAAGGCTTTCCACAAGGTTTAGGAGTGTGTTTATGGGAATTTTTGACCGTTCCTCTAGAAGCGCATTTGTGAGGTCAGGCACTGATGTTGGACGAGAAGGTCTGGCTCACAGTCTCCGCTCTAATTCATCCCAAAGGTGTTCTATGGTGCTGACCCCGCTCTGTGATTTTACATGGATTACCACTTTGTGGGCTGAGTCGCTGTTGTTCCCAACTGCTTCCACTTTGTTATAAGACCACTAACAGTAGAGCGTGGAATATTTAGTAGTGAGGAAATTTCAGGAATGGATTTACTGCACAGGTGGAAACCTATCACGGTATCACACTTGAATTCATGGAGCTCCTGAGAGCGACCCATTCTTACACAAATGTGTGTAGAAGCAGTCTGCATGCCTAGGTGCTGGATTTTATACACCTGTGGCCATGGAAGTGATTGGAACACCTGAATTCAGTGACTTGGAGGGGTGTCCCAAAACTTTTTGCAATATGGTGTGTATAAATGACAACAAAAAAGAGAATGTTATTTACTTCATTCCCAAACCACAAACGACAAAAAAGACAAAAAAACAAAAGAAATCTTTGTATGAGGTTCCACTAACTGCATTTCCACTTCTTCATGGACTATTAACACCAAACAAATACAAGCCTGAAGGTTCAACAAAAGTTGCCTGTGTTTTCAAAATGATTTTTTACCGATGTTGTAAGAATTTAAGATCCGAATCATGTGACTGTAACACTGCTGAAAAGAAGGAAGGGGAATGAAAAAACTACTAACCTGGACAAAATCTGAACTAGCTATCTGAAACTAGCATTAATACAATTAGACGAATTAAAATATACTATATAAACAAACTGGAGCTGGGAAAATTATTACAGTTCTTCATTCAGATCAACAAAGAGCAATAAATATATTACAGAGAATGAATAAACCTAATGAAAAAAATATTTTATATCAAATTTCACTCGTTACTTTTCCACTTCCACATCAACATCAAACAAAAACAACACCACAAAAGTTGAATGAAATACCAGTAACTTGAAGAAAATCCAGTTTATCTGCTGATTTGTCCACATCATCCTGCCCCACCCTAAAGGCATACTCTCAGCTAGTTACTAGTTTCAGCTAGTACTCGAGACTTAGCACTGTATAGCAGTCTATACTCGATACTTTGCGTTAGCGCTATTATTCCATTGCGAACGCAAACACCGCTGATGTTCAAACTGAGGCGTAATATCTCAAACTGAGCTGTCTCTACCTGCTATATGTTTAAAAAGAACCTCATAGTAATATATAACATGGTCGAAGTTTCATCCCGCGCCATGACCGCTCCCACAATTTGCAATTCACAGCACCAATCTGTGGCCCTGCACGAAAACTGATTACATACATACCCTTAATACACACTATACCTTACATTCCCACAAATACGACAGGTGTGTTTGATTTAAACCGATGAAACAGATGGCTCGAGATCCCAGACTCCCAATCACCAGCCACTGGGTTCGAGTGCGAGGCAGAGAGCCAGCTGAATGTGTTAATCTCTCATCCGATGAATTTATGACTCCGAAACCCACATCATCTCTCTGTAGTGCTGAGAACTAATGGGCAAAATATTGTGCTCTTCACTTGGCACTGAGATTTACAGACCACGAGGGGGTTGGGAGAGATGAGGGACAGAAACACATGCTGAAAACGAGACCGAAAGCAAAAACCCCCTCTTTTAGGCGAGACTGAACTGAAAACGAGACTGAGAACAAGAATCTGATTTTAAGCACTAGGTGTGAAACAGAAGAGACTGAATAAATGTTGAAATATCATCTAAAGCTTGGTCGTGGAGGAAAACCCGGTGTATCAAGCAAGAGACGATGAAACAGAGAGTTTTAATAAATGATGACTCTGTGCTTCGGTCCCTTCTTTGACACTGCCGGCTAAAAAGAAAGTTACAATAGAAACAGCGCCTGCAAAAAATAAATGTGTCAGAAAAGGGTTCTTGCAAGCAATGCTACACAAGGATCATTTTCGGTTCTCTAAAGAATCATTCAATCATTTTATTGTTGAGAATGGCCTTAATTAATACAAATAAATAAATAAAATAAAATAAAATAAATCCATTTATCTTATTTATATTTGACCTGCTATTTAAGATGGTGTTTGTTTTCAAATATAATTAATAAATAAATAGATAGATAGATAGATAGATAGATTTATCTTTTTTTTTCCGTAAACCAAAAAAATGTTCTTCCAATTTGACCTGCTATTTAAGATGGTGTTTGTTTTCAAATATAAAACATAAATAAAAAAATAAAAAATAGATCCATTTATCTTTTTTTTTTCCATAAACCAAAAAAAAAGGTTTTTCCTGTTTGACCTGCTATTTAAGGTGTTTGTTGTTTAAATATAAAACGTAAACGTCCAGCGTCACCCTAAAGAAGATGAAGTTCTCTTCTGAGCCTGGTTCCTCTCAAGGTTTCTTCCTAACATCATCTCAGGGAGTTTTTCCTCACCATCGTCTCCTCTGGCTTTTCATTAGGGATAAAACATTAACTTTAATTTAAACTTTATCATTTTTTTCCTTCTCTGTTTCTATAGTTCTGTAAAGCTGCTTTGAGACAATGTCCACTGTTCAAAGCGCTATACAAATAAACTGAATTGAATTAAATAAATATATAAATAAATAAATAAACAAACAAACCCATTAACCCTTTTTTCCCCCGAAAACCAAAAAACGTTTTTTCCTATTTGACCTGCTATTTAAGATGGTGTTTGTCTTCAAATATGAAACTTACTGTAAACATTTCTCAGTACATCTTTAAAAAGAACACAGGAAGAAGAAACCAAATCAGTGAGTGATGTCACAAACTGAATATGAGCCTGATATGCAAATTAGCGGAGCATGACACAGAGCCAGCTAGCAAACTGGGCTTATGTTATGATTAAAATAATTGATATTTGAACAATGTTTGTGTAAAGAAATGCCCAAGACTGGACAATGCAAATCCGAGTTTGACCACAGAATGAGGTGTCGTGTTCAAAAACGCACAGGCTTGTATTCGGAACAACGGATTAGCGCTGTGTTAAGAGGTTTTGCAAATTTTCCATTTTTCATACGCTATACTGACTTGACCGAGGAGCAGTATTAAAGCCGGTGCCAATGCTAACACTGTGATGTAACAACAATGTCTGCTTCTTCAGTCCGTATTTTCTATCCCCCATTTTTTCAAGCTTAAAGGCAATACTCATGTTTAAGGTGACGATTTAGATGCTACTGACAAACCCTGTCTCAGATGTTTCTCCTTAAGAAAAATCCAGAAGCCTGGGATATCAAAAATCTGAAAGAGCTGCTAAGAACCATATAAGCCAGCTGTGGAAGCTGAATCCCTGCTCAAATAATGATGTAACGTTTACATTTAAGCTCAATCTGAATGCAGATCATTATGTTTAATGGTTTAAAAACATGATACTTCAACGTTAATTTTTAACCTAGCTGCATGAAGCACAATTTTCACGCTGTTTTTGTGGTTGCTCGCAGCAACGCCAACAGCAAGTGTGTACGAAATACACTTCAATGAAATCTGAACTCCATTTGTGTAAAATAAAAGCAGTGTGGAAAAAACCCCCAAAACAAAGCAAGCTTTAAAAGTCAAAGTCAAAGTCAAAGAAGCTTTATTGTCACTTCAACCATATATAGCTGATGCAGTACACGGTGCAATGAAACAACGTTCCTCCTGGACCAGAGGTGCTACACAGAACAAGAACAAAGTACAAGGTGACGCGGACGAACATAAAGCTAAACTATACTTTCAAGGTGCAGAATTTTTAAAACTAAACATACAACATAAGTGCAGAGGATGACGAGACAGTGCAGACAAACAGGACACATAACGGCGAGTGTGTGCAAAAGAACAGTGTTAGGCAGTGAGTGCAAAAAAGAAACAAGAAAAGTGATCTTTTTTTATTTAGTGACCACAATGACGTTTGGTCAATATGTGAAGACAACCATAAACATTCCGGACAATGAGCTCAACCTCAACCCCAACCTCATCAGTACCTCCTCTGAAGCAGGCACTAAGGACAGGAAGGCCTTTGCTGAATGAGAGTAGTCAACACAGCAGCAGGAAACTTGCACAACATTTAGAAGGAATGAAAAAGAAAGAGCAGAATCAGGTCTTCCCCTGTGATGTTAAAGCCTCAGTGGGCTCGAGTTCACCACCGCTCTGCTCTCTCTACAGCAGGAAGCATGTCAGCCCTGTCCCTGCTGAACCTGCTATTTTTAATTCCTGCGTCCACACCGGCTGAAACTTTCGCGACGCCACGGGGCGAAACGCAATGTGAGGTCAAAAGTGTGTGAGGAAAAAAATAAATAAATAAAAAAGATGAATTGCTGTTGAAGCACGTTCCAGTTTAGTGTTTGAGGCATGGGCTAAAAGAGGGTACAGTGGACACATTTCAGTGCACTGCTAATCAGATGCCGCAGACAACATAATCACCATGTTGACAGTGCTTCTGTTCCTCGAGCTAAACAAAAATATAGAAACAGTTCGTTTCAGTAACCTAATTAACATCAAGTTAGATCTGAAGCAAGGACCGGTATGGATTATATAAATATTAGATCCTTTATATCATAAATGATTATATGATTGCATCTGAAACTGCTGCTCTCTTGTCTTGCAGCATACAGTCCTATTTAATCAGTGACAATCCAGAGCAAAGGGCAGAGGTCAGGCAAGCTGGCTAAACGGACTATACACGGAAATGAGTCGTCACTCAGGTTTCTTAATAATGATGTAGGTCTGTCTCAGTTAGAGGTTACTAAAAGAAACATTGCAGAGATGTGCAAATTAGCAAAGGTGATGCAGTATGCTATGTTCTCTGGCTCCATCTCAATGCAGTGTGGGGTCATGGTGTACAGTACATTATGGTAGCTGAACTGCTGGATGTCCAGATGGTACTCTGAAACAATGTGTGCTTTATAGATAACTGGAGTAGTCTTGAGGGCAAGTCTGGCCTGTTAGGGAGAGATGGTATCCATGCCACTCGGGAAGGTGCTGCTTTCATTTCTCACAGCCTAACACATCAGATCAGGTTTAGTTAAACCGTAACAATCCAGAGCCGAGGACAGATGACAGACAAGCAACGGCTAACCGGACCTGCAACGAGTCGTCACTCGGGTTTCACCTGATGTTGAGAACGCTAAACAAAAATGCGGAAATTCTCAGAATGTTTGTTTAAGTAATCTAATTAACATCAAATTTGCTCATACTGAACGCATAGACAGCATTAAAAATGAACCACAGAACTTGATCAGGTGACTGCTTAGCGTCGATGTTCTGCTACAGAGATGATAACCATAACCTATGGTTTGCTTAATAGCGATAATTGAGAACTGACACATTTCTCTGCGCCTGCTTTGTCACAATGGCCATTTGTTAAAAGCGCGATACAAATAAAATAAAATTGAATGGAAATGGACATAAGCTGAGTTTTTATTTGACTTTCTTGATCATTTAGTCTCAACCTTCTCTATGATGTTTACATCAATTTTTTCAAAGCATCAAGCAGCACCATAAACACTCTTAATACAGCACTCTTTTGCCAGATTATTTTCTCATTTCTAAGCTGTTACCAAATCTTATTGAACTGTATTTTGCTTTGCGGAACATTGAATGCTGCATTTACTTCTCACCAAGTTCTTTTTTCAAATAACAGACATAAAAAAGCTCTTGTTTTTCTCCTTGAGCTGTTTTTCATCAGTTCAGATTCATTCTGAGGCTATATTTAATGTACGATCTTGAATGACCTGAATTCGTATCAGCAATTACTAGGTAACTATTACCAAGAAGGTCTGATTAAAGGTGGTCATTAGTGGCTGACATACTGCTAATATTCTTTTCAAAAATAGCAAGAGGATGACGCTAAAGGAGGAGGATGTGGTAGATGGGGGAAAAAACAGGTTCTAATTTCTAGCTGATTCCGTGTAAGAACATTTTTATTCTATATATATTATTGATATATCTTTTCTTTATGAAAACAGAATAAGGCTCCATGGCACACATCTTTACGTCTGCAGAATAGACTACATCTACTTCCAGGCTGAAATGTACCGCAGTGGCATTTTTTCATATTTAAATTCATGAATGTTTGATTTCTAGACTTTGTAGAGTGAAACAAGTAAAGCCAAGTGAATATATGATTCAAATATTTGACAAAAATCTTGTCTTTTATTTTTAGTCGATGCCAAGAAATGTTGCTGTTGTTGTTGTCGTCCTTCAGCTGCTCTCTGTTCAGGGTTCCCACAGCGGATTTAATGGATGTCACGAAATACGCCGCTATAAACATAACCCAAAATGCTGTCTCATCAGGTGAAAAAAATTAACTCATTATGCACGGACACCACACACCTGTGGAATTCTCAAATTTGATTGGTCAGCAGGTGGTGATTATTACTGCCTTCCCATTGCAACGGGTAACAGATGCAACGCTCCCTTCAAATTTGGTCAAATAATAGACCTTAACCAACAGCTGTCCTTATTCTGCCTTCCAAATAGCACAGGCTTCTCTTGGAATGCAAATGCAGCACAACAAAAATGTTGCCTTCGTTCTAAACGGAAATAGCCAATTATTGGCCAGTGGTGGATTTGGAAAATTGGAGTCTCCGGTAAAAGACTAGATTTGTGGTTTCAACTTAGACATTCATTCAAGGCCCTTGACCCATCCAATGACCTTCAATATTATAACAAGTCTAATAAGCTGCTAAACATTCGCAGACAGTAAATCAGCATCCTTCCCTGCCAGCAGCTTTCTCCTCAGATACCCCGATGCACTTGAACCTGAATTCTGA
Source organism: Hemibagrus guttatus (assembly GCA_033459395.1). Classification (NCBI taxonomy): domain Eukaryota; kingdom Metazoa; phylum Chordata; class Actinopteri; order Siluriformes; family Bagridae; genus Hemibagrus; species Hemibagrus guttatus. The sequence continues at coordinate 28,295,479 of JAUCMX010000009.1, read as the reverse complement.
AGCTATAGAGTGCCTTTGTGTGCTCCTAAACAATGCCTTTAGTGGCTACATTCTCATGAGACTATGTGCTCGGCAGCGAGCACAAAAATAAAAACCCTGCGTGTGAGAATCGGAACAGAAAAAAGTGGTCCCAAAATCTCACCTTGAGAAAGTAGAGTAAGAGTATCTCATGTCAGAAGCTCTCCTTATGGGAAACATCAGAGTCGCTAGGATTAGAAACGCCGTCAAATGGCAAACTCTAGCGGCGGAGGCAAAGACAGAGGACTGGCTGTAATGAAAAACCTGACGAAATACAATATGAGCCTGTTCGGCAGCTCAGGGACATGACGGGTAAGATAATGGCCTCGACGTGGCTAATCTAAAGGGACAAATCCTCAACAAGAGTGCTATTGTTGCTGGTTTTCTAGAAGAAGCCACACAACCTTGGCAGCGACCAAAGTGGCCTACTCTCTTCACACACAGAATTAATCTGTCTTGGCCAAAGGCCAGTCCTGCATCCAAAATGCAATTTACTGAGTTAATGCTACTGTGCATTGCAATTAAAGCCTGGAGAACATGGCCAGGTGTTTGTTTATATTGGCTTTCCTTTTAGCAGATTGCACACACTGTTAGTGGATTAACTCAAGCCAGATTTTCACTTTCAGTCCAGCTTCAGATTCAGAACAGGTTGGTGAGCACCTTATTGAAAAGGTCAATGCTTCAACTCCATGTTAGAGCTCACTCACCGCTGACCTTTTAGGAGCGATGGGTACGACCCTCGGTATCTATGCTAACACGGAAGCGACTGCATACATGCTTTTCTTCTCTACAGTCCAAAGCTAAAAAGCCTGAAGTCTCTGACGTGGAGCGGAAAAGAGGATTTCATACGAACCCGGGTACGCTAAAACATTGCAATACACATAGCATGGATGATGTAAAGTGAGGTCAGTGTGTGATCAATTCAATTCAAAAAACTTAATTTGTCCCCAGGGGGCAATTTAATTTGATGTATATAATGCTGGCAAATTGTGAATATACTCTAATTATAGCTCCATTTTTTGGTTGCAGATTTGGGAGAATGTTCCAGAAAGCTCATGACAGCGAGGCTCCCTTTCCAAAAATGTACCCAATTACAGCCCCCTTTAGAAAACTCTTTATTTTAAAAGTGTTTAACCAATGGGCTGGGTAACAAAATCATTGCCTTTGACATAATTATTGGAGATTTAACTAATGATGAGTCCACGCCTGTGCATTCTTTTTAAAAGCTAAGCCATAGTGTTGTTCTGTCAGATAAGCACTGCTCAGTATACCAGTTTGCTTTGGGCTAGAAATGCTGACTTTGATTTGACATATTTATATCCAGCCCCTTGACATATTTTATGACATGTTATGTTGACTGCCACAACAGATATTACACGATTAGCACATGACAGTGCGTCTTAAAGCCGTCATTTGCTTTTATGTGACTTGGTAACAGAAACTTACAGAGAGTTGGCTCGGTCAATAAGAGGATTGACATTTACATTTACTCACCGGACTAAAAGCGACTTACAATTTAGGACACAATTGAGCAGTTAGGGGTGAAGGGTTTGCTCAAGGACCCAGCCAGTGACAGCTTGGCAGAGCTGGGATATTAAAAATCAGTATCCAGAAAGCTGTAACCGCTGATTGGGGTTTTCAAACCCTTCAAATGTGAGTATGTGTAAGCAGACTGCCTGTGAAGCTCACAGCATATAAGGCTCAATTATTTCATTTGAACAGGACTGTACTAGTCTACACTGGCAGTATGCTGACAACATATCATAAATACAAACCTAACCATCAGCAAATAATCCTCTCTTATGAAACATGAAAATGAAAATCCATGCAGGTTTTTAAATCAGTGCCACTGCCTCTGCTGCTGCTGCTTGCCTTTAAATGAAAATGCAGATTGTGCAAATGGCGTATTTCACTTAGAGGGGCAACACAACCCTGAGTTGAACAAGGTGATTACGCTAACTGATGTCAACATCTGAGCACATTTCCTTATAGAAAATGTATATGGCAGTTATGTAATTTCCTAACAGCTCTTTTTTAATGAACCATCGTGACTGCTAAAGACAACAAGAAGTCTCCCAGCCTAATAGGGATACGCCTGACAGATGGACTGGACCAAGGCCACACAAGAGAGGTGATGCCGGTGATGATCCTTTTCCAAGTGAGCCTGAACGTGGGTTCACTGCAATAAGAATATGATTTGCTTCTTGCAGTGGAGCTGGATCAAACACACAGCATTTTTGGGTGGCATTTTGTGAGATGTGAGCTGCCAAACTCCCACCTCAAAGGCACAAATGAAGCCTGTATTCCTACACAAACACAATGTGTCCTGGAAATATAAAACAAAGAACCAAATCTTGGCCAAATCTTTTAATAGAAACCGGACCATGACAGGCTCTGGGTTACTGTTACGAGGTTCAAGCCCCGGTACCACCAAGCTGGCATTAAAGTGCCCTTGAGCAAGGCACTTAACCCTCTCTCCTCCTGGAGTGGTGTGAAATAAAGCATTATATTTTATTCTAATATTACATTTGCTTCTCTTATGGGAAAGCTTTCCATTTCCATTCTTAGAAAGTGTCTGTGTGGATTTGTGATCATTCAGCTGCAAGAGCATTAGACAGATCAGGTACTGATGTTGGGTGAGGAGATCTGGGGTGCAGACTGTGGTCTAGTTCATTTCAAAGGTGTTCAATGAGGCTGAGGTCACAACTAGGGCCACTTGAGATGTTCCACTCCAACCTTGGGCATACCAGATCTTCATTGAGTATAATGGGAACTGTCAGGTTGGAACATATTTATATTTAGAAGGAAATCTTAATCATGTGCTTCCAGTTTTGTGGAACAAAGGCTCTGTATGGGTTTCATGCTCGGCATCCACACTTTTGGTTATACAGTGAATAGCGAATTCCTTGGCATAGGAATTTAATTGGTTCTGGAGGGGAGTTCTTAAGGTGAAAATTTGTATTGGGAATTACAAAAAAAAAAAAATTGTAAAATTCGTAACCTCTCTTCGGTTGGCTTTCCACTGACGCTAACAAGTTTTGAACGGCTCTCGGACGTATGCGCAACTTAGGCGGCGTTTGGTTCGGTTCATTCGTATGCTGAAAATGCTTCGTATTCCGATGCAAATTTCTTGCAAAATTTCAATTCTTAAGGTGGAAATTCGCAAGGAAGAGCATTCGTATGTCGAGGTTCCAGTGAGTAGTGAATATGAAGCTGGTTAACAGAAATCATTATAATTATTTAATCATTTCTCTAGTACAGGCATAAGGGCATTGGTGGCTCAGTGGTAGGTTTCTCGTCTAGCATGCGGAAGGCCCGGGTTCGATTCCTAGCCAATGCCTCAACCCTAGCCACTGGATGCAGTGCCGGTCCCAAGCCCGGAAAAATGGGAGGGTTGCGTCAGGAAGGGCATCCGGCGTAAAACCTGTGCCAAGTTGTTGTGTGGACCAGTTGGTCCGCTGTGGTGACCCCGAACAGGGAGCAGCCGAAAGCAACTTCTTCTTCCCTAGTACAGGCACAAAGGATAATTTCTTTCCAAATACCTAACCAAGCAGTACTCTACACTCAGCTAAAGAACTAATAACAAAATACTTCCTCAACAGTTATTAATGATAACATGCTGATAAGAATTTATACCACAAAGATCTTCAATTGATACTGACTCTGATTCAACATCAGAGCAACTCATGACCGCATGTTCTCACAATAATACACTGAAACCTCAAGACAGGAAGTGAAGTTTTGAGAGGAATAATAAGGATTAAGGCAATTTGAGTAATCAGCTTTAGCTGGCATGGGGATTAAGGCTGTGTAAGATAGACTAATGCATAAACATTCAGTTGATCAATTACCGCTGTTTAATTTTAATATGACACCCACTGCTGGGAGAGAGCCCTGAACATGCTCGCGGAGGAGAAACTGAAACAGCAGAAGGTCAAAACCAAAACACAACCCCTGCGCTCCCGTGTGGCCCTCTGAGAATGGATATGAGCTGACCTTTCGCTCTGAATTCTAACACCCATTTAAAATTCAACAATGAAAACAAACCTGGACACAAGGCTTTTGTTTTATAAAAGACTCTCTTCTACCGTGCATTTGAGATCCTGTGAACCGATAGACTGATAGACAAACACACACTTGTCCTCTTTTCAAAACAGATTGTTCTCATATTCACAAAAGGAAAAGGTTCTCAGACACGTTGCGGAAGGTACATGGGAGTGTAGTGGCCGAGACATGATATTATTTATCTGGCCTTTAGAAACAGAAGACGAGAGAAACAGAGCTGATCCTGAATTGGTCTTCAGCCTACTCACATACATCTCCATCAATCCAAACTCATACACATCTCCATCGCCAAAAGAAAAACAAACAAACAGAGTGTGAACACACCAAAACTTAACCCAAAGAGTGTGAACACACCAAAACTTAACCCAAAGAGTGTGAACACACCAAAACTTAACCCAAAGAGTGTGAACACACCTCAAAAGAAGCCAAACACTGTGAACACTCACAGTAAAAAATAAAAAGCCACACAAAAAATAAAAAGCCAAAGACTACAAAAAAGCAGTCAAAGACAGGGAACATACTAAAAACAAAGCCAGATACTATGAACACTCCAAAAAAAAAACCAACAACAACAACAATTAAGCCAAACTATATGAACACTCGAAAAATGGAGCCAAAGACAGCAAACACTCATCATTCTCATTTACTGTTTGGATTCGTATACACTCTGATCTCTCAATAAATGTGCATGGAGACATTAGAAAGAAAAAGAAAGCTTGGAAGGTAGTAGCAGAGATTGTTGGATTAGCTCAAAACATAGCACAGTTTGTGTTTAACTGACTGGCTTTAGCAGCCTTTACATTTTGACTAGTACCATTTCTCACAGAAAAACCCAGACAATTAAATAATAGCAATCGCTACATGCTTACAAAAAACACGCTATTAGCTACTTGTCACCTGCTGAACTACATAATCTGTACCTAGCTGTGATTATTTAAGGAGAATTTTTCTGTATCTCATACTTGAGGGTTTCTGATGCACTGGTCACTCTGTTATCTACTGAAATGGACAGTAAAACAGGTCACAGAGCGAGAGACGGTCATATCTCCGGCTAAAAGCTGACTCACTTCGTTTTTCAGCACTTCGTTTGACGTCATTCGACTCGAGCGACAGATTCAGGTACGATGCGTTTTCCCTGCGTTTGAGATCCCGTGAACAGACAGACAGAACTGATAGACAAACAGGAGAAAATTCCCAGACGCCTCGAAGAAGGAGTTTCGTGGGCAGCTCTACAAAAACGAAACCTCAGTTTTGCATTGGGGAAAGCCAACAAAGCCAACAACATGGAGCTGCACTTTCAGTTACAGCACCAAATAACATCTAAAAGTGACATCTGAGCTGAGGTTTTCTCAACTTTATGCAAATTAAGTAGCGCGCATGCACTAAAATGTGAAGACGGATCGGTAAAAGTTCTTTTTTTCCCCACAATGACTGGCATGTAAAATGGTGTTAATGAGTCAACTGACATTTTATACTCAAAGCTCTGGTTCAGAATTAAAGAAACAACATGTCTTGGCTGATTGAATACATTTGGGAAGCTCGGGGGATTAAAAAACTGGACACATCAATCTGTCATCTAGCAGACTCTCGCTTGAAGGTATTATAGACGGGATCATTCTTTGGCAGAAAAATAGGACATGTGTTCAAACTGCAACAGCTTTCTGAGAGGTGGCAAAGTCCATCTACCGTTCATCACACCCTGAATCTGAAAGAGAGAGAGAGAGAGAGAGAGAGGGGAGAGAGAGAGAGAAAAGAGAAAAGAGAGAGAGAGAGAGAGAGAGAGAGAGAGAGAGAGAGAATGGTGGAGATGACAGAGTGAGAAAAATTCAAGGTGAGAATAAGTCTGTATGACAAATAATGAAAGACAGATGTACAATGAGAGAGAGAGAGAGAGAGAGAGAGGGAGGCAGAGTGAGTAACAATACAGAATAAAAGAGCTCAATAGGAAGGAAGGAAGAAGCCAGAGAGAGTGAAAGTGACAGTGAGACAAGACGTGAAGCAGATACAAGAGATAACATCGGACAAAGCATCTGCTATCAAGAGCAGAGTTATTTTCTGATATCAGAGACACCAGTGAACGTTATCTCGCTTATACAGAGGCTACATCGGGGGGTTCCGAACTCATCGGGTCATGACGTCATGAAGCGTCACCTGATTTACTGGAGAACTGGGGAACATTTTACCTGGGGAACATTTTCTTTCACTTATTTTGCAAATTGTTATTACGAATATAGCTTGAACCATGAGTAATGCTTGTGTGTGCTGCTGGGATACTAAGATATTGGGATACTGGGACCTGTCTACCCCCACTAGCTCCTCTAAAGCAGCAAGGTACTACGACTAAGAGGGACAAAGTTATTCAAGAAAACTAACACAAATATATGTTTACTGAATATGGCTTCACAAGCTGGATAACAAAAAGAAGTAAAAAATTTGTGCCTCAAATGATGGTCCCACTTGTGAGCTGCTATCTGAGTAAAGCTGGACTCGCTGTGCGTGCTTTCATTAAATCTATCCATTGTCCGAAGCCGGGTACAACGGAGGAAATGAGATGTGCCCTTTCAACAAAGCTGTATCTAGAAATGCAAGCTCAATCTTCCCACTAGACTGGAAAGTTCCAGAAAAATCCACTTTTTAGTTTTCAATTGTCTTACATATATATTATTTATGTAGACTAAATAAACTATAGGTACACAATATCTTAAAAAAATAATAATAATGATGACTTGAGGAATCATTTTCCATGGAAATAGAGCTCCAAAGTCGGCTAAAATGACCGCCTTTAACATGGCTGTCACTTACCGAAGAGCTGTTTTTTAAATTTTTAATTGTGGTTGTGTAACCGTGTAAAGCATAACACATCTGGATAAAATATCAGCGGCTTCACAAGTGCAGGCGAGGTCCAGTAATGCCACGCTCCTCGAAAGACCGTGATCGTGTGACCAGTGCATTCTCTGTATATTTTTAATTCTAGTGCAATTAGATGTATAATTTACAGACTGCTAGTTTCTACCTTTGCACAATGTACAGGGTCACATCATAACACGGTCAATTATTATTTATTGAAATACTGTTTATCCTTCACTACCATTCATTAGCCGTGTTGCACCACACAGCACTGTGAACAAAACTGTTTTCAGCTCCTACACTTTTAATGCAATTTTAAAGAAACACAAAAACAAAATCCACAAGCTTCACCTGCTGCATGTAGATTACAAGAAGCAGAACCGAGCCAGAAAAAAGATCTTTTATAAATAAATTTAAGAAAAAAAAGGAGAGAAGCCTAAAATGCTGGGGAGTTTCCCTAAAAGAAAAGTAAA
>JAUCMX010000009.1:28268663-28286163 GCA_033459395.1 Hemibagrus guttatus | reverse complement strand
ATCATGTCCGCCTTCTATTCAGCCTCGACTCTGCTCCTTCCCTGCGCTGTAGTGAAAAGAAAGTCTGGCGTCTCTCATCCCTCTGAATAAAAGGAGTGTATGATGAGGACGATCCTTCACCTCCGTCACGCGCCGCTTTGTTACCGAGTCGCTCCTGCTGGAACACAACCGGAGGTGAAACGCGCGGCTAAACAGATAAACAGCGCTTTCTCCAGTCGAGAGCTAGCAAAGCCATCGCTGTGGTTTGACCACACAGCCTCCATGATGTGGCCTCTGCCTGGTTCTCTCTCCGAGAAGAACCCGCTTACTCCACACTCTCACACAGTAAGTGTGTATAAAATATGCAGATGCTCTGTGATGCCGTGAGTCCAGCAGTGATCGTTTTTTTCCGCACAACACCTGCTTGCCTCCGCCAGGAGGTTATGACTTGCCTGTATATTAGAAACATGATCCGTTTCACAGAAACGCTTACAGAATGACAAGCCGTCCGTCTCAGCCTCTGGGATCTGGGGTCTGGATTACAGACAGCATCCTCACGGGCAAAGCTACGATGCTAAAGATTACAGATCCATCTACAAGCTTCCCTAAACGTTGCAGGAAGAGACTCGCTGCTGATCTTCTTTTCAGGGGGCGCCAATCATTTTGAACCCAGGTTCTGTGTGGATTGTGTTAAGACTACACAACTGCACTTTTTCCTCATACGCACAAAACGTCATGAGCTAGGAGCGATATTTTGAACATTAAGCGGTCAAACCTAACTGTCCACTTTAATAGGAACACCTGTATGCCAGCTCCTTCGTTAAATTCTAATCAGCAAATGAATTAAAGTTCACATCAGACTGAAGGGGGATGTGATCTCAGTGACAGTGACTTGACGCAACCACAGCATGGACAGTTGGTAAAATGATTTGTAAAGGACCGTACACTTTTCCAGAAATCTTCAACTCTACAGTTAAACCTCAGAATCCTTCTCTTGGCTGACAAAGTGGAACTTTTTTAAGTTCAAGGTTTGACGTTCTGTGCGTTTTGAGGTGTTTTTTCTGTTCGGCATGGTTGTAGAGAGTGGTTATATACTTTACTGCGCACTTCCTGTCAGTTACTGCACACTTCCTGTCAGTTACTGTACTGCTAGTTCCCTTTCCCCATGTTTGATGTGAACATTACCGAAAGCGCTCGATCTGTTTCTGCACGATCTTCCGCGCTGCCACACGATTGGATAATTACGTGAACGAGTCGATACTGTACGTGAATGTATAGGTGTTCCTATTAAAGTGGACACAAGGGTGACAATAACTCTGAAGCTCATTGTATATTCATGTGCGGAGATGAAAAATTCTTTTAGTTAATGTTATTCACTCCCATGACTCAAACCTGAACTAAAACCTACACAGTGTTCTCTCTCTCTCTCACACACACACACACACACACACACACACACACACACACACACACACACACACACACACACTCTCTCTCTCTTGAGCTCAAAGCAGAAGCCTTGAAGTTCAGCCTCGGAGTTTATTTTCCCCAAAAGTCCCCTCTCTCTGGTCTTTGGCTCCATGACGAACCCCTGATAACAAAGCAGACAGCGAGAGGCGCTGATGTGTATCGGCCCTGACGCACTGCGAGCCACAGCCCTGAGTGTGTGTGTGTGTGTGTGTGTGTGTGTGTCACCGCAGACTGACTGTGCGGTTAATGGATGAGAAGCTGCAGGAAGTTTCCTACAGTTCAGCAGAAAGCACCATAATGGCACAGATTTCCCCGAGAGCTCACGGCTGGAGAATAATTTGGACAGTAATGCCTTTGCAGTTATTCTGGCTCTGCGCTGGAACTCGTTACTTGAATGAGTTTTGTATTCAGTGTATGAATACATCACAACTTTTGTGACAATATTTTGCCAAGACATCAATTATCTTCTCAGTGGAATTATTCTGGTTAATATAATGGTTTTGATGTTTTTACTACAGCTGTATTCTTCAGTCTGGAGTCATTTGTTGTGGTTTTGCTTTATAGTTAAACTTTTATGCTGCTTTGTACACATTTAAAAAGAAAATGTGTCTGTAATCAATAAAAAATATAATTGGTGATCAATTTGTCACACCCTGTCATCTTTTGTTCCTAACTATTATTTGTTCTTATTTATTTTCCATTGTTAACACTGTTTTTATGATCAGTGTCTGTTTTCCCTCTTTCAACACTTCTATCACTAAAAATAAATTTATTTCATTTTCTCTCTCGTAATGTAATGTTTCTACTACTCTCTAAGATGTGGTTCGAGACAGTTCACGTATAAAATGATTTTTAAAAAAAAATCATTACTCATTACATAAATTAGTACATTAAAAGTGAATTACTATTAATGAACACAGCTTCAGTTCTGATTTTTCATTATTACAGAAGTTCCCTTTGAAAAAGGGAGGCAAAGTGGTGGCTCAAGTGGTTAAGGCTCTGGGTCGTTGATCGGCGGATCGGGGTTCAAACCCCAGCACCACCAAGCTCCACTGTTGGGCAGTTGAGCAAGGCCCTTAACCCTCTCTGCTCCAGGGGCGCTGTATCATAGCTGCCCCTGCACTCTGACCCCAACTTCCTCAGCTGGGATATGCGAAGAAAAGAATTCCACTATGCTGTAATGTATGTGTGGCGATAATAAAGGCTTCATGCTCCCACTTCTTCTTCTTCAAAGGAGGTGTGGCCTTTGGGTGTGTCAGTTCAAGAATTGCACAAAGGAGCTGGTGTACAGGTGTTCCTGTTAAAGTGGCCAGTTCGCATAATGTTCAAAATATCTCTCCTAGCTTATGCCGTCTTGTGCATATGTGGACATTGCGCAGTTTTATCTTAACACAATATTCACAATCTGCACAAAATCTGGGTTCAGAATGATTAGAACCTGGGTGTGTCAGTACAAGCTAAGGAGGTGTGGCCTCTGGGTGTCAGCTCAAGTGAAGGAGACGTGGCCTTTGGGTGTGGCAGTTTAAGCGAAAGAGGCGTGGCCTCTGGGTGTGGCAGTTTAAGTGAAAGAGGCATGGCCTCTGGGTGTGGTAGTTTAAGTGAAAGAGGCGTGGCCTCTGGGTGTGGCAGTTTAAGTGAAGAAGGCGTGCCTCTGGGTGTGGCAGTTTAAGTGAAAGAGGCGTGGCCTCTGGGTTTGGCAGTTTAAATGAAGGAGACGTGACCTCTGGGTGTGGCAGTTTAAGTGAAAGAGGAATGGCCTCTGGGTGTGGCAGTTTAAGTGAAGAAGGCATGGTCTCTGGGTGTGGCAGTTCAAGTAAAGGAGGCATGGACTATGGGTGTGTCAGTTCAAAAGAAATAGGCGTGGCCTCTGGGTGTGAGAGTTCAAGTGAAGAAGAGTAGCCTCTGGGTGTGGCTGTTCAAGTAAAGGAGGCATGGCCTCTGGGTGTGGCAGTTCAAGTGAAGAAGGTGTGGCCTCTGTGCCTGTCAGTTCAGATAAGGAAAGCATGGCCTCACACAAAAACTAAAAACACACAACTACTTTTGACAACAAAGCAAAGAAAAACTGAAATTTCCATTCTTGGCAGATGTTCCTTTCTACTCGGTGCCATAATGGCCGATGAAAATGTTGACCATACACTAGCGCACTATGCGGCCTCTCTGCCTCTGCCAGTAATCCATCACCGGACTCGCACACTTTGATCGCTGCATATGCCGTTGTGGCATCTTTCTGTCTGGGGCCTGATAAAAAAATATACACACTCAGACCGAAAACGCAGGTGGACGCTGTGCCTCGCACCTCGTCTGTCCGCCAGCCCATCCATCATACTTTCACAGAACATCACACACTCTACAGCACACACAAATCCGTGTGCACTGGATCTGTCAGGATGATGGAGTGGCTCACGCGGCCCCCAGCAAACAGGACACAAGCAGGAAAAGTCAATAAAGCTTCATTTTGCTCTATTAATAGCTATCTGACTTCCAAAGTCCTCTTCTGTGGCCACTCATAAGAGGACACTGTGGACCAGGAGAAGTTGTGTACTTTCAGCTCACTATGGAAGGAACTCTTCACGCCACAGCACTAACACTCATAATAATGATCGGCAGACTATGCTAATGTATGCTATACTAACTGCGCCCATCAGCTATTAAAGGCAAAATCTTTATCTAACGACTTCCTCTTTCAGTCTCTGCAGATAATTAGGAATAATTATGCGATTTGAGTCGAGGTGCAAATGGAGTCAGGTCTAAGAGCGGAGGAAAAATGCGTGTGTGTGTGTGTGTGTGTGTGTGTGTGTGTGTGTGTGTGTGTGTGTGTGTGTGTGTGTGTGTGTGTTTGGGAACTTTCAAAAGGTGCCTCTGAATGAGAGAATAACGTTTTTAAAAGCACGTCTGAATCTCTCTTGCCGTCTTAATGGATGTTCCAGTAGTTTATCAGCACGAGAGAAGCGCTGGATGAACCCACGGAAAACCAAAGGATCAAGTAAACAGAAGAGAAGAGAACTAAACAGAAACAAACAAATGAAGACATTAAATCTGAAGCTGCTTATGGGCAGATAGCACACAAACAAACGCACAAAAATTACATCTCATTAGCGAGGTTACTCAGTAATGAGAGTCTTCAGTGGGGTTGATGTCAGGGTTCTGTGTAGGACACTCGAGTTCATCCACTCTCCAACCAAAGGATCAAGTAAACAGAAGAGAAACAATTTGAACAGAAACCCCAAGCAAGAGAACACATTAAATCTGAAGCTGCTTATAACCAGATAGCACACAAACAATACACACATATACACACCCACACTACATATTTACACATTACATTATATACATTTTATATGCATTATATATGTACACCCATCAGCCATAACATTATGACCACCTGACTAATATTGTGTCGGTTCCCCTTTTGCTGCCAAAACAGCCCTGACCCGTCGAGCCATGGACTCCACTAGATCCCTGAAGGTGTGCTGTGGGATCTGGCACCAAGATGTTAGCAGCAGATCCTTTAAGTCCTGTAAGTCCTGTAAGTTGTGAGGTGGGGCCTCCATGGATCAGACTTGTTTGTCCAGCACATCCCACAGACGCTGGATTGGATTGAGATCTGGGGAATTTGGAGGCAACACCTCAAACTGGTTGTTGTGGTCATCAAACCATTCCTGAACCATTTTTGCTTTGTGGCATGGCGCATTACACCCGGCCATCCACGTGATGTAAAAGAAAATGTGATTCATCAGACCAGGCCACCTTCTTCCATTGCTCCGCGGTCCAGTTCTGATGCTCACATGCCCATTGTTGGCACCTTCAGTGGTGCACACAGGTCAGCACAGGCACCCTGACCGGTCTGCGGCTATGCGGCTCCATACGCAACAAACTGGCCACACGGGCCACTTAAACATTTGGTGAAATCAAATCTAAAAAAAAAACAACAACAGTAGAACTCACGGCTATGTTGAATAGTGAAAGTAAGAGCATTTCCACACATACAATGTGAAGGGAACTCAAGGAACTTCAATTTGCTAGGGAGCATAAAGATTGGACTCTGGAGCAGTGGAAGAAGGTCAAGTGGTCTGATGAGTTCAGATTTACCCTGTTCCAGAGTGATGGGAGCATCAGGGTAAGAAGAGAGGCGGATGAAGTGATGCACCCATCATATCTAGTGCCTACTGTACAAGCCTGTGGGGGCAGTGCTATAATCTGGGGTTGCTGCAGTTGGTCAGGTCTAGGTTCAAAAATGTTATGTGCCCAAAAAATGAGGTCAGCTGACTACCTGAATACACTGAATGACCAGGTTATTCCATCAATGTATTTTTTCTTCCCTGATGGCATGGGCATATTCCAAATTGACAATGCCAGAATTTGGTCCAGACCTTAACCCCATTGAGAATCTTTGGGATGTGCTGGAGAAGACTGAACAGCGGTCCGACTCTCCCATCATTAATAGAAGATCTTGGCAAAAAATTCATGCAACTCTGGACGGGAATAAATGTTGTGACTTTGCAGAAGCTTATCAAAACAATCCCACGGCGAATGTGTGCTGTAATCAAAGCTAAAGGCGGTCCAATGAAATATTAGTGTCTGTGACTTTTTTCTTGGACAGGCAGTGTACATACAGAGAGAGAGAGAGAGAGAGAGAGAGAGAGAGAGAGAGAGAGAGAGACACACACACAAAAATATTGTTCACTAATGAGAGTGTTCACTGGGGTTGAGGTCAGGGCTCAGTGCAGGACACGCGAGTTCTTCTCTGCTATTCATCTCTGAAGTCTCAGTGTTCATAAAAACAGTAGGTCAGAAATATCCAGATGACCTGCCGTTTCTGCTGACATTTTGCAGTATGGAGCCCATTTCTAAACCCATTTCTGCTCTCTGAGATGCTCCAAGTACTTGTTCATAAGCAGCTCAGATTCTGTGTAAGGTTTTCCGAGAACAGAGGGAAAAACATGTCTAAAACACAGTGAAAGCCAACAGAGTCCTGACTCGTTTTATATCAGACTCACAGCCAGAAAATAATTCTGATAATAGTAAATAGTTTATACCGATTGAAAATGGCTGATAAGTCGGAGGGGAAACGGGGTTGTTAACACCAGGGTTGACAACATTTTAAGGTTCAAAGAAGAAGAAAAAACAATTGTGGTTACTCTGACTTCGTAGGTCAAATGATTGCAATTGCGATAATGGCAGTGATGGTCAGGTGTCCACATACCTTTGGCCTTGTATTCTGGACCTGTGTTTGTGTTCTCTTTCTTGAATCTCAAGAAAGATAAATAGAAGCGACTAATTCATGGCGATCTGAATGAACTTTCTCGTCTGACTGAACGAGACGTGTAATAACGTGTTCAGTAGAAACTTTGGTCTCCGATTTGTTTTCTCTGTTGGACTCTGAGTGCGAGTTGTTTGGACCCTGATGCCCAGTAACATGGCCCTGTTAGAAAACACGCCCCGTGATATCACTTTTAACGAGGTTGGATGGGAGGTGGGATTGGAATATTTCAGGGCAGATGCGGGATGTGAATTGACGTCATTAAAGTTGGCTCAGTGTTTTAAGAGGCTATTCATTCTGCGAGGATGTGGCTCTGGGTTTAAAAAAAGAAAGAAAAAAGCATAAAAACTGGGGTATTGGTAGCATTAGAAGAATTATAATAACGGATAATGTGTTTATTTTATGTTATTTTCCTTTTAAAAGCATCCTTGTTCTTAAACAAGCTTCCTCTCAGTGTCCTCTTTAATAATTTGGACACTTGGCTGAGATTGTTGTTGTGAAACAGTGGTGTAGCCAGGAATGCATTTGAGATGAGTGTGAGATGCTCGTGTACCTTGTTGTAGGAGTAGGAGGGGGTCTCCCTTCCCTCTATCCAGGACATCTTCCATACACACTGCGTACGCAGAGCCTCTGCCATTGTGAAGGATCCGTCTCACCCCTCCCACAGGCAGGTCAAGCCCCTGAGGCTCCTCAGCATCAGGACCCACACTACAAGGTTCTGCAGCAGCTTTTCTTTCGCCAAGCTGTCAGAGCCCTGAACACCCTGGTGCCACCCATCATCTTGCTCCCACCTCCTTAAATGAGCACTACAGTAAGTGTGACATTAATGGTCACTCAATGGACATTGACACGCACTTGCACTCAGCCACTTTACTGTGCATTTTTTTACCCTGACATTTTCTCCCTAATTTGTTCTTAGCTGATTTCCACCCACAAGCTAGTTCTCCCAAATTGTTACATTACAACACCTACCATCTGGTGCTAAAGTCCACCGAGCGGCC
This sequence comes from Hemibagrus guttatus, assembly GCA_033459395.1. Classification (NCBI taxonomy): domain Eukaryota; kingdom Metazoa; phylum Chordata; class Actinopteri; order Siluriformes; family Bagridae; genus Hemibagrus; species Hemibagrus guttatus. The sequence goes on along the minus strand of JAUCMX010000009.1, from coordinate 28,278,453 downwards.
ACTGCTGGGCCCCTGAGCAAGGCACTTAACCCTCGATTTCTCAGGTGTATAAAATGAGATGAAATGTTAGTCACTCTGGGCGTCTGCTAAATGACGTAAATGTAAATGCTAAGGTGTGCTTTCTTTTGATCCACACCGTTTCTTGCTGCATTACAGGGCAGAGTAACACATTCCGAAGAAAGCGATTTTGAATGGCTTGTGATGTGGACGCTTTTCTGTTTTTACTCAGACGCCACCTTAATTTTTCCCTTCTTGCATTCAATCAGCTATTATTTTATACCTCTGAGCTCAGAGTAGCTTTCAAACAGAAATCATAAAAATCCCAGGCCCTGATTGGTTAATCCTCGATCAGCCGGTAGCCAATAATAACCGATTCGACACACAGGTCTTTACTAACGTAATTCCCGAGCAGCTCTTACACAAAACCATGTCATTTAACACGAATAAAATGAGGAACTCTGAAAGATCCAAAACGTTCAGTGACCTCAGGTAACACCAGTACTATTCAAGAGCATCGCGAGAAAATGTAACTCATAACTGAAGCACTTTTTTAATTTATATTTTTTAAGGAGGATCGTTTATTAAAGAACACTAAAGAAGCACCTCTGGCTGCACGCTCACCCGTTGTACTGCGAGCAGCCACTTGTAGAGCTGAAGTAGATTTTTGGGTCATGAAGCAACGTGAATGAGAATTTATTCGGCGAGAGCGCCGAGGTGTTCAGCTTGTGCCGATTATTTTACGCCTACTTCGATGTTTCAAATCCTTATTTTTTGACAGGTGCATCTTTTCGAAACATCCGTGAAGAGCACTTCATGATTGGGGAAAAAAAACAAAACAAACAAAAACAAAGCCAGATTAAGTGGGAGAATAAAATGGAAATTTCATCAGACTCAGAGAGATGAAGTAACAGGAAATCGGCTCCTTTTACGCCTCCACTCGGTTAGCACTTCTTCCTAACAAATAATCAGGGGTGCAAATAAAACCCAGGTGTCTTTATAAGGGAGCTGAATCAGAGAGGCAGATAAACTCGGCGTGATATCAGGTACAAACCCTACACCCGGGTAAAACTCATTTCAGTTTTACTTCTTGAGGAAGGTGCAGTTTGTTCAGGATTGTGACGAGCTAAAACCGAAGACAGACGTTTGCTGAGGTAATAGCACTTCCTGTAGAATACTCCATTCTGATTAGTCAGAATTCATTCATTTGCTTTGTTAAATTTTAGAATGTAAGAGAATCTGTAAAATGTCTGTAACCACTGTGATCTTTCTCTTTCATAACCCTCTGGCTCATGTTTGCTCCGAGCATCCCGCGTCTCCTAATGACTATCACCTGTTATTGACTCGATTAGCACGCTAATGGCCGTGTTCTGTCTTTTCAACCCGGCTGTTCTCAGACGGAATGGTGCGTGAGAAATGTAAATCGTTGCAAATGAAAAAATACACTCCGTGTAATCTTGCGTAGCCGCGTTAGCACGTGGAGACTCCGATCCTCCTGACCCCGGGCTTCCGCCTGCAGCAAGTTTGCACAATGCTGATGGCAGTTTGTGTTTTCTTTGTTTACAGCTCATCTCTATTTATGTTTCTCGCAGTTTCTGTTGACTTTTTTTGACAGAATCATCCATCTGGACATCCATTACGGATGATGTATAAACCCAAATATCTGCCATTACATATAAATCCCTTGTTAAACTGCAGGGACCTCGAGCTCTACATTTGCATGTATTTTCCCCAGCTAACCAAAGAGGAAATTTGTATGTTTGTTTATATGCATCCATCCATCCATCCATCCATCCATCCATCCACCCCCAGACAAATACAGAGAGAATCAGACAAAGTAAACACGTGAAACAATATAGGCAGCTTCCTCCAGTGCTTTTTTTAAATGATGTTAAATAAACTCATGCAGCCAGTCGAGAATTGGATACTTTGCAGTTTCATTAAAGGCTTCGTGTGTCCCCACTAAAAAACTGTAATGTCGGCAATGCACAAAACAACCTCATTACCAACAAGAGGGAGTGGGGGAAAAGCAACAAAAACAAGCAAGACTGAGCTCCATTAGTTCACACTTTTCCTCTGCCCAGATATATAAAATAATGAGACAGACAGAGAGAGACCGACTGACACGGACAAAGGGACTGATAGAGACAGGACAACAGAATAGAGAGAGAGAGAGAGAGAGAGAGAGAGAGAGAGAGAGAGAGAGTGAGAGACTGACATAGAGACAGACAGACTCAGAGATACACTAAGTGACACCGATGCAAAGTCTGACAGATCAACTGAAAGAAAGACAAAACAGACAAACACAGCATACATGTAGGAGACAAACATACAGACAGACAGGAATATGGAGAGAAAGACAGACATCCAAATAAATTGTTGAAAAGACAGGCTGGCAGACAAACAGACAAATTAAAATGTTGACAGACAGAAAGACAGATAGAGAGAAAGGCAAGAAGGCTAGCCAAAAACAATAATATGAACAGAAAGATAGACACAGTAACAGACACAGCAACAGACAAAGCAACAGACAGCCAGAGATTGTTTTAGATGAAATCTAAGCAGTCGGGAACTGAAATCTTGAGTGACAGACAGACAGACAGACAGACAGACAGACAGACAAACAGACAAACAGACAGGAATTGTTTCTTTATTTGTAGACATAATAAATAGTGGTAACTGAGTGGTAACTCTTTTGGAAACACAGTGTAATTGAATGACTCACTGCACAAAGTAAAATAAGCTGGAGTTAAAATGTTAAAGTGCCGAGTCACATGACCGATCAGAACGCAGACTGCAGGGGACTGCCCTCATTTAGAAGGAAGAATGGCAGCGTCTGTGTTCTGGCAGAGCAGCCAGTCGGATCTGTATAACGGAGCAGGAGCACGGTGTTTCCCCCGCTGCGTATGATGAGGGGTTTGACAAAGACATTTGTCTACAATACCTCCAAAAAGTCTCTGCCTTCCGCCTATGCTCTCTCGAGTGGACAGAAAAGCCACTGGGGCTAAATTTGGATAAATCTGCCAACATGTATGACAAAGGTGTTACGTCTACACCGAGACGCTTTATCAACCTGGTTCTGAGCACGGCATCGTTACATAACAGCCGTGTGACAGCAACTCCGGGCGAACGAAACTTTCAACAGTTTCGGTAATAAATATGCTACATTATTTACTATATAATAAAAAATACATGTGCTCGGAGCAGTTTCAGGCTGAGTGGTCACAAAATAAATAAATAAAATAAAAGCGATTGATTTAGCGCAGCTTTTATTCATGCTAAAAAGGAAAAAAAGAGCATCTGACCAGCCACACAAGGTTATGCAACCACCCACGCATCACCACCCCACCCAGAGCAATTCATATACACTTTAAACTGGAGTAAAGTTAGCGAAGGCATGACTGGGGTCAGTGTGCTCGATGATCTAGACACGGGTGCGGAAAAAGAAATGCAGTATCTGGCGTAAAAAATCGACACGAGAGTCCAAAAAGCCCAGGAGTGCGTGAAAGCTTAATTTTTCATTATTAACAATGGATTGAAACAAGATTAATCCAAGCTATCACTGCTTAACACGTCCTCACAGTGGACGTGCCGGACCTCTGAACGATGGCAGTGTGCTTTCAGAGCGGAGCTGGATATAAATAATCAGGTTTCTATACTTTTTTTTTTTTTTTTTTTAAAGAGAAAAGTAAATTTTCCCTTTTTATCCATTTTACAGCTTGTCGGGATGTAAAACTGAGTAAGGACAGAATCAGGATGGTGCTAAAGTTAATGCTCTGTATCGGCCCAATCGTCACAGATTGCACCCTTTTGATCGATTTTCCTTCTAATGGAAAATTTCAGTCTCACTGGAGCATAATTTAGTGACTTCAGGACTTGAAGTCATGACTTGTAGCACAACTTGGACTTAAAAGCTTAAAACTTGTTTATTTGTTTAATTGTTTATTTGTGTTATTGAGTTGTCAATCAAACACTTTAGAGCTCAAGCTAACAAATCTGTAATTGGTTCCGGATGTCATAGAAAGCTTCTGTCTCGCAGCTTATGATTCATAACTCGGACTTCATTGCTTATGACACTCAATTTGATTCAGACTTTAGTTAAGTGATTATGATTCAATTTTATTCAGACTTCAATTAGAACTTCAGTGCTTATGACTCTCAATTTGATTCAATGCTTAAGACTCAATTCTATTAAATGCTCACAACTCACAATTTCATTCAGATTTCAATCTGAACTTCAATGCTTACAACTCTCAATTTGTTTCATACTTTAAATTGAACTTCACTGTTTTCAACTCAATTTGATTCATGGCTCATGACTCACAATTTGATCCAGACTTTAACTTGAACTTCAGCGCTTATGACTCTCAATTTGATTCAATGCTTAAGTCTCAATTTGATTCAGGGCTTATGACTCTCAATTTGATCCAGACTTCAAGTTGAACTTCAATGCTTACGACTCAATTTGATTCAATGTTTAGAACTCTCAATCTGCTGCAATGCACACAACTAACGATTTGATTCAGACTTTAAGTTAAACTTCAATGCCTACAATTCAATTTGATTCAAGTTTTAAGCCTCACAATTTGATTCAGACTTTAACTTGAACTTCGGCACTTATAAATCACAACTCAACTTGTACTTCAATGCTTATGATTCTCAATTTGATTCAATGCTTTCGACTGAATTTGATTCATTTTAATACTTGTGACAAAAAACACCAGTTGGACTTCCAAGACTCTCACCTCTGGACACAGCAGTAGTATCTAGCTGTGCTTTAGCTGACTCATAAATGTGCTACGTCTCACCAGTAGGTGTGTGTCAGACCTAAGGGACGATTTGAATCAGCACAGCTACCAACACAGCTACAAACATAGGCTACAGGCTTGCTGAATTGGTGTGTAATCGAACAAGATCCAGCAGCATCAGCCTCGTGTGCTCTAACTCAATTCCTCCATGATGCATTTCTGTTTTAAGAAGAGAGCTGAATGTCTTCTGGTGAAGTTCTGCTGCTCCTCAGCTCTCGGGGCCCATGTTGACTCGACCCGTTTGTCAGCTAATGAACTTCACCTGAGCTAATAAAGTAACGCAAACGCTTTGAAGGCAGTGACAGGGATTTATACAATAGTAACGAACCGAAAAATTCAATACAAAGGAATGCAGAGCTGGAATGATTGTGCTGCATTTATTGCCTATTGCAAACACACAGTGCCATCTTGTGTGAAAAAATACAACTGCACATGTTCACATTAAGCTTTTTCTCTTTTTTCACCAGCTCTGGAAATCCTTTGATCAATGCATTTGCAATTAGCGTTAGGTTCAAACAGAGATCTGACAAAATAAAATGCACCGGGGGGGGGGGGGGGGGGGGGGGGTGACGAAGTAGAGCTGTTCTGTTCATTTTGTACTCTGTCCTAGAAACTTGTGTTAGCTTAGAGTTGGTTAAACCTTCAACTTAAGGAAACATGTAGTCGGGTCTCCAACAGAGTACAGACTGTTTGTTCCCCTTTTAATTTTGGAACCTTGGAGAATTAAAGCTCTAAAAATCCAAATTTCAGTTTGAACTTCAGTGTTTATGACTCTCAATTTGATTAAATGCCTATGACTCAATTTGATTCAATGCTTGAGACTCAATTTAATTCAGGGCTTATGACTCTCAATTTGATTCAATACTTAAGACTCAATTTGATTCAGACCTTACTTGAACTTCAGTGCCTATGACTCAATTTGATTCAATACTTAAGGCTTAAGACTCAATTTGATTCAGTGCTTATGACTCACAATTTGATTCAGACTTTACTTGAACTTCAGTGCCTATGACTCAATTTGATTCAATACTTAAGGCTCAATTTGATTCAATGATTAAGACTCAATTTGATTCAGGGCTTATGACTCTCAAATTGATTCAATGCATACGACTCAATTTGATTCAATAAGACTCAATTTGATTGATTGATTGATTGATTCATTCATTCATTGTCTACTGCTTATCCGATCTATACTCGGGTCACGGGGAGTCTGTGCCTATCTCAGGCGTCATTGGGCATCAAGGCAGGATACACCCTGGACGGAGTGCCAACCCATCGCGGGGCACACACACACTCTCATTTACTCACGCAATCACACACTACGGACAATTTAGAGATGCCAATCGACCTACCATGCATGTCTTTGGACCGGGGGAGGAAACCAGAATACCCGGAGGAAACCCCCGAGGCACGGGAAGAACATGCAAACTCCACACACACATGGCGGAGGGAATCGAACCCCCAACCCTGGAGGTGTGAGACAAACGTGCTAACCATGCCCCCTCAATTTGATTCAATAAGACTCAATTTGATTCAAGACTTAAGACTCACAATTTGATACAGACTTTAACTTGAACTTCAATGCCTACGACTCTATTTGATTCATGGCTTATGACTCACAATTTGATTCAGACATTAAAGGGAAAAACATTCACTCTAAAAACATCATTAATTATTATAAATGTGAATAAAATTCTTTTTTTTCCCCCAGCCACACATTATTCTATTTTCAGTTTCCTGCGTAATTCCGCCTGACTCCCTCCTGTTATCATCAGGACTATTTCACTGAGCTCTCGCCACTTTTATAAACAAGATAAGAGAATTATGAATGGTCGAGATGTGATTAAAAGAAAAAGGAAAGGTGGTCTGTATCGAATTGGATGATCTAAAGACATCTCGGCTTTGTTGCTTTTTTAATAAAGACCGATTTTAGACACCATAAAACCCCTTGCCTTTGAAACTATCGATTTTTCATTAAGCAGATTTTCAATGACATCATCGCTCAAGAGCACAACTTTTGGTCATCCTTGGATTTGAACTCACAACCCTCTGATCTGTAGTCCCACATCTTAACCACTTCCCTGGTTTTCGTTTATTTGGAAATTACGATCAGAGCCCTGTAGTGAGTCAGTCAAGCTTCAGGCAACGAGAGAAGATTGCGTCGTACCTTCTGGTGGATCTTCACGCAGGTACGGTGGTAGGTCGTCGCTGTTGGGATCGGCGGGTGATGTAGCGCTCTCATCCATTACGTCCATCTCACCGCTGTCGGTGCTTGGGCCCTGCGGGAGGATCAGTCACCACAACCGTCATTACGCCATTACTACAACACGTTACATTTAGTACTGATGTTAGTGAGAATAGTGACGATATTAACCGGAGAAGACCTTGGTAACCCAGTTTCTCATGAAATAAGACGTTAATGCACTAATTCTTCTATTTTTCCATCTTCTCGAAGTATTGATCCAATACTGACATCCTCTTAACACCCTAATGACTCAACTGACTTTAAGCGAAATTCTCCTGCCACGTTATTGACCTCCTTTAACAAAAGATTTGTGTTTGTGTGCAAGATCCGTATCGGGTCAATACGTCAAATCTCATCAGATCAGATACCGATCTAGCGTTTAAGGACAGTGACTGAGCCGATATCATGCATTGGGGAACACACACCATCACACCTAAGTGTAATTCACCACAGACAATCCGTCTACCTGCATGGTTTCAGCCCGTGGGATTTAACTGGAAAGAAACCAAGATGAACTCCATGTAGATGGTAACCTGAGCTCAGGATCACACCAGACCCTCCTGAAGCTGTGAGGTGAGATAGCAACACTACCAGTTGTACCACTCAGTATTAGATTAGAATAGATTTCTATTTATTGTGGCTTGAGAACTGATTGCGTTTCCCTAACAGGAAGTGCTGAAGTATTTCAGCCAACAGTGTGTGAGATACACCACACCCCAGCTGTATAGAAGCAAACTTCTCAAACTAGCTAAATATGAACCACAAAGAGTTTAGCGAGAGCCTACTGTAGAGGATGTCTGTAGACTTTACCGAAGACGCTACAGCAAATACTGAGATGCTGTGCGGTGTTGGAGTCAGCCAAGATCAAGCAGCGGCGGCGGCGGCACAGACGGTGGGAGGAATAGGACTCCATTTTAATGTCCAATTAAATTCACTTTAAACATTATGCTACTAGATCAGATAATATTATTTGCTGTTAGTGATGGACACAGGTACTGAGATTAAAAGAAAAACAAACCTGTCCCCCCTCATCAGCTTGAATTTGACACATTTCAGCAGTCAAGATCAGTCAAGTCAACAGCCTCAAGCATTCTTCTCTGAAAATATGCCATCTTGCACAAATTCCACCTCCTTTATGAAATAAACACATTCCTGTCTATGTATTCTCCAGCATGGGAGCGTTGCGAAAGAGAAAACTGTCTGGAGAGAAAAAAAAAACTCACCCAAAAACCAAACCACAGCCAAAAAAAAAGGATCATTTGCTTTTAACAAGCTGCTACTGTAGAGCAAGAACCCTTGTGGGCGGGCCTTACATGTTCATTCACATCCCGCGCATTCATTTTATTGGTCCAAACCAGGACTTGTACATGATGAGTCACTGTGATAATGGTATCGTTTTCCCAGACTTTAAAACTATTTGTCTAGATATACTTTGGAATTTGTGCACAGAGTACTTCAATAATCCCCCAAGGGCAAATTTGGCACAAGATTCACAACACAAGGGCAACAAAAAGAGCTGGGAATGAACACAAGAGCTCACAAAATATCCGAGATAAAGAGTGTATAGATTTCTGTACAGATTAAGTGCACGCAAAAATAAATGTAGAGTGGTTATAATTAAACTCACATAAAAATATGTGTGTGTGTGTGTGTGTGTGTGTGTGTGCAATGACTGTGCAATAACACGAACAGACAAAGCTCTCAAACACTAACACTGAGTTTTTTGGGACAGTTTTTTTTTTCTGGAGATAAGTGTGTGTTAGATGCATCACACACACACACACACACACCCAGATAAAGAAATGTGTCTGAACATGCCTTCATGCTGAGAGAGCACGCTTTAAGCAAAGGAGGCATAGTATCATTAATGTTTTAACATTATTCATTTTCTTGCTTTCTTTTCTTTTAAAGGATGACACAGTCTTGGGGAACAAACAGTTACTCATCAATGCTGGTCTATTTGACATGTCAGGGAAAGCATCATAACATCTGAACGCAATGTCTAACATAAATATATGAATATATATACACATTTTCTTTAACTGGACGTACAGACGTATTCCCGTATACCCAGGAAAAAGCCTGATCCCCTTGCTTTTGGAGATTATATCACAAGCTGTGTCCCAAATACAGCCCAGCACCCTACAAAAGTGCACTCCGTTACCCAAAGAGTAAGCCATTCTTCCAAGTGCACTTCATTTCTAAGAGGAAGGCATGTGTGAATTGAACCCATTGTGTCAGAATGGTAATACGATATCCTTCTGCATACATCCTAGAGCAACAAACAAGACGGAACAAAAATAGCATCGCGTATTTTCACTAAATCTGTACTTTATGGGATTCAATGGAAAATGTTAATGATGGCTAGATATAAATACGAGTTTCGATAACGTCGCAAAGCCTCGTAAATGCGAACAAAAACAATTCCTCAGACTCACCTTCATAACTGAAGTCACAGGGAATGATTAGGGTTTTTTTAACGTCTCTATAACAGAAACAAAATGAAGGACGTGCAAGAATTATAACATAAAAATAAGCAACTGCACAAAATATTACCTAAGCCCTTCTACCTATGTTTTGCAGCTGACTGTAACAGGAAGTGACGTTTAGGATGTTTACGGAATTATGAATTATAAAGATTTTTCTTGTCGCTAGAGGGCACCAAACTACTAACTACTATTAAATACAGACACTTCTTTACTTTTATTTATTATCATTTTTACTACTTAGATTTGTTTAA
>JAUCMX010000009.1:28198663-28266163 GCA_033459395.1 Hemibagrus guttatus | reverse complement strand
GCTGGAAAATGATTCAAATTGTTGTTCAACTTAAAAAACAAATCTGTCATGAATAAAACATTTCAGTCAAAAAAATAATTTATTTATTTCATTTGTGTTTCTGTCTGTTTGGATGACATGATCGACTTCCTGGAGTTTGTTGCAGCTGTGCATCTTGTTTTAAGAGGAAACCTGAAGGAGCTGCTCTTTGCTTTGACGTATTTTTAATACAGTTATTCAAAGTTGCTCTGAATAAAAGCATCTGGCAGATGAATAGTAAAGTTGAGATGTTGTGATGATTTATTGACTTACGCTTTCAAGTCATTTGCAAGCTGAAGAAGAAGAACACGGACATGATCCCTGATGAAGTGTGTGACAGGATATTTGAGCAAGTGGACCTGAATAAAGATGGTAACTTGTCAGTATGATAAATCCACCATTATTAGAAAAAAAATCCATAACTTGGTAACAAATAACATTACAATTATGCTAAACTAGACAAATATTCTCATGAGAATTCTGATAAGCTTCTGGAAGATAAAAGCAATTCTCTTTATTTATATAGTAAAGTTTCCCCATTTTTAAGTGCACTATTTAATCCCCACTTCTATGAAATAATTACATTTTAAACATCATGTTACAGTGGAACCTCGGCATAAGAATGCCCTCCTTTATGAAGTACATAGCATTTTCGGCATACAAACGAACTAAACCGAACGCCGGCTAAGTTGCGCGTACGTCCGGGAGCCATTCAAAACTTGTTAGTGTCAGTCAAGTCAAGCGAAGCCAACCGAAGAGAGTTTACGAATTTTACACATTTATTGTCAGTCAGTGAAAGCTGTGTGAAAGAGTCAACCCACGATACCTGCATTGTCTTCGGCATGCGTTCAAAAGCTAGGTGATTTTTGGAGTGTTTTTTTATTGACAGATCGGTGGCGTGGGCGGTCTGTTCTATTTTTAGCCCAAGCTTGGTGGCACGACTTCCTGTGAGGAGCCTTGACATGGAATGCTTGGCTTGGGTCAGTTCTTTGTAAGCAGCCATACAGTTTACATACGCTTCATATTGGTCATATTACTCATGTTTTTGGGCGGCTGGAACGGATTATCTGCATTTACATTATTTCTGATGGACATAATAAGTTTCACCTTAAGAACTCGCCTCCAGAACCAATTAAATTCCTTTGCTGAGGTTCCACTGTACAAGGTTGTACGGTTTTTAATACATCTATAGTGTTATTTCTTATTAAAATTCACTTATGGTGAAGTTTAAATATGTTTATAAATATATTTGCATGCTTCAGGGGGTTTCTTCTGGGTGCTCCGGTTTCCTCCCCCAGTCCAAATACATGTATTGAAGACTGACCAGCATCTTAAACTGTCTGTTGTGTGTGTGAATGGGTGCGTGAGTGTGTGTGGGGTTGGATCATTGTAAAGGGTGTCCCCTGTCTTCTGGAATGGACACCAGTTTCCCCCTTTTGTAGGATAAGTGCTACAGGTGAAGAAAAAGGATGGATGGATGGATGGATGGAGACTCAGGGCACAAGGCAGAATAATGTCGTGCATGATGCATTAGCATTAGCCACACACAATTCCCAGAATAATTTCATTAGATTTTCAAAGTGACAATAACAATAAAAATAAAAATAATAGATAAATTATGAACTCAGGACAGGCATTTCTTCATCAGCAAAAAAAAAAAAAAACCTGGTAGTGCACACACACACACACACACACACACACACACACACACACACACACTGAGCTTCATATCCAGAAATGTTAGCAAATTATGCTAACAAAATCCCTAATAGACATTTATACACTGCAGTGGGAGTAGAGGCGCTCACACCGTTTGTTTTCAGTGGGATCCCAAGTTCCCTTGAAGAGCCTTCATGGATTTCACGATAATTTGATTTATGAGCCTCCATATGGCTGTCGAGCTGGAGCGTACTGAGATGCTGTGAGCGTAAAAATCGGTTACTTGTGTAACGTTAAAGGAGCATAAGGAACGGTTCCTCTGCTTCAGATCAGATATCACTGTCTGAGATTATGGTCGGGGCACAGAAGGACATCTGGCTCATGGACCTGCTCAAACTGGATGTGCAGGCCCGCAGCTGGTTCAGACACAACTGGAAGAAAAATAAATGACATCTTAGAGTTTAAACTGGCCATGACAATGCTTAAAAGTGAAGGTACAGTGGACAGACTGATCTAGGAGTCACATCCTCCTTCCCTGCTGGTGGTGGAAGAGGCATGAGGTCCAGTATCTGACTGGTGCATAGTTGTACGTTCTAAGTGTTGTGGTCCATATGTGACGCTGGCATAAACACAAAGTGTAGATGTCCAAACACAGTCGAATTAAAGCTATAAAGTTCTTCTGAAATGTTATGGAGATGGACTATTTCATCCGAATGAGTAGTAAGTAAAGCATGAATTCAAGTTGGGGGGGCAGGGTGGCTTAGTGGTTAGCACGTTTGCCTCACACCTCCAGGGTTGGAGGTTCGATTCCCGCCTCTTCCGTGTGTGTGGAGTTTGCATGTTCTCCCTGTGCCTCGGGGGTTTCCTCCAGGTACTCTGGTTTCCTCCCCCAATCCAAAGACATGCATGGTAGGTTGATTGGCATCTCTAAAATTGTCCGTATTGTGTGAGTGAATGAGAGTGTTTGTGTGCCCTGCGATGGGTTGGCACTCTGTCCAGGGTGTATCCTGCCTTGATGCCCAATGACGCCTGAGATATAGGCACCCCCGTGACCCGAGAATAGTTCGGATAAGCGGTAGACAATGAATGAATTCAAGTTCATTGAAGATATTTTTTTCAGTTTCTTTTAATACTTTAACCAAGTATATGGAGTATATAGATTTATCTAATTATACAGAAAGAGATGGTGTGACTGATCAAAATGACTTCATTACATTCATTCCAGTTCATTATTGTTTCCATAGTAACAGATCATTTATGGGGTTTTGTATGGTGATGCTGAGACATTTAAAATTTCTGTGGAAGGAGTCTACAGCATCAGCGAGTTTTGTGACAGTCATCTGGACAGATGAAATCTTCTCCACATTCTCTTCTTCTTTTTTTCTTTTTTTTTTTTTACAGAGACTAAAAAAACCAAGGCTGGCGAGAGAGCGACTCTTTATAGCTGCTATAATGTGAATGATAGCAGGAGCTTGTCTTGCTGATATTCCAGCATTTGTGGTAAACAATTGGAAAGTATGATGTCATTCTTTAAGACAAATCAGTGTGGTAGAAGAGGATCTTGTTGGGAAGAAGAAATCAACAATCACAACTTGAGAACTCTAAACAATCTTTTGTTATTATTTTCCAACACAGTTTTTAGGCTTGATGGTATCCTAAGCCTGTGACCTATTGAGCCAGTGTTAATGTATTCACTGATAGAGACTTTGAAGCACTCTTGTACATCACTCTGGATAAGAACATCTACCAAATGCCGGCAATGTATTTTTTTTAAATCAATAAATGTTCTTCTAACAAACTACTTCTTTCCACTTACAGAATGACCTGCAGAAGGATCCTAATTGGTCTGGATTCAAAAACATCTAGTCTGCTAAGAATATCTTGCAATCTCCAAGAGCATCAACCAAATCATCAGCTGATTGGCTTCTCCTTGCCGTCGTATAGGACTTTGGCTTCTCAGGAACTTCACTGGTAAGATCCTGAAAGTTACATCAGGTTATGACTGGTCATGACTGGTTATGACAGGGGGTCTCCTTCTCTTACTATAGACCCTTTTTGTGCAAACGTCACGATTACATTACAGCGCTAGCTGGAGGCACAACAAAAGGGAAAACTGGAGGCGGCCAATACAAACCAGTAGAGAGTCGGCTACACGAGGAATGCAAATGTCATCTTGTTGTGTTGTGTGACGGAATCGATGGAGTACAGACTCCAATTTGAAGTTTTATCTCATACCTACTGCCACTGCCGGACAAATAAAACGTGGTCAAACTCAATAAAACGAGTGGACTGGACAGAAACAATCATCAAAAAGGCTTGCATTTGCAGCGCACACTTCATATCAGATAAGGTTAAAGAAACTATTGTTTTTCATTGGGTATGGTTTATGTTTTGGTTTCATGTCTAAATATTTCTTATGCATGTCCACCTCATCAGAAATTGTGGAACAAGTTCAATGATTTCTCATGTAACACTAACTTTTTAACGTGTAAGTTAGCTAACTGGTAGCTAATGACCGGGGACTAAACAAAGGAAACTGTTTGTGTCATCTCCCTCTCTACAGTTACCAGAAGTGCTGGGTTTTTCTATCAGGTAGGTGTAGATGTCAGGTCACTCAACTGGAGGTCATCCTGTCACATCGTCCATCCACCAAGTGAGCGTGTATGGGTCGGCCAATCTGGTTCTGTCTGTTAAAGTTAATTTTTTCAAATAGCATTCACGACCCTGGACATAGTGTAATGCGTAGTAACCATGCTCGAATCAAGTCAACATATATGAGAAACATACCTACCCAGCCGTTAACACCGACTCAACCCAATCCAATGATCATGCTAATCCAGAACCCATGCAGCTAGGAGTTACGAGGCTATCTCCTGAAGAGAGATCACGATGGTTAATTCATAACCTGTGCTTCTACTGTGGAGAGGCAGGCCACCGCAATTCAGTATGCCCACTCAAAGCCCGGAGGAGCATCAATGATAACAGCCGGGTGAGTGTTGACAATCTTTCACTTCTAAACACCAAATCGCTCACTATTACAGTCCAGATTACTACTGAAAATGACTCTTTTGAATTCACAGCGCTGATTGACTCTGGTTCTGCATTGAATCTAATTCACCAAGATTCACCAACGACATTCAACATCCCCGTCCAACCCTGCAATCCTCCACTTAAGGTTAACACTGTTAACAACAAGCCTATTGGAGACGGCATCATCCAACAAACTCTGCCCCTGCAACTTCAAGTGGGACTATTTCATCAAGAAACCATCACATTCTACGTAATTAACTCTCCACGGCATGAAATCATCCTAGGGTACCCCTGGCTATCTGTTCACGACCCAGTCATCTCTTGGCATCATAGTGAGATCACACATTGGTCACAATTCTGTTTTTCCCACTGCCTGGACAACACAATTATCAAGCCATGCCTAACCACGAGTGTAGAGAGTCCTGAGTGTAAACCAGTCACCATCCCATCATGCTACCAAGAACTACAGGAGGTCTTCAGTAAGACCAAAGCTACCCAGCTACCACCTCATCGTCCCTGGGATTGTGCCATCGACCTCCTGCCCAATGCCATGCCTCCCAAGAGTAAGAGCTATCCTCTTTCACGTCCTGAGACCCAAGCCATGGAGGACTACATCGAGGAAGCCCTCAGTTCCGGTTTCATTCGTCCATCCACTTCCCCAGCAGCTGCAGGCTTCTTCTTCGTGGAAAAGAAGGATGGAGGACTTTGTCTGTGCATCGATTACAGAGGCTTGAATAATGTCTCAGTGAAATTTCGATACCCACTACCATTAGTACCTGCAGCACTTGAACAGCTCAGAGAAGCCAAGATCTACACTAAGTTAGATCTCAGGAGTGCCTACAACCTCATTAGAATTAAATAAGGTGATGAGTGGAAAACTGGCTTTCTGACCACTAGGTGGCACTATGAATACAGGGTTACGCCATATGGGCTAGCCAATGCACCTGCAGTCTTTCAGTCATTCATCAACAAGATCTTCAGAGACATCTTGAACAAGTATGTAGTTGCTTACATCGATGACATATTAATTTACTCCAAGTCAGAAGAGGAGCACTAGGTTCATGTCAGAACTGTACTCACCAGACTATTAGAAAATCAACTTTACGTGAAAGCAGAAAAATGTGAATTCCATGTCCAGCGAACTTCATTCCTGGGTTACAATGTCAGCTATCAAGGTGTGGAGATGGATAATTCCAAGATCTCAGCAGTTACTGAATGGCCACGACCCACCACAATTAAAGAACTTCAGCGTTTCCTGGGATTTGCTAATTTCTACCGACGCTTCATCCGCAACAGCATAACAGCAGTGCCACTGACATCCTTACTGAAAGGTAAACCTTCAAGATTAAAATGGACTGAAGATGCCACTCAAGCATTCGCTAACCTTAAGAACAGCTTCACGACTGCGCCCATCCTTAAACATCCAGATCCCAACCTACCATTCGTTGTAGAAGTTGATGCTTCTGATAGTGGAATAGGTGCAGTGCTCTCTCAGTGCAACGGACAACCAAGCAAGCTCTTCCCCTGTGCTTACTTCTCCAGAAAACTCACGGATGCTGAATGCAACTATGATGTGAGCAACAAGGAACTTCTGGCCATGAAAGCGGCAATCGAAGAATGGAGACACTGGCTGGAGGGCTCCACTCACCCCTTCCAGGTAATCACAGATCACAAGAATCTTGAATACATCAAGTGTGCCAAGAGACTAAACCCTCGCCAAGCACGCTGGTCATTATTCTTTACTAGATTCCAGTTCACTGTAACCTACCGTCCTGGCAGCAAGAACAGCAAGGCTGATGCACTATCCAGAAGACATGATCATCCACAAACAGAATTCAAACCCAAGTCTATCCTACCACCATCCATTATCATCGCACCAGTTACATGGGATTTGATGGACGAGATCCAGAGAGAACAGCAGAGAGAACCAACACCACCAGGTTGTCCTCCTAACAAACACTCTGTTCCCTCAAATCTTCGAATCCGAGTCATGCAATGGGTCCACACATCACTTTGCTCAGGTCATCCAGGTATTTCAAGAATACTTCATCTCACACAAAACTCATTCTGGTGGCCGTCCATGGTGAAGGATGTAGCAAACTACGTCAAGTCATGTTCAGTTTGTGCCCAGTCCAAGACACCCAAGGAACTACCGTCTGGTTTGTTACAACCCTTGCCCATACCCCAAAGACCTTGGTCACATCTCTCTATAGACTTCGTCATGGATCTGCCCCCATCAAACGGATTTACTACGATTCTGGTAATCATTGACCGCTTCTCTAAAGCCTGCCGGTTAATTCCTCTGAAGGGTCTGCCCACGGCCATGGAAACTGCTCAATCACTGTTCCATCATGTCTTTAGAGTCTATGGTATACCTGAAGACATCGTTTCTGACAGAGGAACACAATTCACATCACAAGTATGGAAAGCTTTCTGTAAGCAGCTGGACATCAACGTTAGTTTGACTTCAGGTTACCATCCTCAATCTAACGGGCAAGTGGAGAGGCTGAACCAAGAAATTGGCAGGTATCTCAGGTCATACTGTGGTCGTGAACAGCATAGTTGGTCTGAGTTTCTACCATGGGCAGAGTATGCACAGAATTCGTTAAGACATTCATCTACTGGTCTCACTCCGTTTCAATGCGTGCTAGGATACTAACCCCCCATGTTCCCGTGGTCTGGTGAACCTTCTCTGGTACCTGCAGTCGATGACTGGATTCGTTGTAGTGAGAGGGTGTGGGACAGTGCACATGTATGTCTGCAAAAGGCTGTCAGGAGATCCAGGCCAATAGACGACGTCGCCCACATCCTCCCTACCAACCTGGACAGAGGGTCTGGCTCTCCACACGGGACCTCAAGTTATGGCTACCCAGCAGGAAGCTGAGTCCAAAGTATGTAGGCCCATTCAAAATCTTGAGACAGATTAATGAGGTCACTTATCAGTTGGAGCTTCCTGCTAATTATCGTGTCTCTCCCTCCTTCCATGTTTCCCTCCTCAAACCGGTCCACCCGGATGCTGACCCCAACGTCGAGAACCAGGAGCCGCCTCCACCGCTGGACATTGACAGAACCTCGGCATATGCGGTAAGGGAGTTGTTGGACTCCAGACGGAGAGGGGGTCAGCTCCAATATTTGGTGGACTGGGAGGGATACGGACCTGAGGAGAGATCATGGGTAGCCGCTCACGACATCCTGAACCCATCACTGATCAAGGACTTTCATCGAGCCAGACCTGATCGTCCAGCACCGCGGCCACGGGGACGTCCTCATAGAGCGCCAGGAGTCGCTCCTAGGGGGGGATTCTGTAACGCCACACCAGCAAAGGGAGCCCTCTCCCGAGTACTGACTGTTTGCCGCTCCCTCTGCTTCATTGGTTACTTCCTGTTTGGTGGACATTTAAGCATGGCTATGCTCTCAGACAATCGCGAAGTATTGCCAGTTCACCTGCCTTACCGAGCGTTACCATTGCCATTGTTTTGCTATCTTGTGTATGACCATTGCCTGTTTGCTCCGTTTCTGCCTTTTGGATTGCCCATTGTCCTGTTGCTTGGATTGGACTGCCTTATTGTGTTTCTACCTCTGCCTGCCTCACGTTTATGTCTATTGTTTGTCGATTTGTATTTGTTTGCTATGGATTTCAGTAAACAACTGCATATGGATTCTAACGCCGCCTCCGCGCCCTTACACATAGTCAGATAAATTGGGATTTTGACCAGTCATTGTTTAAAAACAAACTAAGAAAACTTGATCACTACTGCTTGTAAAGCGGTCAGGGAAATCTAAGTTCTAAGAACAGAGGATTATACCTCAGCAGTCATTTTGGTTTGCCTTACAGATATATCACTACCTCTATCTCAACCTTACAAAGAGCTTTTTTGTTATAAAAAAAAGTGTGTGTCATTAATATGTATCCGGGCCTGGAACTCTTTCTGACACCGAACTACCTTTTTAACATAAACCAATGTACCTTTTATAGTTAAGTATAAACAATATTGTTATTACTGTTGCTCAGACAACTGCATCGATGTCTTATACTGCGTCACTAGGTCTTATTTGTATCCCATATTTCTTCTTAGGTAAGCGGTTTATTTAAGAAGAGGTAATAGCTTTAACCAGGGTTTCTTGATTTTAGCAAAAATCCCAGCCTATGTAATTGCATAAAAAATTAAACTAGCATGACCCTTAAAAGGAGAAAAATACTTTTCCTCATTTTTTTTCTCCAAGATACACACAAATTTATAATATCCAGATATGATGTACTCCATAATCCACATAAATCTTTGAAATATAACGAAACGGCTGGCAGAAATGTTTTCGATTACAATGAATTCAATTTAATTATTATTTCCTCTTGGCAGTTGCTGAGTAATTTTAATCTCAATAATTTTTAAGTTAGTGTAAAAACTGTGACTGTTGCAGTCTCGTCATTAATTGTTCTGCTCACTGATCTTCCACAAGCATGGGGCAGCATGGTCCTTTTCCCAATGGGCCTAATAGTGCATCATGCAGTTCTTATTTTGACCAATAGGTGCGGTAAAAACTCTATGCCCTACAAATGCTGCCCAGAATCTGAAAGCTTCAGCTTATATTTGTCAAATAGCAGTATGTATATATATTAATTCATAGGATTTTTTTTAACTGACAGGACAACACAAGAAAACACATTGTTTTTTATTATTATTTTTTATTTATTTTATTTATTTATTTTTTAATAGAAAAAATCTTTAACCAAGTGCTGCCACTGATGTCTCAGTTTATTCTTAGTTTGTTTCTGAAGCTGTTACCTAAAACAAAGCTTCTTGTATCGGGGCGGTTTGTGTTTTTAAAATAACTCGCCTAACTAAACCACATTTTCTGTGTTTTATCCTGCTGAATTTTAAGCCTAGTTCTTCTTTTGGCTGCATATACTTCAGCTCATATATCATTCTGTCATGACCTCTGTCAGGAACACAGCACAGAGCTAAACAGCCGTCTGCATGACACCAGACATGCTTTTATTCTTGCAATGTTTACTCAGGGTCGTTTATTTATTTATTTTACCTCGGAAAACTGCAGAGCTTAACTTTTATTATCATTAGCATGCTGTAGCTCACATAACCCACCTTCTTTTAAGGAAGTGCCTGCTTTCATGTTCCTTTAATGTCAAATTATTATTTGTTTGCAAGTTTAAATCTGTGAATTTATTCTGGACCCAGTTTGAGTGTCCAACATCAGTGCCTGACCTCACAAATGTGCTTCTAGAGGAACGGTCAAAAATTCCCATAAACACACTCCTAAACCTTGTGAATGCCTTCCCAGAAGAGTTGAAGCTGTTATAGCTACAAAGGGACAACTCCATATTACATTCATGTGCATGTAAAGGCAACCGTCCTAAAACTTTTGGCCTTTCCTTAGTTCCTTACACTGGAACTAAGGGGCCGAGCCCAACCCCTGAAAAACAACACCTGAATTCAATGATTTGGAGGGGTGTCCCAAAACTTTTGCCAATATAGTGCTGTTTGCCTGGCAAATGTGCTGAAATTGTCAATTTCTGTAAAGTTCATCATTTACTTGTCCCACAACATTTCTCTGTGTGTGCTCTGCATTTAACTGCCATCAATATGAAAACTCTTTCTCGAGCTTTCATGGATTTTTGCGCCATCATGAGGCATCTTATATATTCGTTTAGAAAGTTTTGTTTTACTCCACTGTGTGTGAGTGGAATTGACATTTTCACTCTCAGAGCCGGCCACGTTAAACTTTTTCCCATGTCTCTCTAGAGAATATTACAGTTGAACATTAGTGATAAAACCCTAGTGCTTTACTGTCGCACTGAGTGAACCTGCTGGTCTGTAAACCTCACACTGCCTCGTCCTCATCCATATATAAACCTTCAGTTGTGACTCAGTAATATGCGCTGCTGCAGCCACTGAGAATGGAGGAGGTGTTTCTAAGTTTAGTGAAGAAGAATGTGACCTATGGGACAATTGCAGTGACACCAAAACGCTGGTCACATGACTGAGTGGTGACAGGGAATCCTAATAGAAAGGGCTTGCTTGTTTGCTTAAGGTTAAATGTGTGTGTGTGTGTGTGTGTGTGTGTGTGTGTGTGTGTAATGTGGGTGTGCTCTGGGCCTCTAAAGCCCCTTAAACAGACACTAGGTGTGGTTAGGTCAAAGATCACAAATGTAAGGGAGAGAAAAAATGGCATATGTTTGACCCTTTGCAGTTTTCTTTCCTAGTGAAAGGTCATGAAAAATGTGGCTTACAGTTTGAATTATGTACGGGAAATTTTTTAGCTAGCTCCAGGTTTTAAATTTGCGCACTTGGCTTGGCATTTTAATTGAATGTTAATATTTGTTTATTTATTTTCATTTTTTAATCACTAAATTTTTTTCCATTATTGTCTTTGTTTAGTCTTTCTGTGTGATAGGAAAATATCAGCGAGAATCAAGGGGAAGGTGTACAGGACAGTGGTGAGAGCGGCCATGCTGTATGGTTTAGAGACAGTGTCACTGAGGAAGAGACAGGAGTCAGAGCTAGAGGTAGCAGAGCTGAAGATGTTGAGGTTCTCTTTGGGAGTGACAAGATTGGACAGGATTAGGAACGAGTACATCAGAGGGACAGCTCATGTTGGACGTTTGGGGGACAAAGTTAGGGAGGCCAGATTAAGATGGTTTGGACATGTTCAGAGGAGGGAGAGTGAGTATATTGGTAGGAGAATGTTGGACATGGAGCTGCCAGGCAGGAGGCAAAGAGGAAGGCCAAAGAGGAGGTATATGGATGGAATTAATGAGGATATGAAGCTTTCCCATACTCTCCATTACTCTGGACTGTTGACCCCAAGTACTTAAACTCCTGTACCTTCTTCACCTCTTCACCCTGTAACCTTACTGTTCCACTTCCCTCCCTTTCATTCACACACATGTACTCAGTCTTACTACAACTGACTTTCATTCATTCATTCATTCATTCATTCATTGTCTGCCGCTTATCCGATCTACACTCGGGTCACGGGGAGCCTCAGGCGTCATAGGGCATCAAGGCAGGATACACCCTGGACGGAGTGCCAACCCATCGCAGGGCACACACACACACACTCTCATTCACTCACACAATCACACACTACGGACAATTTAGAGATGCCAATCAACCTACAATGCATGTCTTTGGACTGGGGGAGGAAACCGGAGTACCCGGAGGAAACCCCCGAGGCACAGGAAGAACATGCAAACTCCACACACACATGGCGGAGGCGGGAATCAAACCCCCAACCCTGGAGGTGTGAGGCAAACATGCTAACCACTAAGCCACCGTGCCCCCCTCTGACTTTCATACACTAAATAATTTAATGTCATTAATTAAAAAAAAAAAAACTATGAATGTGACTCTCGTGAATCGGTCATATGTCAAGTACATAACTTGACCTTAAGGAATACTGTAACCTCTTTATTTACACCTTCACAGGTATACTAAGATAATAAAGATACTAAAGGTGTACCATTGAGGGTTTCAACACAGTGACATGGAACAGTACTGGTTAGTACCATTTTTTTTTTTGAGGAACTATAGGCAACAAGGATGTATAGACATGTATAGACAATTTAGTCTATAATTTTGAAAACTATTAGATTCCTGAAATTCAGGAAAAAGAACTCTCCTTGACTAAATAAATATGAGAACACTAAAGTGTGTGTATGAGTTTATGTCCTCATATAGTGTACTACTTTCCCAGCTCCAAACTGTCTCACTTTGTCATTTGTAAGGCGATTGTTTCCTGTGTGCGAGTCTCCCCCATATGCTCTGGAGAAAATAGACCTGGCTTGCCGGCACACCCATTGTACCCGTGTTGAAAAATTTCCTTTGAAGGCCTGCTGGCCGAGGTCGCACTTGTACCCGTGTTGGAATGCCCGAACCATCAACAGTCATCAGACAAACGGCCAAATCACCATTATGACCATTGCCCATTGTTTTATTTATAGCAGATACCGGCATGCCATTCTCTACCGCTGCTCTGTCCACCTCTTTTTTTGTAGGGCTGCTTGTCCTACAGGGCAATAAATTACCTTCTAATATTAAATGCCCACGGACAGCCGCTGTTGTGGGACGGATTCCAGAATTCCTGGAGCACCGAGGACAGTCTACCTTTGCGCACGCAGTTGTGTGGCTGGGGTGCATTGTGTCCTAAAAAGGCGTGAGGTCCAGCGGCTGTGCGATGGCTGGGCTGTGTGGTCAGGGTTTAAATAGAGGGAGGAGGTGAACCACAGGCTCACTCTCTCTCTGATTCAAAATCCTCTCTCTCAAGGGAGTCGGCGTTCCAGGCCTCTTCGTCTAAGTCTCCTAGGTGAGTCTGTGAGATGAGTCTTATTATGCTGATAGTTATGTCGAACCAGGTACGATGGATACGTGAGTGCGTATACGTGGATTAACAAGACAACTTTTGTGTAAACTGTTGACACACTTGAATACAAAAAATGTATATAATCCAGCTTGTTTAAAAAATTTTAAATTGTCATCTGAAAATAATTGTGAACTGCTAATTAGATTAGAGGCTCAATTCCTCTCACTTGCAACTACACATTTATTTATTACATTGCAGTAACTGTATAATTAATAGGAGTTAACTGAATTATAGGAATTTCTGGATAATATGCTTTAGGATGAATTTCTGAATGATGTTAAATGACTGAATTTGTTCAGTTTTAGTAGTGAAACGTCAGACTGTCATATGAAGTCAGGTTGACAGCAAGGTTGACATTCTTATCAAACAGGACAAAAGTCTGCTTTCTTAATGAAACAAAGCAAACTAATTAAGTTACTGTTAATTACAGTTATGTAAAAATTACAAATTGTGTGTGCGTGTGTGTGTGTGTGTGTTACACTGACAGTGTGAGTAATCATGTGTGACGAGGAAGAGACCACAGCTCTGGTGTGTGATAATGGCTCAGGCCTGGTGAAGGCAGGGTTTGCCGGAGACGACGCTCCCCGAGCTGTGTTTCCCTCCATCGTGGGCCGTCCTCGCCACCAGGTAATCCTGTTCACACACTCTCACACACTCTAGCACATTCTAAGTGGTTGTTAGCGTTGTCTGCCTAGGCTTTAACAGAGTACTGAAGGGATGATGTATTTCACTCCAGTTCCCTCAATAGGCCTTTGGATTAATGCAGAAAATAAGCTCGGTGCCCAACAAACGTTTCTGATTCTTACACATTTTATTCATCAAGATGCTTCTAAAAGTATCTAATACTTCTAAAAGTATGCACAAGCTCTTTTTTTTGTTGAAAAAAGTTTTGACAAGAATTGAGCAGCCGTGAAGCAGCCAACCGGCTTTTGTCTTCCTTCTAGGGTGTGATGGTGGGTATGGGTCAGAAAGACAGCTACGTAGGAGACGAGGCACAGAGCAAGAGAGGCATCCTCACCCTCAAATATCCCATCGAGCATGGCATCATCACCAACTGGGACGACATGGAGAAGGTACGAGACTCTGTAATGGAGATGCTGTGTGACAGAGCTGCATGATCAAAGCAGTGCATCATGAATCCTGCTGAATAATAACCAGTGATAATAACCGAGTTCTGATGAACTTTAGATCTGGCACCACACCTTTTACAACGAGCTGCGTGTGGCTCCTGAGGAACACCCCGTCCTCCTGACTGAAGCTCCACTCAACCCCAAAGCCAACAGGGAGAAGATGACTCAGGTGAGTGATTCAGAACAGCACCCATGTCTCTTTTTATTTACATAATAAAAAGCAAGCGAATATTGCGAGACAGAGGAGTGAGGAGTGATGATGAAGCTCCCAGTAAACTCCAGGAGTTCCTAGTAAAAAATAATCATCTGTGGATCTCAAAGAAGGGACACAAATCCTTCTTAGTGTTACTGACTTTTTTCTGAGACTGATGCTACTTAAGACTTGTTTGTAAGGCATTTATACCACAGTAGGATAAAATTCTCCAATCTGATTGGTCAGAAGTTGTTGAGTATTTTTCCATAACAGCATTTCATATTAATTACAGGTTTATATTATTACACTTCATCTAATAAGTTACAGTTTCTATAGCAACAGCTTACACAGAGACTTCTATGGCAGACAAGCTACATAATCTAATACATAGATTTATAATAAGAAATATATTAAGATGCAGAAAAATACAGAAATTATATAATAAACTGTTTTGAGTTTATGGTTATGGAAGGAGTCTCCAGTGTCAGCACTGTCAACAAGAGCTAGTTAGCTTCAGAGTTAAAATTGTATGTGTCAAGAGTCTGAAGAGGAAATAACTGCAGCTGTATAGCAGCTATAGTGTAAGTGATAACAAGGGCTAACTGTTGTGGGTAACTGTAAATGGATAAAAAGTTTGACCTGTCTTTTTTTCTTAAACAAAAAAACGCAATGGTCGGCAAATTTTATATTTTACGTAAGTATATTAGTCAGCAAGTGAAATATATAATAACAGGTGAATTCTCCCCCCTGTTCTTATTTGTCAACAGTAATAAAAATACACACGAAAAATTTCATCAGATGGATTCTACCCTGACGAATTAGCTGCAAATTGCTACGTCACTTTTGCTGAGCAGATTCTATAGGCTTGTTGTTAGTTTAGCTGCAGAATAAAACACTTTGGAAAAATTTGTCGAAAGCTGATTGATACAACAGAAATTGTTGTATATGAACACTGACCTAACATACTAGGTGGATGTTAGCCACTCTGATGCCTCTGATGGACATAACTGTGTTTTTGTTAAACACCTAAAGGGCAGCAGAGGTCTCTGTGATTACAAACTTTAACATTTAGACCAGTCTCACATTTGTTCTTCTTACCTGTTACTCATTGCATGAGCTTTTGATTCCAGATCATGTTTGAGACCTTCAACGTTCCCGCTATGTACGTGGCCATCCAGGCCGTGCTGTCCCTCTACGCCTCGGGCCGTACCACAGGTCAGAACACGACTCCACACCAAACTTCTCTTCTCTCTGACATTAAACCTTCCTGATGAATAGCTTATATTTGAAATGATGGATTTGGGCTGGAATATTCCTTTAATAATTCAGTCGAATCTTCTAACTTGTCATGAGAAGAAGTTGATGAAGAACTTTACAGTAGACTTTAAGGAACAGCACTGGACTTTACACAGTGCAGTGCATGACTCTCTGAGGCTGTACACAATACTTTATTTTAAACATGCTTCACTAGACATATGTTTGGACAGAATAAAAAATGCCCTAAAGACCAATCTCCAGTGGAATTTATTTCCCTAAAGAATTTGCTTTATAGCAGAATTATGGCAGGTCCTTATTATAAACACACCAAAATAGAAATAAAAAAAATGAAATAATAAAAAGAAAATGTAATATATTGTGCCTCCATGACAAAAATTATTTTTGTGTGTATATTTATGTTGTATCATATTAGTGGAATTGATTTAGAATAAAACAAACAAACAAACAAACAAACAAACAAACAAACAAATAAATAAATAAATAAATAAATAATAGAAAATAACAATTATTATTATTATTATTATTATTATTATTATTATTATTATTATTATTATTATTATTATTATTCAGCTAAATTCTCAGGATAATATATGTTCTCTCTCTCTCTCTCTCTCTCTCTCTCTCTCTCTCTGTGTGTGTGTGTGTGTATACAGGCATCGTTCTGGATGCTGGTGATGGTGTGACCCACAACGTGCCGGTGTATGAGGGTTACGCTCTTCCTCATGCCATCATGAGGCTGGATCTGGCCGGCAGAGACCTCACTGACTACCTCATGAAGATCCTCACTGAGAGAGGCTACTCCTTCGTCACTACAGGTGCTGTTTACACACTGTATACACACACACACACACACACACACACACACACACACACATCCCAAACCTTCACCCATTAGATCCAAGCTGATGTAATTTAGCCTTTATAAAGCCTATAATGAGGTTTGGATAAAAAAAGAAATAAATCAATAGTTCATTATAAAATATTACTGTACAACTATGTGGATATGAGGAATATTAGTAGCTCTGTCTTCATTACATTCACTGATAATGCATGTACACTATTATGCTTCGTCCAGAAACGTCGAAGTTATCTTTGCTTGCTCTCCTCCACAGCTGAGAGAGAGATTGTGCGTGACATTAAGGAGAAGCTGTGCTACGTGGCCCTGGACTTTGAGAACGAGATGGCCACGGCCGCCTCCTCTTCCTCTCTGGAGAAATCCTATGAGCTGCCAGACGGTCAAGTCATCACCATCGGCAACGAGCGCTTCCGCTGCCCCGAGACGCTCTTCCAGCCTTCGTTCATTGGTCCGTGTGACACCACACACACACACACACACACACACACACACACACACACACACACACACACCACAGACACTAACATAACTTTTTGAAAAATACCGTTGACTTTTTCCAGATTTTCCACATGGCCTGCAAAAATGAATAGATTCCATATATTTATAAGATTCAGCAGAGAAAATGAAGCCATGTGGATAGAGTTTTCTGTCTGAAAAATCTTGTAATGCCAATGTAAAATTGGTCTTTGTGTTAAAAAACACAATAAAAGCGAGTGCATGCTGACAGCGAATTATATAACACGTGAACAGGATGAATCTATATTATCAGGCCGTCATTATACGCCCTGTAGCACTCTTTTACTCTCAGAGGGATCACTGACATACAGGCAGAATATTCACACACACACACACACACACACACACACACACACACACACAGCCTGAACTCAGAAGATGAAAAATTCACATCATTAATAATTCTCAATCATCTTCCTGGACCCAGTGTCTGCAGTGTGATTAGAGTCCCAGTGTAGGCATGTACACAGGCTGGTCTCATGTGATGAGAATCACACACACACACACACACACACACACACACACACATACACTGTAAAAATTCCATCTGAGATTCCATATGTTCTTATGGGAAGCACGGACATTATAATTAATAAAATATAATAATAATAATCTTATTAAATCTAAACATACTATACATACCTACATTACCTACATTCATTGTGGAATATTCAGTATACAGTACATACTCTGTTTTTCCATCACTGTTCTGCTGACTAAAAGAGCTCTATTTTTCCGCCTCAAGCAAGTACGAAGGGTTTTTTCTCCACCATAAAAGCACTTAAATGGGCACATAGCCGTAGACTCGTGCCAGCCGTCTCAGCAGGACAGGACAGGACAGATCCGGGTGACAGATCGCCTTTTGTTGGCAGTTCGTTCACAGCGGTGCCGTAGAAGCAGAGCTCTCGGGATCTATTTAAGGGTCATACGTTATCTGGTCTTCCTGAACCCAAACATCAATCTTTGTCAGCTCAGGCGAGAGCTCTGGAGGTGTGCTCATTTCCTCCTTAATTAACACTTCTTTTGTAGCTTTGATGAAGGAACGCGAGTGTTTTGTGAAAGCCAATGCGGTAGTTATATGAAGTCAGAGGACTGGGATTTTTTCTTCTTTTTTTCATTTAAAATTGGAAATAAGCAGAATGTTTTAAGCAATTATAATGAGTATTTTTACAGAACTGCATGCGTTTAACCCTGTAAAACATACATTCTACACTTTAGATTTGGCTTCATATATTCACACACTCGCACACCGTCCCTCCACTGTGTATCTGTAGGCATGGAGTCGGCCGGCATCCATGAAACCACCTACAACGGAATCATGAAGTGCGACATCGACATCCGTAAGGACCTGTACGCCAACAACGTGCTGTCCGGCGGCACCACC
The DNA here is from genome assembly GCA_033459395.1 of Hemibagrus guttatus. Lineage (NCBI taxonomy): Eukaryota > Metazoa > Chordata > Actinopteri > Siluriformes > Bagridae > Hemibagrus > Hemibagrus guttatus. The sequence continues at coordinate 28,247,720 of JAUCMX010000009.1, read as the reverse complement.
ATGTACCCAGGTATCGGTGACAGGATGCAGAAGGAGATCACAGCCCTCGCTCCAAGCACCATGAAGATCAAGGTAAGACCTACGGCTCTAATCATGAGCAACAATTAGTGGGCTATACACTGATCATGTATAACATCCTGAGCAGTGAGAGGTGAAGTGAATAAGACTGAGTATCTCCTCATCATGGCACCTGTTAGTGGGTGGGATATATTAGGCAGCAAGTGAACATTTTGTCCTCAAAGTTGATGTGTTAGAAGCAGGAAAAATGGACAAGCGTAAGGATTTGAGCGAGTTTGATGAAGGGCCAAATTGTGATGGCTAGACCACTGGATCAGAACATCTCCAAAACTGCAGCTCTTGTGGGGTGTTCCCGGTCTGCAGTGGTCAGTATCTATCAAAAGTGGTCCAAGGAAGGAACAGTGGTGAACCGGAGACAGGGTCATGGGCGGCCGAGGCTTTTTTTTATATATTTTTATGTTTTTTATAAAATCATTTTTATTAAATTCCATTTTAAGCTTATCTTCCCAAACAAACACAAACATGCTCAAAGATGCTCAAGTTTCTGATGCTACCCCTGTGCAGATGATCGCCCCTCCTGAGAGGAAGTACTCCGTGTGGATCGGTGGCTCCATCTTGGCTTCACTCTCCACCTTCCAGCAGATGTGGATCAGCAAGGACGAGTACGACGAGGCCGGACCCTCTATCGTCCACAGGAAGTGCTTCTAAACATCCTGTCCCTTCTGGTCAATTCTCCTGGACTCTGTCTCGTGTCTTTCCTCCGGGCTCTTATTCAGGAATCCACAAAGTGCTGTTTCGTGTTCAGTGGAAGTGCATATGTTCAAAATCCATGTAGTACATTGCTCAATAAATGTATTTTGTGTGTTTTGGACCACGTTGTGAGCATGTCTAGCGTTCTTGCATTAGACGTTTCAGAAGCTCGGACAAAATATCCAGCATATCAGTGTCCTGAAAAAATAGCATCCTAAACTTTTTTCATTTTTACCGAATACAGTATAACTAGGATTTATTTATTATTTATATTGGCAAATAAGCGCTAGAATATTTAACATGAAGCCCATATTCACAGCGTACTGTGTAACATTCAGCCCTGAGGCTGCAGATTTTTTACAAATAATTAAATAGTTTTTATTAAACAAAAAAACCCAAAAAGGATTAAAAACAATGCTTTCAAGCAAAAATTTATCAACAAAAACATACTTGGTTTGGATTTTTCAGTTAAAGTGCTTTTAATGCTTGAAATATTGCAAAAAAGGAATCAAGGAAACCTTTCTTACCGGAATATTCCTGCATTATTTTGCACAGAAATAAATGCCGTGTGTAAATGGATTTTATCAGAGGCAGACAGGAAAGGGCATTTCCTTGACCAAAGTCATGTGACCTTTCGCATCATCTCTGCATATGCAGATTATCTGAGATGATGAGAAGATGGAGAATATTAATAACGAGTGAGCTGTGGATTCTGTCTCCAATTAGAGAAAACATCTACAGGGTCTATGATGCAGGCTACTGATCAGTTTATATTGGAAAGTTTCAAATAAGCTTGTTTTTGCAGCAGTAAATAACATAAATTACACATTACTGCTGAAAGTCTGAAGTCTATTATAACCAGGGTTAATACCAGTATTGTGTAAAATGCATGTTTAAATAATTAGACCCACCTTAAAAAAATTATATGTCTCATTAATATCGCTTAAAAATAATTGTGCTTAGGAAAAAAAATTATTCAGCTTCCAGATGGCTGCTATAATAATAATAATAATAATAATAATAATAATAATAATAATAATAATTATTATTATTATTATTATTATTATTATTATTATTAATTTATTTATTTTTTTATCTCTGTGTATTTTTTTGACGTAAGTGTCATTATTATATAATCCTGACCTGATGATTTTCAATGAAGACCACTGGATGGCAGACTACTGCAGCTTTTAACACACCGGATCGAGCATAAACATCAGTCACTTAACAATCAACAGAGCATTTTATACACCTGACTGTAAATTTTATGATTAATAATGGTCAGAACTAAATAACCAGCGAACTTGGATGACTCGAGTCTTTTAGAGCCAGTGTGTGGTGATCAGTGTGTCTAGTAAATAAATTCAATGAATATAATAAAAAAAAACCCATTTATGTTAAGCATAAAATAAATGAATGATTCATATAAGATAATATATTAATAAGGAACTGGGTAAAGCAAGGAACTGGAGCTTAAAGTAAAATATTATTTTGATTATAAATAATATGAAATTAAATCTAATTGGCTCTAAACAAATGTAAATTAATGATGAATACATAAAAGATTTTTCAATAAATAGTTACATAAATAAATAACATGTCAAATTTGAGAAAAAGTTAAAGTATTATTTCTTTCTTTCTTTCTTTCTTTCTTTCTTTATTTCTTTCTTTCTTTATTTATTTAATTTAATTTTTTCCATTTCAGAATGGTGTAACTGTTGCTTTGTGTAAATCCCATTCAAATGGTTTATTGCATTTTATTCCATTTACATATTTAAAGCCCAGATTTTCGAGGCTGAGCCCTGATGTACAGAGTGATGTTGCCAAAAATAGAGAAAAAAATTTGACACATAAAAGAACAGAACACATTAAAATCAGCAAATAAATCGTGACCAGCGTTGAAGCTGGGTTTCAGTCTCCACCCGGGTGTTTTTGTAGGCAAAACTCCTCAGAACATACTGTACATCAGAGAAACAAGGTCAGCGCAATGTAGGCCAGCAGCATAGCTGCCATTCTGTGGGCAAACTTAAACACAGAACTCACTCTCTCTCTCTCTCTCTCTCTCTCTCTCTCTCTCTCTCTCTCATGCACACTGAGGGAGACAGCATCCTTTTTAGATATCTCACAGGTCAAAATAAGGAGAACAATGACCCAATGCTGTTGTGATGAGGGATGATGTTTTCTAGTTTTATCTAACGTTTAGAAATGTTTTCAGCTGACACTTTTTGTTCTTTAAAATCTGGAAGAAAGTGTCTTTACACAGCGTGGTCGTAGTGGCAGTGTTGCCTGATACAAATCTCTGTTTGAAAAGGATTCCATCTTGTTTCAGAGAGACACATTTGTCAAGGAGTGAAAACACTTTCCAGCCTGACAGATTCAGCATTGATGGGGAGATACGGTATTCACATACACACCACATTTCTGCTTCAGATGATCCTTCTCACCTCCATCACCTGTAATACTACACACACCTTCAAGACCTACATTTCCAGCTCTGGCATGTTGTGAATAATAAGTTTCTGTCCCGCTTTTGTCTCAAATCTCTTACGTCCTGTCTGACACTGACAAATCTCGGTGAAGGTAATGATTGTGAGACGTCTGAGTGATGTAGGGAGAAGCGACAAACAGAGAAGGAAGCAGGAGGAATAAGGGAACGAGGGCAAAGAGAGATCCACAGGAGGATCAGACCGAGCTCAGAGCGATTGCCAGTGGGCCAGGAACGTCAAGAGAGGATGTACACCAAGCAACAGTAAGAAAGAAAAAAAAAAGCAGTGGGATGTGAGCAGCTGGTGTCTGGTGTATGAGTGCTGCTTAATAATCAGCAGCTCTTCATTTTTATTAATAGATCACAATCATCCCAGGTCGAATATAAACCAGGTGAAGTCGGTTAACTAACAGAAGCAAACACCAGAAGTGTATTTTAGGTCCCTTTCCCCTTCAGTGAATTGTTTTTTTCTGACATTTTATTTGTGTTTTGTCTGATGACTGCTTTATCTAAAAATAAATAAAATAAAATAAAAAATAAAACAAACAAACAAATAAATAAAGATTAAAATAAAATTAAAAAACATAAATGTTTGGTTTTCACCGAACTCTTTAGAAGAGCTAGAATCCTGGTTTGCGAGACGACAAAGTCGCTTGAGAAGCAGTAGCTATGAGTGAACTGATGATTGGTAATAAATGTGGGCGTGGTCTGATCATGGAGATCAATGAGTACTAGGAGAACCCAGTGAAGACAAGAGAGAGTGGAAGAGATGAACACAAATTGCCTGATATTGATATTATAGCACTCAGATTATTCATTGAGAGGGAGGAGGGGGATATGAAGTCCAGAAAGAAAATCTGGAGCATATATAAACAGCACACACACACACACACACACACACACACACACACACACACACACACACATAGTATAGGATACAGCTAACTCTCACAGTATCTGGGCATCACTCCCTCCAGCACCGCTGAGTGCTCCCTCACTCCTTTCCTCAATCCCTCCCTCTCTCTCTCTCTCTCTCTCTCTCTCTCTCTCTCTCTCCCACCCTCCCTCACTCCCTTGCTCTCTCTCCTCACACAGACCCTGCTGTTCGCACCCAGTTGTGCTTGGATTTGTGGACTTTGCGCTGCTTGTCAACGCTGAGATGCCGTTACTGAGCGTGTGAAAGTGCCTGCAGCTGTAGGTGAGTGCTGCTCTTTTTCTCCTCTATTACTGTCACTACCTTCCTTTCTAGGTCTTGTTCGGTTTCATAGCAAATCACTACCACGAAGACTCGCAGTATTGTCTTGGTGCCTGCACTTGGAGGTGTTCATTCATCCCTTAGGCTCTTTGCTGGACTGATTGTGGAGCAGCTTGTGTACTTTTCTTCATATGTAGTTTGTGAAGCTACAAAAACTTGCCCTCTTTCTGCCAGTGACAAATTGCAACGATGCAAAAGTCTAGCGCATTTTCTCATACATCTATATAATAACTTTATACAGCTGTGGCAATATGCAGTATCAATTTCTGGGTCTTTTAGTTTCTCTTTTTTTTTTTACTGATTCATTATATCAGATGTACAATAATAATCAATATGGAAGCTTTTTAAAATAATAATAATAATAATAATAATAATAATAATAATAATAATAATAATAATAATAACTCTAGTATAAATGAGTAGTATAAAATACAGTGTTAAACTCTAGCTGTGTTAGTTTTCTGCATTTGCCTTCTCTTTAAAATATTTAAACAGACTGGTTTTATATTAATCTGAAAATGTAGTAAGGGCTTTCTTTTCTTTTCTTTTTTTTTTTTTTTTTTAATTTTGAGTCTGTAAAGTTTTGTTTTGTTTTTCATATAGTTTATTGCAACCAAATCATTTTTATCCATTATTGCCTTCAGTGCAATGCAAAGGAGCGTCTGGATTCTAGAGAAAATAAAAAATCAGATTAAACTCTAATTTGTCACTTTTTTTAAAAGGTTTTCAGTTGACTATCATTGTGGATCCTCCTATATTTTTTCTTTAAAATCTTATGAAGCATGATCTGGACCTGGTGTATTAACTGTAGAGTAGGTCAGTGATCTTTTCGTGCTCGGAAAGCTCATTATTTGTTTTTAATCCTGGTGTAAATTGTGTTTTTGGAGTCTGTGGATCTATAGCTTGCCTTATTTACTTTCTTCTCCTTAGGGACTCAGGGGGAAATGAGCATCCTGCTTTGCTGAGGATGTGCAGACTAATTTAATACCAATTCAGTGATACTGCAAGATAAATTGCTTAAATCGCAGATAAGGTTTTTAATCTGCTTACACGGCACAACCCATTGAGAAAGCTTTTAAGGAGGTATTTATTTACCTTTATTTATCCAGCTTTTTGTTGGTCTGTTATTACTGCTGCTTGATTTAACATGAGTTCACCATTTTTATTATTTCTAAAGCTTTTATAAAGCATCGTAAAGGTATATAACGCATCATCAAGGATTATTATGTGTTAGTGCAGTGTTTATGTGGCAATTAAAATAATCAGATCGTTAGACTCTCAGTAAGTAACCTAGATTTTTATTTTTTTTAATTGATCAACCCAGCTATATACTGTTTATTATTAAACCAGTGAGTGTAATTAACACCACGAGTGTATTTAACACTGTACGTCTCAGTTACAGATTTTATTTATTTATTTATTACAGGGATTATTGCTGTACTGATTTCTGATGATATCGCCCTCATTCCTCAAAGCTGTAAAAACAGTAAAAAGTTTTGATTCTGATTGATCAGAACGAGTTCCTTCATTTTCTTTAAAAATCTACTCAGACAGCTGTTTCTGTCTGCAAGGCAAAGCACACGTTCTTACATCATCACAAACCCAAACCGAGAACACAACATGACTCACCGTATCTTCTGTTTTTGTATTATTTTGGTGCTATTATGCTCAGTAAGGCGTCTGACCTCTCCTGTGTCCCACGTTTCTCTGTCTGCCATGTGGAAACGAATGATATCATCATCATCATCATCATCATCATCATCATCATCATCATCATCATCATCATCGTCAGTTAATGCACACACACAGGTTTCTTTACTGAGAACGATCTGCATTCAGAATTCACAGGAAAAGCGGCACAATTCCCAATCAAATGAATTCACACCACCTCCTAGCAGTAGTCTCGGGTTCAGTAACTCTAGTGCTGACACTGCAGACTTCTTCCTTAAACAATTCAAACCTCTCCTTATGGAAAATGTCTCCACGTTCCGTAAAAGTTTTCTTCTGTTAAATAACAACATCTTTACTTGCTTGTGTTTATTAATAGGCTTAGGCAACATGTCCTTCTGAGCTGTTACTATAGAAACAAAACAGAAAAAAACCTTTAGAATGACTACATTAAAAGAAAGCTGGGATTTTTAATTACAGCTGGCATTACTGTAAAAAAATTAAATTAAATTAAAACCTCAGTCATGCTGTGGTATGGTTACTATTATTTCTATTGCTTGGAATATAAACAAAAATGCTAACTGTAACGTTGGAGAGACGACGCCTGAAGCGGGGATCAAACCCGGATCGCTGTGGTAGTCACGAGCAGACTCACAAGCAGGATAATTTAAGAGCGCTGCTTTATTTTCATAACTAAAACATAAACCTGGAAACATAACGGTGTCTGACCGAACAACAAACAAACAACAACAATGACTGACAAAGACGGATACAAAAGGGCTGGTATATATAGGGCAACACATTAGGGTAAATGGGGAACAGGTGACACCGTGGGAAAGTGGAACAATAAGAAGGGCGTGGCACAACACACCTGGGGAATACACAAACAAAAAGCAGGCTATGATGAATCACCTGCCAGCACTCCCTCTGGTGTTCCAGCAGGGAACTGTCCCAGTAGCTCCTGACACTAATCTATAGACCCCTTTTTCTGTCAGTAAACATTGTGATGTTTTGTTGTGGGCAGAGCTTAGGTGGAGGCAGAAAGATTTCCCTGACCGCTTTACAAGACGTAGTTATCAAGTTTTCTTAGTTTGTTTTTAAACAATGACTGGTCAAAATCCTAATTTATCTGACTATGTTAGGTCACTCACTGTCCAGGACCGTGAATGTTATTTTAAAAAATTTAACCTTAACGGACAGAACCAGATTGGCCGACCCGTACACGCTCACTCGGTGGATGGACGATGTGACAGGATGACCTCCGGTCGAGTGACCTGACATATACACCTACCTGATGGAAAAACCCAGCGCTTCTGGTACGACGTGTGCGCTGCAAATGCGACGTAATCGTGACATCGGCACAAAAAGGGTCTGTAGGGTGCTTTTATTCGTAGCGTAACTGATAAGCATGGTCAGAGTTAATATAAATGTAAATGCTATGGCATGTTTAATGCATGTGATATGTTTAATGCATGTGATAGGAGCTGAGCAAACTCATCAGCTCTGTTCAAACTGCCTCTTATTTTGACGTCTAATCGATCAGCTGTGAAATACTTCATACCTGTGCTTTAATTTAGGTTTCTTCCCACCTTGTCCTTCAGAGGTTTCCTGCTAGGTGTTCAGTTCAATCTATTACAACACGCTGTGTCATTTGTAGAAGGTGAATCCTACAATTTAAAACCTCCTGACATGTTTATTTTCATCCTCACCTCAAGTCACCTGGCCTACTAGTACACACAGAGCTCACATCATAAACCTGTTCATAGTAAAGCCAATCCTGGTGATCGATACTCCATTCTGCAGACATTCCAGCTGATAAAAGATAAATGCTTCTCATCTGATTTTGACATCCATATAGGCATCAGATGATAAATGACTGCATAGAAGCCAGGGGCTGCTGTGTCTTCTTTGCACCTTCAGAGATGTTTGAGTTTGCTGTCAATTTCAGCACCCTCAGCTCTGCTTCTGGATCTGTTGTGTAGCACGGCTTTTTTATAGTGATGGACACGAGGGTTTCGGTTCGTTTGAAACGAAAGAAAAAGAAATCACATGTAACGCAATTCACAGAAAACACAGAGAAAAGTCCCAGAGAGTTAACACACAGTATACCGAGCGCATGCTGGTCATGTGATCACGTTCTGTTATGGAGTGCAGGCGAGATCTGCGATTTTTTTATTTTAATTACGCTGTAACACGGTATTATGACAGTTCCAGAGTCTGCGGAAAACAGCCATTTTAGCCGATTTTGGAGCTTTATTTCTGCATGACGGTTCAGTCTATTGTTTTACACTTTTAAAAAGATCAAATCTAAATTTTTATTTATTTGTTTTTAGATATGCAGAACCTGAATTTTTGTTTATAATATTAGACCTCAGTTGTTTGTAGGAAATTTGGATTTGTTTTATGTAGACAAAAGAAAAATCTTCAAACTGTTTATAATCTAGAAATAAAAAAGAACTCTTTTCATTCATAATTATTCTTCATTTAAAATTTGTCCGGAATATTTTGAGAAATGCATCAGACCGAGATCGTGAGCAGAGTGTATACAGCGAAACGTTTTACTTAGCTTTCCGTACAATACCTGAGAACTACATGATGAATAACCTCCTGTGTGAAGTATTCCAAGTGCATTTGACTCTCTTGGTATCCCAGAGGGAATGCACAAAACATTGGAAAATTGATGCTTGTCTTGTCTTTTTAAGAGACTAGTTTTTAGGTCAGAATTATACCGACACACTGTATTATGCAGACTGTGTTTTTTTCTCCTTCCTCCTGCTTGGGATGTGGGTCTCCTGGGCTTTCTGAGCTGTGACTCCATAGCAACGAAGAAGACAAATGCCACCGGTGACATCTCAGAGCGTAATCTGCATCGCATTGCATTGTGCTGCAATGCTAAGCCTCTGGAATTCAAAGACATTTTAATTGGGTTTCTAGCCACCTGGATATGTAGTGCCAATTTTCAATTTGTCTGTATGAAAGCAAAAACAGAGCAGACGGAACCTCAAAAAGCACCGACATTTTGCAAGATTATGCATGATAAAATAAATAAATAAATAAATAACAGAAATGATGAATAGTGGATGATGTTTATAATCCTCTTTGTGTGTCTTTTTGCATTAGATCCTGCAGTGTATGCCAAGTCAGATAGAAGAGTCTATCTATCTGTCTGTCTGTCTGTTTATCTATCTATCTATCTATCTATCTATCTATCTATCTATCTATCTATCTATCTATCTATCTATCTATCTATCTATCTATCTATCTGTGGTAATGCAGCTATGGAGAGATAGACATATAGTAAAACAAACCAAAGAGGTAAAAAATACAGAGATTAAATACACAGACTTATATAGGGTTAAAAAAAAACAGAAGAGACTCTAAAAAAAATAATAAAAAAATATAAAATAATACTCTAATAAATAGAAACATGAAAATAAAAAACAGAAAAATCCATATATATACATAAAAAATGATAATAATGAAAACATGTTTAAATAAAATTTGTAAATAAAATCTAAAATAAAAAATTTATTATTTTAACTAAATTACATTAAATCAGAAAAAAAGAATTCGTTCACAGTAGGTCTATGTATCAGTATGTAGATAATTTACAAAAATGGATAAAAGTAACATAAACTAATGAGCTGTCGTGGGGGGAAAAAAATCAAATATAACCGTGAGAATCAGAATGAAGAGTGCTTTCATTTCTCCCTGACTGTGGAGTTTCATTATGTTTCATTACTGCTTTCAACGTGTCCTCATCAGCTTCCCCTCAGGGCCGTGATGTCACCGACTGCTCGAAGAGACGAACGTGAAAACCGAGAGTGGATCCTGGAATTGACGTTTGACAGCTAGAGCAATGGTTAACTAACACCTGTCCATTTACATGGGATGTGTCCTTCCAGTTATTTAGCTTGCTAACCAGCTAGCATGCTAAACATATGTTTACATACATATAGTAATGAGTTTTTCAGCTGTTATGTACAGGTAACGTAGCTGGCTACATAGCTGGCGTCATTGAAAAATAAAATGTCATGTTTTGTATATAGTACACCGATCAGTGTGAAGTGAATAAGACTGAGTATCTCCTCATCATGGCACCTGTTAGTGGGTGGGATATATTAGGCAGCAAGTGAACATTTTGTCCTCAACGTTGATGTGTTAGAAGCAGGAAAAATGGACAAGCGTAAGGATTTGAGCGAGTTTGACAAGGGCCAAATTGTGATGGCTAGACCACTGGATCAGAACATGGTCCATGGGAAACCTTGGGTCCTGCTGTCCATGTGGATGTTACTGTGACACGTAGCACCTACTTAAGCATTACTGCAGACCATGTACACCCTTTCATGGAAACACTATTCCCTGATGGCTGTGGTCTCTTTCAGCAGGATAATGCACCGTGCCACAAAGCAGAAATGGTTCAGGAATGGTTTGATGACCTCAACAACCAGTTTGAGGTGTTGACTCCGCCTCCAAATTCCCCAGATCTCAATCCAATCCAGCATCTGTGGGATGTGCTGGACAAACAAGTCCCATCCATGGAGGCCCCACCTCACAACTTACAGGACTTAAAGGATCTGCTGCTAACATCTTGGTGTCAGATCCCACAGCACACCTTCAGGGATCTAGTGGAGTCCATGTCTTTACCAGTCAGGGCTGTTTTGGCAGCAAAAGGAGGACCAACACAATATTATGGCTGATCAGTGTATATTAACGTAGCCTGCGAGTGGACCTGCAGTTACAGTGAAAGTGCTAAACAAACTTGCCCTTCCTCTTAATCAACCCCACATCTTTTGTTCAATAGAGATTTGTTTAATGAGCTGCCTTTTAAGATAAAGTGGCAGCTCAGCTTCAGCAATGTAGGCATGTAATAACTGAACCAGTAAAAAAAAAATCACATTTTTGTCATTTAGCAGACACTCTTATCCAGAGCGACTTACATTTTTATATCATTTTATACAACTGGGCAATTGAGGGCCTTGCTCAGGGGCCAAATAGTGGCAGTTTGGTGGATCTGGGATTCAAACTCATAACCTACCGACCTTAATCACTAAGCTACCACATACCACATTCTTGTGCTGAAAGAAGATTAGAATTTCTCCTAAAACAAGTTGAGAAGTTGATAAAGTTGTATGAAAGCAACATGTCCTTCTTTTCCTTTTTGGTAAATCATATGAAACTTGACATTTTATCCACTTTGTGCCACTGAAGCTCTAGTTTCCATATTGAGAGAGCAGATTAATCTTTAAACTAGTTGAATCTAGTCCGATTAATCGCTTAATCTAGTGAGATGAATCCTTATCCTGTCTATAATGCAACAAAAGTGCTAGTTAACTCTCAATATCCAGCATTATTTGTTTTTTTCTTCGTTTTTAAAGACTTTTTCTTTTTCATACCCCTCATGCTTTCTCTTCTCATTGAAGCCCTTATTTGTTTGAGATTTAGCTACAGATTGGTTTAGGAACACACAGAAGAGACCAACTCGATGAATGATCTATTATGACGGATCGGGTAGAACCTTTTCGTCTTTGCAGTAAAAATGCTTATCATCCGCGCAGTGCTCCTGTAGTGAGCGAAGGCCGAAAATGCTGACCGTCCCTCATCGCAATCACAATGGAAACGACAGCAACGTCATTATTAATCGAATCTGCTGCAGAACAACCGCTGAGTCTGAAAGCGAACAAGGCAAATGGCAAAAAAATTAAAAAAATAAATTGGACTCCTAGACTTTTTTTCCCAATGTCTTTAATGAATGTTTTTCTTTTTTTTTTTTTTTTACTTTCTGTGCTTCGTATTGCTTTTAGCACACCCAGCTCCATGTACTCAACCCTTTCTTTGAACTCCTTGCACAGGAAAGTGTTCTCTGAAGTGGCTCGATGATTGCTATTAACGTTCTTATTTTTAAAAAAAAAGCAATCCGAGAGGAAAAAAAAAGCTTTTTGCGACGTTATGATAATTAACATTATTGTTGCTTGCTTTTGGGAAACAAATCTCAACAGTTTTGCTGCCAGTTTTGGTTTTTTTTGGCCCACTGCAGTTCCAGGTCGATGTGACGATCCCCGACAGCAGTACATGGATCTCTAATAATTACCACAACAGGACAGGCACTCATCCCTCAGGGAGAAGAAGGGACTTTTCCTGTGCTGTAGAGTCCACTTTGTAGGCTTGGCTGATTGATAAACCTTCTGGACAGACAGTGACACACACGCACACGCACACACACACACACACACACACACACACACACACACACACACATGGCTTTTTACTCTCAGACGATGAGCTCCAAGCAGTTATTTCACGTATGAAGCTTTTTAAAGACTTTTTGTGTTGCGAATGTGTTTTTCATTCATTTTAGCTGCCTAATAAATAATTACAATTAAAAGGAATAAATTGATCATGTTTCGTCAAAGATGACTCTGTAATGAGGGAAAAGCAGATAGTTTGATGTGCTTTTCCATTTAATTCCTAAAAATGAACCAGGAATATTTCCACACCTGTACTGTCAAAGATCTGTGGATATGCAAATGAGAAACGCCGCCTCTTCCTGAAAGATGATGTTTTTACATAATCAGTAGACCACAGCGGAATGAAGCATTGTTAAGATACGAGAAATTAAGGTGTGGGCTTTTACCGACATTTACGGACTTTTTCAGAAAGTTTATATTTATAGGCTCAAATTCAAAATTTTCTAAACTATATTAATTAGTTTAGAGAGAGAGAGAGAGAGTGAGAGAGAGAGAGAGTGGGGAGAGAGAGAGAGAGAGAGAGAGAGAGAGAGATGAAGTGATGGAGAAAGAGTGTGTGTGAGAGAGAGAGAGAGAGAGAGAGAGAGAGAGAGAGAGAGAGGGAGAGAGAGAGATGCGGTGAGGGAGAGAGAGAGAGAGAGAGAGAGAGGGGGAGAGAGAGAGGGAGAGAGAGAGAGCAAGAGAGCAAGAGAGAGAGAGAGAGAGAGAGAGGGGGAGAGAGAGACGTGGTGATGGAGAGAGAGAGAGAGAGAGAGAGAGAGACGTGGTGATGGAGAGAGAGAGAGAGGGGAGAGACTGGTGATGGAGAGAGAGAGAGGAGAGAGAGAGAGACGTGGTGATGGAGAGAGAGAGAGGGAGAGAGAGAGAGAGAGAGAGAGACGTGGTGATGGGAGAGAGAGAGAGAGAGAGAGAGAAAGAGAGAGACGTGGTGATGGAGAGAGAGAGAGAGAGAGAGAGAGAGAGACGTTTGTGATGGAGAGAGAGAGAGAGAGAGAGACGTGGTGATGGAGAGAGAGAGAGGGGAGAGAGAGAGAGAGAGAGAGAGAGAGAGAGAGAGACGTAGTGATGGAGAGAGAGAGAGAGAGACGTGGTGATGGAGAGAGAGAGAGAGAGAGAGACGTAGTGATGGAGAGAGAGAGAGAGAGAGAGAGAGAGAGGGGAAGGGGGATGGGAGGAGAGAGAGAGAGAGAGAGACGTGGTGATGGAGAGAGAGAGAGAGAGAGAGAGGAGAGAGAGAGAGAGAGAGGAGTGGGGATGGGAGAGAGAGAGAGAGAGAGAGAGAGAGAGAGAGAGAGAGAGAGATAGATGTGGTGATGGAGAGAGAGAGAGAGAGAGAGAGAGAGAGAGAGAGAGAGAGAGATGTGGTGATGGAGAGAGAGAGAGAGAGAGAGAGAGAGAGAGATGTGGTGATGGGAGAGAGAGAGAGAGAGAGAGAGAGAGAGAGAGAGAGATGTGGTGATGGAGAGAGAGAGAGAGAGAGAGAGAGAGAGAAAAGAGAGAGAGAGATGTGGTGATGGAGAGAGAGAGAGAGAGAGAGAGAGATGGTTGGGTGCTTGGCCTGGATCTGTGTGTGCTTGCCTTTCCCCAGGTGAATACAGAGCAACACAGTGCAGCTTTAAAATAGGACAGAAAAGAGAGACTTCAAAACTCTACCACACAGCAACACTGAGGCAGCACAGCTGAAACGCATCATCATCATCATCATCATCATCATCTTCATCGTCCTGCAGCTTCCTCACACTGGAAAAACAGTAAACTCCAAACTCACACACACATCACACACTAGCCTCAGAAATACTGAGTTTTATCACAAGTGACGCTGAACAAAGGCAAAACTTCCTTTCCTTTTTTGCAATAAAAACCCTTCTCCTCCCCATCATCTCTCTCTCTCCCTCTCTCTCTCTCTCCCCTCTCTCTTTCTTCTTTTCTTTTTCTCTTTTTTTTCTGTTTTTTTTTTTTTTTCTATGTTTGCCCCCCCTTTCTATCTGTGCCAGTCTGTGTCTCGTCTCTGTTTCTCTTTCTCTCCATCTCTTGGTGCAGTTCTCTCTCCCTCTCTGACTTTCTTTCTTCCTGCTCTCATCTATCACTCTACCTTCCCTCTCCCTCTCTCTCTCTCTCTCTCTCTCTCTCTCTCTCTCTCTCTCTCTCTTTCTCCAGACAGCTCTTAATTTTCCTGTATGTATCTCTCTGTATCCCTCTGTATCCCTCTGTGTGTCTATCTCTGCTCAGCTGTCTATCGTGTCCTCCTCTCTGTCCCCCTTTTTTCAACGGCTTGCTCTCCGCCAGACCTCCTCCTTTGTCTCTGTGTGTTTCTATCTGTCTCTTCATTTCTGCCCACCTTTCAATATTTATTCCACATTTCTTTCCATTCTTCTTCTTTGTCTGTTCCTCTTTCTTTCATTTTCATGCTTCTTTCTGTTTTCTCCTTCCCTGTACTTTTTCTTTATGTTTCTGCATTACGTCCCCTTCTCTATTTTCTCTCTCCTTTAACCAGCTTCCAGTCTCTCTCTCTCTCTCTCCCCTTCTCTCTCTCTCTCTCTCTCTCTCTCTCTCTCTCTCTCACACACACACACACACACACACACACACACACAGATAAATTGTTCAGCCTAGTTTTTATAATTGTCCCTGCTTTCGTTAGTGTTGTTCTTTCACTTCTGGCCTTGGTTTTACGAGGTTCTTAAACGTGTAATATTGTGAAGACGTCTTCGGCTGATGCTACAACTTGTTTATAAAATATTAAGGGTTCTCTGTGGTGGATGGTTCAGCCTTGCCGACTGTTTCCTGAGAATCTTCCTCCTCTGGATAGTGCTGTCAGAGAGCGTGGCTTTCTAAAAACGACACATTTCTGCCCCTTTGGGGGGTGTGTGTGTGTGTGTGTGTGTGTGTGTGTGTGTGTGTGTGTGTGTGTGTGTGTGTGTGTGTGTGTGGTGTGTGTGTGCAGTAACCGCATGGAGCTGGGGAACCTTTCTCTGCGCTTTAGGAAATGAAAATTGATGCTTGTTTTGTTTTCTTTTGGGAATTTTAATAGTAAATCTGTTATGTTTGGATTTTTTTTTTCATGTTTTGGTTCCTTGAATGAATTTAGATTTTTTTCCTCGCATTTTACGGACACCTACAAAACCAGCATTATTTGCTACAATAAAAAAAAAAATCACATATACTAAGCATCACACTCTGCTCTGTCAGAGTATAGTGTGTCACTTTTACAAGTCCCTAAGGCACATTTTTAGATAATATCTGCTTCTCGTGACTCCGCAAAAGTGCTCTAGGCTCCATGGGGGTAACGGCAGAAGCAGCGGTTGCTAAGCAATGATTGAAGGGTCAAGAAAACAAGGCGGTGTTCACTGCGTTTGTCGCAATTGACTCCTTCATGTCAAAGCGGCGAGGCACAAACACCAAAATGTGAGAAAAGGTTATATAGAGCTTTCTAAGGTTTCACCTCGTCATGGAAAATGTGTCGAGCTGAAGTTTAAGGTTTGTCTGTTAAATAAGACATGAAGAAACACATAAAAAGCAAACACATTATTCGATGGCAATAGCATGAGGGTGAATATTGAAAGTAGTAGATTATGACCACTTACCTAATATTGTGATGCTGCTGCTAAAACAGCCCTGACCCGTCCTACACTGTGACACCTTTCTATCAGAACCAGCATTAAGTTCTTCAGCAGTTTGAGCAACAGTAGCTCGTCTCCTGTTCCTTCCTTGGACCACTTCTGATAGATACTGACCACTGCAGGCCGGGAACACCCCACAAGAGCTGCAGTTTTGGAGATGTTCTGATCCAGTGGTCTAGCCATCACAATTTGGTCCTTCATCAAACTCGCTCAAATCCTTACGCTTGTCCATTTTTCCTGCTTGTAACACATCAACTTTGAGGACAAAATGTTCACTTGCTGCCTAATATATCCCACCCACTAACAGGTGCCATGATGAGGAGATACTCAGTCTTATTCACTTCACACTGATCGGTGTACTATATACAAAACATGACATTTTATGTTTCAATGACGCCAGCTATGTAGCCAGCTACGTTACCTGTACATGACAGCTGAAAAACCCATTACTATATGTATGTAAATGTATGTTTAGCATGCTAGCTGGTTAGCAAGCTAAATATTTGAAAGGTCACATCCAATGTAAATGTAAATGAGGTTTTAAGTTTAAAGAATATTATTTAATAACAAATAGTATCTTCTTCTTCTTTCGGCTTTTCCCTTCAGGGGTCTCCACAGCAAATCATCTCTCTCCACCTATCCCTATCTTCTGCATCCTCAACACTTGCACCCACTAGCTTCATATCCTCATTAATTCCATCCATATACCTCCTCTTTGGCCTTCCTCTTTACCTCCTGCCTACCTCCAAACCATCTTAATCTGTCCTCCCTAACTTTGTCCCCCAAACGTCCAACATGAGCTGTCCCTCTGATGTACTCGTTCCTAATCCTGTCCAATCTTGTCACTCCCAAAGAGAACCTCAACATCTTCAGCTCTGCTACCTCTAGCTCTGACTCCTGTCTCTTCCTCAGTGACACTGTCTCTAAACCATACAGCATGGCCGCTCTCACCACTGTCCTGTACACCTTCCCCTTGATTCTCGCTGATATTTTCTGATCACACAGAACTCCCCACACCTTTCTCCACCCATTCCAACCTGCCTGCACTCGCTTCTTTACCTCTTTCCCACACTCTCCATTACTCTGGACTGTTGACCCCAAGTACTTAATAACAAGTAATATAAAGTCCAAAAAAAAGATGATAAGATAAAAATTTAAAGAAGAACTTTGTAGTAATCAGCAAAGCTGCCTGTATATCCTGACAAGCCAATTCCAGAGGAGATGAACAGTCCATGTCTCAAAATAAAAATAGCTCAGTATTCAATATCAGTATTTCCTGATTTTAATAAAAGTATTTTTTACTCTAATGTGATAAAAGGAAAAAGATTAAAGAATTCATCTGAAATTTTAATAAAATACCCTTGTTTGCAAAATCGAGGTGATTTTGGTGTGTTTCAGTCTCATTTTCCATTTCTACGTTCTGATCATTCTCTGACTTTCTGTGCGAGTTTGTCTTTCTTTGATTATCATGTTCTTCAAATCAAATGAAGAACAAGGTTGAAGTTGTCTCTTTATCCTTTAACTGAGCTGATTGTTCTTTCTGTCATTTCTTCCGTTTCATTATTTAATGTGTTTGTATGCTTTGAATTAAATTGGAAACTCAGTGTATATCAGGGCTGGCAATTCCCTTTCCAATAGTGTTTGTGCATTTATTCATTAAACTATTTAGTATTTATATATATT
Source organism: Hemibagrus guttatus (assembly GCA_033459395.1). NCBI lineage: Eukaryota > Metazoa > Chordata > Actinopteri > Siluriformes > Bagridae > Hemibagrus > Hemibagrus guttatus. The sequence goes on along the minus strand of JAUCMX010000009.1, from coordinate 28,229,993 downwards.
TACATATTAGTCACATCACATTAAACACAGATGATGACATTTGTGCCACTTTTTAAGCAAAGAAATGGAAGATGGAAACATCAGAAGTTTGTTATAAACCTTCATCTTTTTATTTTTTTTATTTGCATTCATTTTTCCTTGTTGCTTACATTTACTACAATATTTTATATTTATCATGTGATTTAGGATTCATTGTCAACATCCATCCATCCATCCATCCATCCATCCATCCATCCATCCATCCATCCATCCACCCATCCATCCATCCATCCATCTATTACAGAGTCAGAGTCAGCTTTATTGTCAATTCTGCTATATGTACAGGACATACAGAGGATTGACCTTTGCGTTTCTCTCAGTCCAACGGTGCAGTAACAAGAAACTAAAAAACATGTACACATATGTTTACATATTATTATAAATATAATATATCTAGAAATATAAATAAAGTATAAATCTAAATGAATGTACATATAGGTCTATATGGGTAGAAAAAAAAATATATATATATATATATTAAATATATCCATACATATGTATGCCTAAGGTTTTTAGCTATAAATGTTTATGAAAAAAATATCAATATGAATTAAATGTGTAAATATATAAGGTATGTGTAAAAACGGTATAGAACTTTAATAGGAAATAAATGTAAAGTAAATACACACAAGGTATTTACACCAATCAGCCATAACATTATGACCACCTGCCTAATATTGTGTTGGTCCCCCTTTTGCTGCCAAAACAACCCTGACCCGTCAAGGCATGGACTCCACTAGATACCGGGGATACCATGCAAACTCCACACATACAGAGCAGAGGCAGGAATCGAACCCTCTACCCTGGAGGGTTTTGTTTATATAGCAAAATTCATTTGTAATTGTATCTCGCTGTGTTGGTAGAGACTTAATATATTCTTGATTAAGCCCATTTCAATACCATGAGATATAATCCCAAATGACTTTTGCTATACAAGCTTCAATAGAGTTGTTGTGTGCAGTGCTGTTACTGCTGTGCATAATTGCATATTGGTGTGTTCACTGAGGTTTGGTATTTCTGAAAGCTCTGGTCCGGCCACATGACTGCAGTTTTATAAGAATCAGGTTTCCACCATTACCATGTGAAAGCATGCATGAGTCTGAATTGGTGTGTAGTTGTGTGTGCAGTCGATGGAATGAGCTGAAAAACCAAGCCATTGAGTTTCAGAAGCTACATGAACATAGGATGGAGTTCTCACTGATGTCCAGTGACGTCCAGTGACTGTTCAATTGTAAGGAGAAACTGCAACAAGAGTTGTACACACACACACACACAAACACACACAACCCCCACACCCTCCTAACATCATTCTCCATCACTACCAATGCCCCTTGACCCCCATGATGCAGAGGTGTAGCTAGACCTGTTCAAAAGAACAGCCTCATTTTTCGCTTAGCCCAAAAGATGAACAAATCCTTCTGTTGTTAGAAGGTTAAGCCCAGTCTTCCACCCAAGAGCTAGCTGAATGCAGCCATGAAAAGATGAAACGGAGGTCTGGAAATTCTTCAGCACAGAAATGTAAGCAGGATGAAATTCCCCACAGACCTAACCCCTCCATGTTGTGCATGAAATTCTCTCTCCCAGTAGCAAACCCTTTAATCCAGCACAGCTTAAACAGAATCTTATCCACGCGCAGAGCTGAGGAGTCGCTCCAAGTCCTAACGTTGGATCTCTTACAGATTTGAACCACAGAGAATTAGCCACTGAGCTATCAGTTCTCACCACACAGTTGAGGAAAAAAGCTGAATGTTAGTTTACACAATAAATTATGTATTTTTGCCCAGTGTGCACTGACCTAAAATCATTTTTTGCATTTGTTATGTCTCTGAAATCTCTTACTTCCACATGTCAGATATGGAAATGACAAATTATAATTACAGAAAGCATGGAGGATTACTCTGTTGAAGAAAACTAAAATAATGACGTTGGAATATCAACTTAGCATTTACATACAAATTTACCAAATGATTAAAGTTCTACTCTGGTCTTCAGCCTGTTCTGAGCACACTGTTCCATCTCATCAGTCCTTGATGCTTGACCATAAAGCAACCTTCGGATGTTCTCACACATTTTGGAGCCATTTTAATCGGATCACAACAGCCTATCAAATTTTACTTGCCCTGCAGATTACCTTACAGCCTGCACCAAACGCCTGGAGACTCCTTGGAGAACACCTGCCATAGACATGGGAAAGAAGGGATCTACTGACTGCTGGATTGCATCTTAGATGCATGAGTATCTTTCAACTCTAATAACACATGAGAGCTTTTCACACTGTGCTTAACTCCTAGGTTATAGTTGTTCTAAACCGTTTCACACACCGTTTCAGCCCGGTTAGCACCACTTTTTTGCTTGGTTATAAGTTTGCATTTGCAGTGTTAACTACAAATTGTGGTGCTAAACATGTAGAGTGTGAAACGATGCAGTGTTAGAATGTTATGGCTAGTTGCTTAGCAGCAGACACACGATCAGAAATCACCTCCTTCAGTGAGACTGACAGGTACTGAGACCACACCTCCTTCACTGAGACTGCAGGTACTGAGGCCACACCTCCTTCACTGAGACTACAGGTACTGAGGCCACACCTCCTTCAGTGAGACTGACAGGCACTGAGGCCACACCTCCTTCACTGAGACTGCAGGTTCTGAGGCCACACCTCCTTCAGTGAGATTGACAGGTACTAAGGCCACACCTCCTTCACTGAGACTGACAGGTACTGAGGCCACACCTCCTTCACCGAGACTGACAGGTTCTGTTGAGTCTCCAGGTGTTTGGTGTCATATCACAAAACCAGGACGTAGCAACACTTAATAAAATTAAAAAAACACCACTGTGTGGTTAGAGGCCAAAACACTGAACATCACATGACGTGACAGTAGTAACTAACGGAGACGAGTCCAAATGTCAACTGTCCAGTAATGGTAAGCCTGTGTCCACTGTAGCCTCAAATTTCTCTTCTTGGCTGACAGAAATGGACCGGTTGCAGTAGCCCACCAGGAATGACTCAAGCGTGGGATAATGTCCTTTTCATCATGGTTGTAAAGAGTGGTTATTTGAGTTATTGCAGCTTTTTTGTCTTCTCTGACCTCGCTGATATACAGTATACACACTTGGTGCCTACTATACACAGTCAAGTGCACTTAATCTCAAAACTTCAGTATAACACCTATGTGAGAACATTCAGCAAATTCAGTACAGCTTTATTATAATGCTCTGAAAATCTGACCTACATTGATGAATGTGTTCTGCTCCATTCATTCATTCATTTATTATTATTATTATTATTATTATTATTATTATTATTATTATTATTATTATTATTAAAGTTTAGTGAATAATATTTGGCTAATAAATCCAGAGGTGATTCTTGGGTGGGAACTGGATATATTTTGGTTAAAAAAATGCTAACAATAGGAGTTTGTATTAATGAAATGCATGACTTGATTGAACCTAGTAATCAATGATAAATGTGTGAAAAATCCAGTTAGAACAAATCAAAACCAATCCAAATAGTCAACATAGTTAAGTGAAAAAAATACTGATTTTATTTGTTATCTTTCTTCTGATCATTATTAGAGATTTGTAAGAGGTCAAAAGATGTTACACAAGTTTAACAATTTAATTTATTGTCACATAAATTAAAATTCACCTCCTTCACTGAGTCTGACAGGCACTGAGGCCACACCTCATTCATTGTGACTGACAGGCACTGATTAGTCCTACATTCATATTGTGCACCATTTTTATACTTGTAAAAAATGAACATATCCACTTGACATAGCTTTATTATATCAGTTGGAATTTACACACAAAGCTTCCTTGCTCTCAGTGGAATGTACATAGAGAATTGTATTTATTTATGATTCATTACACTTTAGTGAGGCTTGCAGCAGTATCCCTATACGACTAGAATTTTAATTTAACGAGCATTTACAATGAGCATCTCTCCTGTAAGGTTTATGACCAGTATTACAAGTAATATAGAAAACCGTTTGTGTGTTTGTCTGTGTGTGTGTGTGTGTGTGTGTGTGTGTGTGTGTGTGTGTGTGTGTGTGTGTTTGTATATAGTGTATATGAGTATGTGCATGTTTATGTAATCTAATGATGGCTTCTCTAAAGCCTCTGTGTGAACGTGCTGACTTTCTCATTCCAAGAGAGAGGTCGATGAGGGAAGAGCAGCTGACAGGTTTGATGAACGATGTGGCTGTTTGATATGAACTCAGGGGACAGTGGGATGCCAGCATGGCCCTATTTTACACTTTTATGGCTGTGTGCTACTCCGGAAGCTCCGATACGAATTCAACGTCTTTGGTAATGAATGTTTTCAGTGATCCTGTCTCGTTTACACAAATACAAAATAACTAGAGTTGTGATAATCTGAAAGATTGTGAGTAGGTGGGAAAAGATAACGGGTCTCAAAAGGATGCAGTTAGACAAAGGACCAGAAGTGTTAGCAAGAGAAAAGTGGAGCTTTTTCGTTAATCAGCTACAGGTCCAAATCCAGTGGTTCCAGCTGTGTGGTTTTCAAGTTTGGCACAGACAGTAACTAATGGTACTTTGTGTAAGCAGTGGTGTTTATTGATTGGTTACATATCAAACAAGATAGATAAGGCAGTAAGATCTTTATGACTACTTTTATTGGGCAAGTGTATCCGGTTTTGTCTCTGTGTTGTGTTTTTAGTGAATTAATGGGACTCACAGTGAGACTCAACATCCGTAACTCGCTCGGCTTGCTATTTATTCGGATAAAAAGACAAGAAAAAATACAAATGGCAGAAAATGAGATGATGTGATTCAAGTTCATTTAACAGACAGGAAAGGGAGGGAACTTCAACTTTAAATTAAAATTATACATGTGCCAGATACAAAATCCCTTCAACCAAACATATAACATAAAAGTAAAACAAACATAGAATAAATGCAGAGTGAGACAATATTTACATGTGCAAAATAGAGACTCCCAAGTTCATTCTAATAACTCCTGTATATGTGTGTGTGTGTGTGTGTGTGTGTGTGTGTGTGTGTGTGTGTGTGTGTATCATTGTATCTAAGGGTGAGGGAAGAAGCATACAAATCAAATAGTATCTAACAAATTGATATCTAAATATAATAATAATAATAATAATAATATTAATAGTATTAATAATACCCCTCCTTGAACCGCCACCTTATTGTGGTGGAAAGGTTTGAGTACCCGAATGAACCTAGGAGCCATGTTGTCAGGGGCCTAGTGCTCCTGGTAGGGTCTCCCAAGGCAAACGGGTTCTAGGTGACGGGTCAGACTAAGAGCGGTTCAAGACTCTTATGGAAGTAAAACCAAGGACCGTTACGTCACCCGGACTGGCGTCACCGGGGCCCCACCCTGGAGCCAGGCCTGGGGTTGGGGCACGCAGGCGAGCGCCTGGTGGCCGAGTCTTTGCCTGCGGGACTCGGCCGGGCACAGCCCGAAGAAACGACATAGGCCCACCTTCCCGTAGGCCCACCACCCGCAGGAAGGAGCGTAAGGGTCCGGTGCCATGTGTTTTGGGTAGCGGTCATGGGCGGGGGCCCCGGCGACCCAAACCCTGGACAAAGATTCTGGCTTTTGGGACATGAAATGTCACCTCACTGGGGGGGAAGGAGCCCGAGCTGGTGAGGGAGGTTGAGCGGTACCGGCTAGAGATAGTCGGGCTTGCCTCCACACACAGCCTGGGCTCTGGAACCCAACTCCTTGAGAGAGGTTGGACTCTCTTCTTCTCTGGAGTGCCCCATGGCGAGAGGCGTCGGGCTGGGGTGGGCTTGCTTATAGCCCCCCAGCTCAGCCGCCATGTGCTGGAGTTTTCCCCGGTAAATGAGAGGGTTGTTTCCCTGCGCCTTTGGGCCGGGGATAGGTGTCTCACTGTTGTTTCGGCTTATGGGCCAAATGGCAGTGTGGAGTACCCAACCTTCTTGGAGACCCTGCGAGGGGTGCTGGAAGGTGCTCCGACTGGGGACTCCATAGTTTTGCTGGGGGACTTCAACGCCCATGTGGGCAACGACAGTGATACCTGGAGGGGCGTGATTGGGAGGAACGGCCCCCCTGATCTGAACTCGAGTGGTGTCCTGTTGCTGGACTTCTGTGCTAGTCACAGCCTGTCCATAACAAACACCATGTTCAAGCATAAGGGTGTCCATCAGTACACGTGGTACCAGGACACCCTAGGCCGGAGATCAATGATCGACCTTGTGATCGTGTCATCTGACCTTCGGCCGCATGTCTTGGACACTCGGGTGAAGAGAGGGGCGGAGCTGTCAACCGATCACCACCTGGTGGTGAGTTGGATCCGCTTGCGGAGGAGGATGCCGGACAGATTTGGCAGGCCCAAACGTATTGTGAGGGTCTGTTGGGAACGTCTTGCTGATCCCTCTGTTAGGGGGGTCTTCAACTCCCACTTCCGGGAGAGTTTCAACCAGATCCCGAGGGAGGTTGGGGACATTGAGTCTGAGTGGACCATGTTCTCCACCTCCATTGTTGACGCAGCCATCTGGAGCTGTGGCCGTAAGGTCTCTGGCGCCGGTCGCGGCGGCAATCCCCGAACACAGTGGTGGACACTGGAAGTAAGGGATGCCGTCAAGCTGAAGAAGGAGTCCTATCGAGCCTGATTGGCTCGGGGGACTCCGGAGGCAGCTGAGGCATACCGGCAGGCCAAGCGAACTACAGCCGTGGTGGTCTCAGAAGCAAAAACTTGGGTCTGGGATGAGTTCAGTGAGGCCATGGAGAAGGACTATTGGACGGCCTCGGGGAAATTCTGGCAGACCGTTTGGTGCCTCAGAAGGGGTAAGCAGCTCTCTGCCAACACTGTTTATGGTGGAGGTGGAGAGTTGCTGGTCTTGACTGGGGATATTATCGGACGGTGGAAGGAATACTTCGAGGATCTCCTCAACCCTACTGACACGTCTTCTGTAGAGGAACCAGAGGCCGAGGACTCAGAGGTAGATTCATTCATCACCCAAGCTGAGGTCACTGAGGTAGTTCAGCAGCTCCTTGGTGGCAAGGCACCGGGGGTGGATGAGATTTGCCCTGAGTACCTTAAGTCTCTGGATATTGTGGGGCTGTCTTGGCTGACACGTCTCTGCAACATAGCGTGGCGGTCAGGGACAGTGCCTCTGGACTGGGTGACCGGGGTGGTGGTCCCTCTTTTTAAGAAGGGGGACCAGAGGGTGTGTTACAACTATAGGGGGATCACACTCCTCAGCCTCCCAGGGAAAGTCTATTCCAGAGTACTGGAGAGGAGAGTGGGAGTTTGCCCAACCAGTCCACATGTGTTTTGTGGACTTGGAGAAGGCTTTCGACCGTGTCCCCCGTGGCATTCTGTGGGAGGTGCTCTGGGAGTACGGGGCCCTCTGTTAAGGGCTGTTCGGTCTCTATATAACCGGAGCAGGAGCTTGGTTTGCATTGCCAGCTGTAAGTCAGATCTGTTCCCAGTTCATGTTGGGCTCCGACAGGGCTGTCCTTTGTCACCGGTTCTGTTCATTGTTTTTATGGACAGAATTTTTAGGTGCAGCCAGGGGCTGGAATGAGTCCGGTTTGGGGACCACAGGATTTCATCGCTGATTTTTGCAGATGATGTTGTCCTGTTGGCCTCTTCAAGCCTGGGCTTACAGCATGCACTGGGGCGTTTTGCAGCTGAGTGTGAAGCAGCTGGGATGAGGGTCAGCACCTCCAAATACGAGGCCATGGTTCTCGACCGGAAAAAGGTGGCTTGCACCCTTCAGGTTGGAGAGGAGGTCCTTCCTCAAGTGGAGGAGTTTAAGTATCTCGGGGTCTTGTTCACGAGTGAGGGAAGGATGGATTGTGAGATTGACAGACGGATCGGTGCAGCGGCAGCAGTAATGCGGTCTATGTACCGGTCTGTTGTGGTGAAGAAGGAGCTGAGCTGGAAGGCGAAGCTCTCGATTTACCAGTCAATCTACGTTCCTACTCTCACCTATGGTCATGAGCTCTGGGTCATGACCAAAAGGGTAAGATCCCGGATACAAGCGGCCAAAATGAGCTTCCTCCGTAGGGTGGCAGGGCGCTCCCTTAGAGATAGGGTAAGGAGCTCTGTCACCCGGGAGGAGCTCGGAGTAGAGCCGCTGCTCCTCCACATTGAAAGGGGGCAGTTGAGGTGGCTCGGGCATCTGTTTCGGATGCCTCCGGGCCGTCTCCCTGGAGAGGTGTTCCGGGCATGCCCCATCGGGAAGAGGCCCCGGGGAAGACCCAGGACACGCTGGAGAGACTATGTCTTTTGGCTGGCCTGGGAACGCCTCGGGTCCCTCCGGAAGAGCTGGAGGAAGTGGCTAGGGAGAGGGAGGTCTGGGCATCCCTACTTAGACTGCTGCCCCCGTGACCCGGCTCCGGATAAGCGGAAGACAATGAATGAATGAATGAATGAATGAATGGATAATAATAATAATAATAATAATAATAATAATAATAATAATAATAAGCTATACATTAACATTGGGAAAGAGGTAGAGGATATTGAAGAGGGCTAGTACACAATTACACACATGCATATACACAAACACATACATATATTCATATATACCTATACGTACATACATACACACCACACACACACACACACACACACACACACACATATTTAAAATATATGCATATACATTCATACGTACATACACACACATACACATATAAACATATAACACACACACACACACATTATATATATATATATATATATATATATATATATATATATATATATATATTTTTTTTTTTTTTTTTCTTATATACTTTTATATAAGTATATACTTATATACTTTTTCTTATATACTTTTCTTGATGAAAACAGTGTTTTCTCATCAGTGTTGTCCTCCGACCCTCCCCAAAAAACTCTCAAATATTAATATTCAAATAAATAAAAATAGTAGTTTAGGTAGAGATGCGTTGTCATTGATCTTAGACAAAGAAGGTCAACAGATTTATATCTGCTGGAGAGTGATGAACAATGACTATGAAATGAACTGGATAGGCTTTCCATCAAGATATAATCAATTAGTAGATTCTTCCAGGATGCAATATGTATGGAATTGCTTGATTTCCAGTTCATGAGGATAATTTATTTTTTTTTTTTTGGTGATAGCTAGCACCAATAGGAGTAACTGACTGTTTATATTGTCTAATTTGATTATGGATATATCGCCTAGTAAACAAAGCGATTGAGAAATTGGGATGCGACATCCCATAGTGACGGATAGTCAATCAATGACATTTTTTTTGACAAATTTTTTTAATTGGCGTACAATACCAAAGGGCAAGAACATTCAACATTTCTAAAATTGTAGAAATAGGCCACGCTCTTCACAACATCGTCATGAGAACGACTTGTCTGGGGAAACAATACATTTTTAAATAAACTCTTTTTTTTTTTTAAAAATCCACAAGAACACCATATAAAGTGATATCTTTGGATGTGAAGATAGTGAGTTATTTAATATATCCTATAAGGAAATGAATATATAGCACAAACATCCTATGATCTTTAGGATTATTTCTACATATTTATTAATTTTAAGATCAACTCTGATTCTACTGGAAAATAATTGTGCTTGAAATAAATGAAATTAGGTGTAAAGCTCCAAATTAGCACCAGAAAATTTTAAACAAAATTTATTATTATTACTAAATAATAATGTAATAAAAACTAAATATTATTTGAATTAGTTGCCTGCATTTAGTATAGTTGTATTGGCTAAGAAATAATTTATTGTAGTGAAAATGTATTTTATTCAATCAAAAATATGTTCATAATAAAATAAAGAATATATATTTTGTTAACCAAAACTGGACGTTTGCTTTGAAATTGCATTGCTGATGTGACCAGGGTTGCTGGTTTGATCCTGGGGCTTGAGATAAACCAGCTGTGTGGTTTTTGGTACCTGATAAAGTTACCAGGGTCACTGGTTTAGTACCTGGATTGGTTTAATGTTTGTGTGCCTCACCTCTCCATGTTCTACTCTGGGTTTCCTTCCAAAAACCTGCTCGTTAGTGGATTAGTTGCTCTAAATCACACCACCTGGCTGTGAACAATTGTGTGAGTCATGCCCTGAGATGTTTGCTCCTGAATTCCTTCTGTCCTCATTTCCTAATCTTGCATTTGTTCACAAGGAGTTGAGAATTAAAGAAAGGAAATGAGAATTGCCTGAAGGAGAAAGGTCACAGGACAGGAAAGACACACATTTGTTGCTTTCTGTAAGGAATCGCCAAAGGCGGAAATTGTAGGATCCATATGCAGATTTATTAACAACAGAGAAATCAGCAGGTTGTACTCAGAAATCGATAGCGGGAAGCATGGGTCAAAACTGGAAAATTGAATCACTAGCAAACAAACCAAAACTCAGAAAACAAACGGGCAAGGTAAAGTTCATACACGGGTAATCCAAAGCAGGTAACAATAGCAGATAAAGGCTTGGTAAGTTCAGAAAGAGCGATACTTTGCGTTGTTTAGCAGCATGCATGTTACTTATAAGCGCTAAATCCCTGGAAGAGTTCTTCGTGGGTGAGACAATACTTGGGCGAGGGCTCCCTCTGGGGGTCTGAAGCCGGGATGGATGTTACATAGCCCCCCTCCCTATGAACACCTCCCAGTGTTGTATAACGCGGGTGCCCCCCGAGAGCAAGGGGCAAGCCTGTTGGGGTGCTGACGATGTAATTCTTCCACCAGATATGGGTCCAAGATGTCACCGGCATTCATCCAGGAACTTTCCTCCAGGCCGTAACCCTCACAGTCCACAAGATATTGTAGTCAGTTTCCTAGGCGACATGAATTGAGAAGAGCATGTACTCGGGAAGCGGGGGCTCTGTCGATGTCCAGCGGGGGTGGAGGTTCAGTGCTTACAGGGTCAGCGTTACAGAGGAAATAAGCTGGTTTCAAGAGCAACACATGGAACGTGAGTGAAATCCGATATAATGGGGGGAGCTGAAGGCGATAGGTCACCGGGTTGATTCTCCGCAGGATCCAAAAGGGACCTATGAATTGAGGACTAAGTTTACGGCATGGAAGTCTCAATCTTAACTTCTGCATAGATAGCCATACGTGCTGTCCTACTTGGTAGTAAAGATGGCTCTTTGCAGATGAACATGCGCACTCTCCCAGGTTTCCTGACTGCGACGAGCCCACTCGTCCACCCAGGGCACATCCAATGGTTCCCCGGAGTTGTCAGGCCTGTGGAGGAGTGAGTGAGGGAGTTTTGGGCATATTCAGCCCAGGAAAGAAACTCACACCATCGATGCTGTTCTCGACTACAACAGGTCCTAAGATACCGACCAATCTCCTGAGTCAAACGTTCAGTTTGACCATTAGTTTGTGGGTGGTCCTTCGAGCTAAGGCTTATATTTATTTCCAGGTGAGTGCAGAACACCCTCCACACACGTGTGGTGAACTGGGAGCCCTGACCTGACACAATATCCTCTGGAAGGCCATAATGTCAGAAGACTTGGTGGAATAGTGTGGTCGCTGTTTCCATGGCCATTGGCAGACCCTTCATGGGTTCTAGCTTGCAGGCCTTAGAGAAGCGGTCGATAACCACTAAGACCGTGTTATAACCATTGGAGTCAGGCAGATCCCTGATGAAGTCGACCAAGATTGCTAGCACTCCGCTAGCACTGCTCGACTGGTCCCACCATCTCTCAGGGAAAAATCAGAATCAGAATCAGAATCAGAAAGAGCTTTATTGCCAAGTATGTTTGCACATACAAGGAATTTGTTTTAGTGTAACAGGCTCCAGTGCACAGAGATAACAATAACAGTACAAATAACAACAGAAAATAGAATGAGAAATAAAAAATAAAAAATACACATATTTAAATAAGAAAATAAAGTATTTGTATATACAGAATAGAATAGAATGAGTTGAGATGTAGGGATGTGGGTGTGGTAATAAATATGAGGTTATTGCACTTTTAATTTTTATTTTTATTATTGCCCAATGCTGGGAACATTCAACTGTTCAAAAGATAGATTGCTTGGGGGAAGAAACTGTTCTTGTGCCTGGCTGTCCTGGTATTTGCTGCTCTGTAGCGTCGGCCAGATGGCAAAAGGTCAAAAAGGATATGGCCTGGATGTGAGGGGTCCAGAGTGATTTTCAGAGCCCTTTTCCTCACTCTGGATGTATACAGTTCCTGAAGGGTGGGCAGGGGAGCACCAATAATCCTTTCAGCAGTCCGAACCGTTCTCTGTAGTCTTCTCATGTCTGATTTTGTAGCTGAGCCAAACCAAACAGTTATAGACGTGCACAGAACAGACTCAATGACGGCTGAGTAGAAATGTATTAGCAGCTCCTGTGGCAGGTTGAACTTCCTCAACTGCCGAAGGAAGTACAGTCTTTGTTGGGCCTTTTTGATAGTGGCGTCTATGTGAGTGTCCCACTTCAGGTCTTGAGAGATGGTGGTGCCCAGGAACCTGAATGACGCCACTGTTGGTACAGTGCTGTTCATGATGGTGAGTGGGGGGAGTGCAGGGGTGTTCCTCCTGAAGTCCACTATCATCTCCACTGTTTTGAGCGTGTTGAGCTCCAGATTGTTACGACTACACCAGGCAGCCAGCTGCTCAATCTCCTGTCTGTAAGCAGACTCATCACTGTCCTGGATGAGGCCGATGACTGTAGTGTCGTCCGCGAACTTCAGGAGCTTGATAGATGGATCAGTGGAGGTGCAGTCATTGGTGTAAAGGGAGAAGAGCAGTGGGGAGAGGACGCAACCCTGGGGGGCGCCAGTGCTGGTGGTGCGGCTGTTTGACTTGAATTTCCCCAGTTTCATTAGCTGATGCCTATCTGTCAGAAAGCTGGTGATCCACTGACAGATAGAGCTAGGGACAGAGAGCTGGGTTAGTTTGGTCTGGAGGAGTGTTGGGATGATGGTGTTAAAGGCCGAACTAAAGTCCACAAACAGGAGCCTCACATAAGTCCCTGATTTGTCCAGATGCTGTAGGATGAAGTGCAGTCCCATGTTGACTGCATCATCCACGGACCTGTTTGCTCGGTAAGCAAACTGCAGGGGGTCCAGTAAGGGTCCAGTGATGTTCTTCAGATAAGCCAACACCAGTCTTTCAAACGACTTCATGACCACAGACGTTAAAGCAACAGGTCTGTAGTCATTAAGTCCTGTCATCTTGGGTTTCTTTGGGATGGGGATGATGGTGGAACGTTTGAAGCAGGCAGGGACTTCACACAGCTCCAGTGATCTATTGAAGATCTGTGAAAAGATGAAGGCCAGCTGGTCAGCACAGGTTCTCAGACAGACTGGTGTGACACCGTCTGGGCCTGGTGCTTTTCTTTTCTTCTGTTTCAGGAAGATCTGACACACATCATCTTCACTGATCCGAAGTGCAGGAGGGGGGGAGAGGGGGGTTGCTGGAGGTGTTAATGGCTGTATAGAGAGATGTTCAGATGGGGCATGGGGTGTTAGACCGGCAGTTTCAAATCTGCAGTAAAACTCATTCAGGTCTTCAGCAAGTTGTTGATTGTCCTCAGTGCTGGGGGATGGTGTCTTGTAGTTTGTGATGTATTTCAGGCCTTTCCACACTGAAGCAGGGTCGTTGGCAGAGAACTGGTTTTCCAGCTTTTTAGCATAGCTCCTCTTAGCCACCCTAATCTCCTTATTCAATGTGTTTCTGGCCTGATTGTACAAGACTCTGTCCCCATTCCTGAAGGCATCCTCTTTGGCCTGACGAAGATGTCTGAGTTTTGATGTGAACCATGGCTTATCATTGTTGAATGATAAATAAGTCCTGGTAGGGATGCACATGTCTTCACAGAAACTGATGTATGATGTTACAGTCTCTGTGAGCTCATCCAGATCAGTGGCACCAGCTTCAAAAATACTCCAATCAGTGCATTCAAAACAGGCCTGTAAGTCCTGTTCTGTTTCACTGGTCCATCTCTTTACAGTCCTTACTACAGGTTTAGCAGATTTAAGTTTTGGCCTGTATGTAGGGAGAAGATGAACCAGGCAGTGGTCAGAGAGTCCTGGTAGGTATTCTTCTAGACTCTTCTCTGTTCTGGCACCAAGGTGGTGGAACGAACTTCCCCTAGATGTCCGTACGGCAGAGTCACTGGCCGTCTTCAAATGGCAACTGAAGACTTACCTCTTCCTGAAGTACTTAAACTAGCTCCTATTTTTCCCTGTTTATGTATTATGTTGTTGTTTTTAAAAAAAAAAAAAAAAAAAAAAAAAAAAAAACAACTCAGTTTAGGCTAATGGTATCCCAAGTTTGTGTCCTATTGAACCAGTGTTAATGTATTCATTGACTGAGAACTAAAGCACTTTTGTACGTCACTCTGGATAAGAGCATCTGCCAAATGCCAGAAATGTAAATGTAAATGAGATCTGTGACCAGGGTCTCTGTGGGATGGGTAGTGGCTCCAGTAGTCCAGCTGACAGCACAGGCTTTGACATAGTCTTCCACCTCTTGAGATATTGAGGGCCACCAAAATTTCTGTAACAAGGCAAGGGTTCGACAGATGCCCAGGTGGCCTGAGCTGGGTGCCTTGTGTACCCAATGCATAAGATGAAGGCGAAGTGGGGTAGGTACATAGAGTTTCGAGGGCGGACAGGTGGGTGGTATGGTTTCTTCAGCTTGAGCTCGTTGGATCTCCCCCATCAGGTCCCACTGGACAGATGCGAGAAGGACCATGTGGGGAGGGATGGGTTCTGGTAAAGCTGGCACATTTATCAGGTCATGTTGGTGGGATAAGGTGTCTGATTTTCTGTTTTTGGTGCCTGGTTGGTTTGTTACTGTGAACTGGAACCTGGTAAAAAAAACAAGGCCCATCGGGCTTGGCATGGGTTCAGACGCAATGCCACCACTCCTCCATCGCCGCTTTCATAGATAACAATTCCCGATTGCCCACGTCATAGTTTCCACACAGCAGGGAGGTTAGTGGACTGGCAGTGTGGCTATAATTCTGAATGAAACGTCGGTAAAAGTTCGCAAAACCCAGGAAACATTGCAGTTCTTTGATAGTTGTGGGCTCCGGCCAACTCGTAACTGCTTGAACTTTGCTCTTGTCCATCTCTACTCCCTGTTGCGAAATAACATAACCCAGAAAAGTGATTGTTTTCTTATGGAATTCACATTTTTAAGCTTTAACATATAGATGATGCTGAAGCAGTCTCGACAGGACCATATGTGAACCTAATAGGAAGGGGAGTAGATAAGAATATTGTTGATATATACGATCTCATACTTGTCTATCAAATCTTTGAATATCTTGTTGACAAAGGCCTGAACAGCAGATGCATTAGTTAGTCCAAACAGCATGACCAGATACTCGTAGTGTCCCCTTGTAATGTGGAAGGCTGTCTTCCATTCATCTCCCTCCCTGATAGGAATCGAGTTGTATGCACTGCGTAGTGACCAAGATAGCAGCGCATGCACAACGCGAGGCTCAGCGTCTCCCCAGATCTTGTGATTTTGCAGTATTTTTCCTGCTCATCTTGGGTCTGTTCACACAGAACAGCTTAGCGTTAACATCCTACACCCGACAAGAGCTGACAGATTTATCACTGTCCTTCGACTCATCCCTGAGATCTCCAGACCACTTGAGGCTACGCACCCTACCCGACTGGGCGGAAGTGCTCGCAGGCGGCAAAGAGACCATAAACAAAGGCGGGGGAAACACGGCAGGCTAAGAGCTAAGCTAAAGCTAACGCCGCACTGGTTCTCTTTACCTAGCATCTTCCTCGCTAATGTGCGGTCATTGGTGAATAAAATGGACAAGATACGACTGCGCATTACCCACAGCAAGACTTTGGGACTGTAATGTCATGATTTTCACAGAAACATGGCTACACAGTGGAGTACCCGACTATGCTATTGAGCTAGCCGGACGCCACACACTCCGGGCAGATAGATCAACGGATGACTCCGGTAAGACCAGAGGTAGGGGATTGTGCATTTATGTCAACAAAGCTTGTGCACGAACTCTGTCACTGTTGAAAGTCACTGCTCAGCTTACCTGGAGTTTCTTATGATCATGTGTAGACCTTTTTATCTGCCAAGAGAGTTCACTTCAGTCATCATAACAGCAGCTTATATCCCCCGGGACGCTAATGCTAAGCTTGGTATGAATGATCTTCATGTGGCCATTAGCAAACAACAAACTGCTCACCATGTATGAACAAAGAGGTGCGGCTCCTGTTGAAGGCTCGCAACGCAGCCTTCAGATCAGGTGACACACAGGCCTACAGCACATCCAGGGAAAATCTAATCTAATGAGGGGCATCAAAAAGGCCAAATACTGCTACAAGCTTAAGGTGGAGGAACACTTTTCCAATTCCGACCCTCAACACATGTGGCAGGGCATCCAGGCTATCAATAATTAGAAGCCCAGCAACTCTACCCTGAATGACACAGACGTCTCCTTTCTTAACAAGGTAAATGACTTTTATGCTCGCTTTGAAAGAGACAACAAGGAGAAAAGCATTTCGACCAGACCTTCTGCAGACCATCAACCCTTCACACTCACCTCGACAGATGTGTACAATGTACTGAGCCAAATCAATGCACGTAAGGATGCTGGCCCCGATGGCATCCCTGGATGTGTTCTGAGGGCATGTGCTGAGCAGCTTGCAGGGGTCTTTATGAACATTTTCAACCTGTCCCTCACCCATTCAGTCATGCCAACATGCTTTAAATCCACCTCCATTCAGTTTGACCGTGCCGAAACACTCCTCCCCAAAGTGCCTGAATGACTACCGCCCTGTAGCACTCACACTTATTGTCATGAAATGCTTTGAGCGACTGGTCCTGGCACACTTCAAGAAATGCCCCCCCCACACACACTGAGTCCACACCAATTTGGCTGTGATTGCTGATAAATCCGCTGGATCCACTGCAGGCGAAGTATGCTGTAAGGAATCGCCGAAGGCGGAAGTTGTAGGATCCATATGCAGATTTATTAACAACAGAGAAACCAACAGGCAGTACTCAGAAATCGATAGTGGGAAGTGTGGGTCAAAACTGGAAAATCAAAACACTAGCAAACAAACCACAAAACCGAAACCCAGAAAACAAACGGGCAAGGCAAAGTTCATACACGGGTAATCCAAAGCAGGTAACAATAGCAGACAAAGGCTTGGTAAGTTCAGAAAGAGCGATACTTTGCGTTGTTTAGCAGCATGCATGTTACTTATAAGCTCTAAAACCCCGGAAGAGTTCTTCGTGGGTGAGTCAATACTCGGACGAGGGCTCCCTCTGGTGGTCTGAAGCCGGGACGGATGTTACACTTTCCTTCACTAGGAATTCTAACTGAGCTTTGACTGTGGAATTTGTGAGCTATGGTCTTGTGCATCAGAGGATTACAAAATGGCAGAACCACAGTCTTGCTGGTTGGTTAAAACAAAAAAAGAAGGAGCTGCTTGTTCATAATTTGTGGTCACGCTGGTCTTTTTGCCTTGGTCTAATTTTTTTCTTAGTCTACATGCTACATAAAAATGTGTCAAATCCAATGAAAATCTGATACCTGTATGCTAAAAGATGAAATGTGTGTTTTGTTTTTGTTTTTAGAAAATTTAAATAGTAAACCTGTAGGGCACTGAATGCTGTACATGATGCAAGGGTTAGCATGTCTCCAGGGTTCGGGGTTAGCCAAATCATCAGTAAAACAAAGGAGCAATAGTAATTCCTGCATTTTATTATAATAACAGTGACATTAATAAAGGGTTGAGGTTTTTTTATGTTGTTTTTTTATGTTGTGACAATTCCAGTTGTCTCTCATGTTAGATAACGTCAGTCTTGTTGGCTTCTGAATGAATTTGAGCATGGATTGGATTTTGTAAAACAGACAGTTTTTTTTGTTTGTTTTCTTGTGTTTTTTAAGGGAGATGTTGAGTTAAAAACATAATCATGTTTCAGCAGTTAATAACTGATTGAGAAGCTTTTCCGGTCAGACGTTTAACCCTCGCCTGTTGTCGTACCTCTGTTTATTGCCATGTGTCAATCTGTTATTATTACTAGCGGTCTGCTGTGCCTTCTCCATCTTGATCTCCCTCTTTCTTTATCTCTGTCTCTCCTCCTTTATCCTTCCCATCCTTCAAAATACATTACACACAAAGGGCCTTCATTATCAGGTCCTAGGTAATAACTCTTCTGAAATTCAGTTTGTCTTTGCCACCTTTGGGAGAATCAGCTGTATTGTATAGGAGGTCTGCGAGTGCTGAGTAAGCTTATTAGGACTTCCTGGAATCGATGTCATAAAAAAAGAAGTATAGTAGTGACCGCTTTGAGAGCTAGTCAGCGATTTTCAGTGGAAGTTAGCTGAAGCTAGCTGTTTTGTAACTGAACATTCCAAAACAAACAAAGCCCTAAAAAGTGTTCCCTAAAAACCTGTGTCTTCACAACACATGAACACGCAACGTCTGGGCTAGGATGTCTGAATAATAGTGCACACTGAGGTTGTGTTTTGAACTGACAGGCAAAATGATTGAGAGGCAAATAAAGACGCCTCCTCAGAGGTGTCAGCAGTGCTAACAAGAAAATCCGAGCAGGCACGGAGGGGGTAAAAAGAAAGTGACATGGCTTCAAGCTATCAGCATAAATGATAAAGAAAATACAGTAGTTTAATGATATTTATCATATCTTGCAATATGCAGAAATGTTAGGTGTTATAAGCAACCAGATGAGTATATAAATTTTTAATTATATTAACAAGAAGTACAGGTCTGAGCCACAGACTGTTCCGTTTTCATATAGAATGATAAACCATCTTCAATTGTAGTGCAAGATATTTACTGTTGATCTGCTCAAATCTACTCTAACATAACCACAACTTGGTCAATATCCATCCATCCATCCATCCATCCATCCATCCATCCATCCATCCATCCATCCATTTTATGAACCGTCAACCCTACACAGGTTCACATGGAGCCTGGTGTCTATCCCAGGGGACTCAGGGAACAAGGTGGAGGACACTTTGGCTAGGGTGCCAACCCATCGCAGGGCATAATCTCACACACACACACACACACACACACACACACACACACACATACACTGACACACCTATTCACACACTACAAGAATTTTGAGTGATGCCTACATGTCTTTGGATTGGTGGAGGAAACTGGAGTACCCTGAGAAAAACCCCAAAGCACACATACACACACATACACATGGTGGAGACGGGAATCAAACCCCCAACCCTGGAGACACGCTAACCGTTACATCATGTAAGAATATTGTAAAAATTAAATGCAAAACAGCATCAAATGTGCGTTTTCATGTCCTGTGACCTTTCTCCTTCAGGCAATTCTCATTTCCTTTCTTTAATTCTCAGCTCCTTGTGAACGAATGTAAGATTAGGAAATGAGGACAGAAGGAATTCAGGAGCAAATAAACTGACCAAATGAGAGATTTGCCCTCTGAAATGTCACTCTGAATTGACTTACCTCAAGCACCAAAAGACCTCAATGTAGGAAGTATCTCTGTATCACTGATCACAAAGCCTCCATCACCTGCATCAGGGTGAATTCTCCCGACCTGCACCCCGTGTTCTCGGGATCGGCTCCAGACCCGTCGCAGGATAAAGAGCTTACTCGAACATGAATAAATAAATAAGTAGCATAAATACTTTTGTGATCTATGCTCAAAATTTATTTTTCTGTGTCCCAGATATCCAGAATACGTCGTCCTCTTGCAGCACTCTTGCCTCTGGCACTCATTTCGCCATCTGTTGTTTAGTCAGCTCTCATGTCAGAAAAAAATCAACCTGCAAACCACTTTCTGCAGTGGGGTGGAGTCAGGGGTCAGTTCACGTTTTCACTGCAATCAAACTGCACTTACTGAGTGTTGGAGCCTGGAGCTGAGCTTTCTGTCGAATTAGCTGCTTGTGACTTGCTTCATGAGCCAGTCTGATGTGATGGAAGTAATTCTGTAGGTAAATGAGCAGATTGTTTACACAGCCTCACCATTTTTAATTTGATTTCCAATCATGTGACATTTGTAAACACTGTTTACAATTTCCTGGACTTGGAAAGATTGCACAATCTATAGGGTGCAAATATTTTTTTACTGACTAAAATCTAGTGAGAACAGGTTTCATAGAAGAATTTCATAGAAGAATGGCTCGAAATGGATCTGTCTCAGCCTGAGTATTAAATATTGTTGATTTAAATGTCTATGTAATATTTAGTATTGATTATTGTTGGTGGACTTTTGAAGTTTACTGTATTAGTATGATAGTCATTGTGTAGGTGTATCTGTAACACTGTGTAGCTGTTCAGCATTCTCTTGTGTGTGTGTGTGTGTGTGTGTGTGTGTGTGTGTGTGTGTGTGTGCTTGTGTTTTCTCTGTATCTAGTGCTTGCTATGCCACGAAGTCTCATGTCCAGCGAGGAGGAGATGGCTCAGAGTTTCTCCGACTCAGGCAGCTCAGAGTCGGACAGCTTGAGAGACGAGCGGCCGTGTGAGGATCGGCCGAGTAGCGGCCACAGCGACTCGCTGCTCATCTGCATGGTTATCCCTGATCTGCAGCAGTCTGTGAGTGTATACACACACACACACACACACACACACACACACACATACACACACCGGTATTGGCATCTTCAACAAGGATTCCATCTTCTTTTAATATAATATTGTTTATTTCTGGATTGTACAAATATGCCTCCTTCGCTGAGACTGACAGGTACTGAGACCACACCTCCTTCACTGAGACTGACAGGTACTGAGACCACACCTCCTTCACTGAGACTGACAGGTACTGAGACCACGCCTCCTTCACTGAGACTGACAGGTACTGAGACCACACCTCCTTCACTGAGACTGACAGGTACTGAGACCACACCTCCTTCACTGAGACTGACAGGTACTGAGACCACACCTCCTTCACTGAGACTGACAGGTACTGAGACCACACATCCTTCACTGAGACTGACAGGTACTGAGACCACACCTCCTTCACTGAGACTGACAGGTACTGAGACCACGCCTCCTTCACTGAGACTGACAGGTACTGAGACCACACCTCCTTCACTGAGACTGACAGGTACTGAGACCACGCCTCCTTCACTGAGACTGACAGGTACTGAGACCACACCTCCTTCACTGAGACTGACAGGTACTGAGACCACACCTCCTTCACTGAGACTGACAGGTACTGAGACCACACCTCCTTCACTGAGACTGACAGGTACTGAGACCACACCTCTTTCACTGAGACTGACAGGTACTGAGACCATGCCTCCTTCACCGAGACTGACAGGCACTGAGACCACACCTCCTTCACTGAGACTGACAGGTACTGAGACCACGCCTCCTTCACTGAGACTGACAGGTACTGAGACCATGCCTCCTTCACTGAAACTGACAGGCACTGAGACCACGCATCCTTCACTGAGACTGACAGGCACTGAGACCACGCCTTCTTCACTGAGACTGATAGGCACTGAGACCACGCCTCCTTCACTGAGACTGATAGGCATAGAGACCACACCTCCTTCACTGAGACTGACAGGTACTGGGACCACACCTCCTTCACCGAGACTGACACATTGAGACCACACCTCCTTCACCGAGACTGACACACTGAGACCACACCTCCTTCACCGAGACTGACACACTGAGACCACGCCTCCTTCACTGAGACTGATAGGCACTGAAGTTAGAACCTTACACATGAATATGTATTTACAGTTCAGTTCAGTAATTGTTTTAATTATTTCATACATTTTGTCCTGTATTTAAACATCACATGAACACACACACACACACACACACACACACACACACACACAAATATGCGGTGAGCTCAGTGCTACTGTTAGCCTCAGGCTTTAGAGCCATGTGCTTTGGCTTGCATTATATCATTATCGTAAATTGCCTTCTGATTCTTACTGTAGCTGTTTCCTGCTGAGAGCACCAAGCCCGAACGACAGCTTTGGGCCACTGGGAAAAAAAATAACTAGAAGTACACTAACTCATTCCTAAAAGCACAGCAGGAGTCCATAAGTCTATAAAAACGCCTATTAGAGCCGCTCCATTTGTGGAAGAACAATTGTGTTCATTTCTTGCTGAAACTCTCACCTCGCCATTCATCATCATAAAGCAGAGAACTGTCGAGAACGCTGTAGGTGCAAAAGTTAAAGCACATTAAAGAGAATATAGTTTTGAAAAGTTGCTAGCTTTTTTAATTGTCATCTTTTTAAAAAAAATCAGTTGTAGTAAAAGTGGATTCCAGAAATTGAAATCCTCACAGAAATATTGTACAAAGTCACCACCAAGTGATTAAAAACATCTAGCCTCCATTTTTATCATTGTGTAAATTGTATATCTGAATTATCACACTTTCTACTCAAACCATGTTGGTTTGTTGCCTGCCTCGAATTCGACAGATCTTTTCAGCGAGTCAGATCATTTGGATCAGCCTCATCAATAAGAGTCGACTGTCATGTGATTTGTTGCTAAATGATTCTGCCATATGTTTCATTGCTAAATGATTCTGCCATATGATTCATTGCTAAATGATTCTGCCATATGATTCGTTGGTAAATGATTCTGACATATGATTCGTTGCTAAATGATTCTGCCATATGATTTGTTGCTAAATGGTTCTGCAATATGATTCATTGCTAAATGATTCTGCCATATGATTTGTTGCTAAATGATTCTGCCATATGATTTGTTGCTAAATGGTTCTGCAATATGATTCATTGCTAAATGATTCTGCCATATGATTTGTTGCTAAATGATTCTGCCATATGATTTGTTGCTAAATGGTTCTGCAATATGATTCATTGCTAAATGATTCTGCCATATGATTCGTTTCTAAACAAAAGAGAGTTTGTGACATTTTGACCAGTGATTGTTCATCTTTGTCTGGTTTGGTTTTAAAAAATTTGATCTGAAATTCTTGTACCCTTCTGTTTAACAGAAAAACATTACTTACTTTTCATTCATTAATGATTCATTTAGGTATCGGATAGCAGATCATAGTAGATGAAGATATAAAAGACAGTACATTGTTTTTAACAAGTAGTGAATCCTCTGTGACACACAGCTGAGAGTCAAGCACCTCTGATCATTCACATTCATGTATTTCTCATATGTTTTTTATTCTCGACGTTCACCCAAAACAGCTTTTTCTTTGTGATATTTGAATAACACCACAGCCAAGGTCACAACTACCTCCTTTTGAGATAATCATGGGCAGGCCATTTCCATCCCCTTTGGACAAGATAGATGATTCTGGTGTTTCCTTTTCAGGTGACCTGGAAGTGATTGTTGGTGATTACACTCAAGCATTGATTGAGAAATTGAACAGTGTGCATGGTAACATCTCTGCCTCTCTCCCTCTACCGATAGCTAGGCCGACTCCCAAGTGATGCTGTTTTGGTAAAAAGCAGTAACCCCAGGAAAGTGGGGGAATCAGCTGATAATTGGCATAACACTACTGAATATGAACTTCTCTTTGTATTAAATGTGAAATCTATCCACTTTAATCAAGAACATGACTGCTGATGTATCTTGTGATAGATAGATAGATAGATAGATAGATAGATAGATAGATAGATAGATAGATAGATAGATAGATAGATAGACAGACAATATTGCCAAAAGTTTTGGGACACCCCTCCAAATCACTGAGTTCAGGTGTTGTTTTTCAGGGGTTGGGCTCGGCCCCTTAGTTCCAGTGAAAGGAACTCTTAATGCTTCAGCATACCAAGACATTTTGGACAATTTCATGCTCCCAACTTTGTGGGAACAGTTTGGGGATGACCCCTTCCTGTTCCAACATGACTGCACACCAGTGACCAAAGCAAGGTCCATAAAGACATGGATGAGTGAGTTTGGTGTGGAGGAACTTGACTGGCCTGCACAGAGTCCTGACCTCAACCCCATAGAACACCTTTGGGATGAATTAGAGCGGAGACTGCGAGCCAGGTCTTCTCGTCCAACATCAGTGCCTGACCTCACAAATGCGCTTCTAGAGGAACGGTCAAAAATTCCCATAAACACACTCCTAAACCTTGTGGAAAGCCTTCCCAGAAGAGTTGAAGCTGTTATAGCTGCAAAGGGCAGGACAACTCCATATTACATTCATGTGCATGTAAAGGCAGACGTCCCAAAACTTTTGGCAATATAGTGTAGATCATGGAGGAGATGTTTTTTACCAGCCAGAACTAACTAAAATGAATGACCTTTAATGACCTCAAAACTGTACAAAAAAGTCCAAGTTAGCTTTTTTGATCAGTTAGTTAAGATGTATTTATTTATTTGTTTGTTTTGCATCATCCACTGTCACATACTGAGTATACTGATGCAAAGAATAAATACCGCAAATGACTCGTTCTTCACACTGTGTATGATATCCGATAATATCAGCCTTAAGAGCTTGTTTGCTTCTTAGTCTTTGTCAAATTATACCACATGGTGCTGTCTCATTTACAAATATAGGTAGGTGGCTAGATTTGCATATAAAAGCTGCACTTTTTTTTTAATGTTTACTCTCAAATTGCCATCATTACTGTACATAAGATTTGTAACCCAGATTTATTGTAGAGCTCTTGAATAATATGTTACACAACACTTTTCCTCATTTCCTGTGTGAGGAAGCTGTGAGAACATCCCAGAAGGATATAAATACAAATCAAACACCAGCAAACAGCTTTAATAGATACATAATTCACAGAAAATCAAGAGTGGGACATATTTATGTTAAACAAATTCATGTTATCACATATGAATATAAAATATCGGATATAAAAAGTCGACACACTTGGCAGGTTTTTGTGAAGTAATAAAAATTAAATCAGCATCACGCTTGAGGTAGAGCTTCTTCTCTTTAGTCAGAACTGGAGCTTTTGTAAAGGACAGAGAGAATCATGAATAGCTGCAAATACCAGTCCATACCAGTTTAGTGCAAAACCTTCAGCTGAAGATGAAGTAAACTGAAGATGAAAAGAAATTTCACCTTTCAGCTTTGTGACCCAAAGCATACATCCCAATCAAGAAAGGAAAAGTTTCACTGAAACAAGATCGATGTTTTTGAATGACTGAGCCAGAGTCCAGACCAGATTCAACTAAAAATCTGTAGGGGGACATGAAGGTTATACACAGGAGATGCTCTTACAATTGCATGGATCTAGAATCATTCTTGCAAGAAAGAGAAGGAAAATATTGCCAAGTCAAGATGTGCCATGCTGATAGACTCTTACAAAAATCCTGAGTGGTGTAATAAAATCAAAAAGGTGCTTCGGGGGGGGGTGCAAACATATGCAAACGGGTTACTGTATTTTTTTTAGCTTTTTTTTTTTTTTTTCCTAAACATTTTCACTTAATTCTTATGTTCGGAAAACGTTCAGACATCATATATCTTTTTTTACATCATAAAAATCTGCCATTTTTACAAACACATGTAGACTTTTGATATCCACTGTACGTTATGATGTGTATAAACTGGCATACCGCATCACTATCTCTTATATATCTCTTATATATCACTATATCTTTTTTTATTGTTTTTATATAAACACTGTGGTCAGATGTTTTTTTTGTTTTGTTTTGTTTTGTTTTTATTCACTGTCACTGTTCATTTACTTTAAATTTAGTGAAAAGTTAATCACATGGACATTCTTTATAAATTTTAATGACATGGACTTTACTGAGAATTGACTAAATGGTTTCCACTAGATTCCTATACAGTAGTTTTCTCTGGTAACTATTAAATTAATGAATGACTTAATTAATAATCTTTATTAAACAGAGATAGATAGATAGATAGATAGATAGATAGATAGATAGATAGATAGATAGATAGATAGATAGATAGATAGATAGTTGAAATGTTACAGTGAGTAGAAGTCCTTTGTTTCTCCCCCACATGCCAGTAAAGTGAAGCATTGAATAAATGACACTATTAAATACTATGAAAAAAAAATAAAATATATATATATATATATATATATATATATATATATATATATATATATATATATATATATATAAACCTCACCAGAAATGCATTATAACCCATTTCCCATCTATAACACTCATTTCAAAAAACATTATGAACCACTCTACCAGAAATGCATTAACACACGTCATTCCTTTCAGCATGGTTAAAGGCTGGCTAGCTGCTAGTTAGCTAAATAATAAGCTTATGTTATAAGATAGAATGTCTTATCTTGTCAAGTTGCCTAGCAACAGTATTTTCAAGCCTTAAACTTAAAAGTGAACTGTTGTGTGTTCACCTTCCCGTGTTGGAAATATTAATTACCAAAACACACTAAACGAGGCATGCTAGTGATTGCTTCAAGATGGTTTATAATTAAAGTACTAAAATGATGGAATTAAAACTATATATATATATATATATATATATATATATATATATATATAGATTCACCTTAGGCAGTATCCCTGCATGATATTGTTTTGCTAATTCAGTCTCACCAAGTAAATACTGGAACTGCCTCATGCATCAGGCATGTTATATGCTAAGCATTATATGAATATATACTACATATATGCCAAAGTCTTATATTGAAGTGAAGGAATCATATCATGAATTTCTCATGCCAGTAAAACTCATGGCTATTTTGGGAAGGAGGTCTTCTACTCGGATTTCTACATGGAGCCAATAGATTTGCTAAAGATCGGACCTGAGGTGAATTCTGAATCCTAAAGTTGTACTCCTGCAAGCCTAAAAAGAATAAATATTTATGGATGCAAATCCTGAAATAAAGCTGCAGCCCCTGAAGCCTGTCTGCACAGCCAGGAGACATAATTGCAGTCCCATTAATGTCTATTTGCTCACTGTATATTCTGCTGCAGTGTGGAATAATGCGATCAGCTGTGTCTGAAAATCTCTCACGATTCCTCATAGCTCATCATCCATTTCCTGTGTTTAGATAGTTTAAGTTGTGTTGTCTCGCATGAGCTGGGGCCCATTAACCAGTTTCGAACCTGGTATATTGATTTGCTGTAATTCAATATTGTTACACAGTTAACACCCTGTCATTAGGCAACCTCCAGAAAACACTTTTTATTTAGGGAGCAAGTTGTTTGCGGAACCTTCGTAAAATCACAGCAATAAGGTTTGTTGTCAACATTTTGTTCTTAACCCAATCTGTCTTTATTTTTAATCAAGTTTCAGTAGCAAACTTTGCTTTTGGCCTGTATAGCATCATTGTAAAAGCCTGACAAAAATAAATAAATAAATAAATAATAATAAAAAAACAGATGAGCCAGAGGCGATAAACACAACAGTCTCATATGGAGCTGCTTGGTTGGGAATCATTTCCCTTACACTAATAGAGACTTTGTGTGTATAGCTTGGTAAATGTTTGTTCTTTCTGACAGTTGAGTGATTTGAAAACAGCAAACCTCTTATTTAGAATAAAAAGCCTAAAAGTACATGTGGGGTAAGGAGGCAGTTTAACAAATACATTGGTTCAAAACATTCAAGGGTTTTCCCACTTGAAAGTACGGTGGCCAAGAAGTGCTAAACACAATAACAAATCCAAATGCACAAGGACAATTCAGAGAAACCGGAAAAGGTAGGTATAGTTTGTGAGTGGAATTCTTCCCTCTGATTAGACGAGACATCTGTCACTCAGGATATACAGGTAGTCCAGCAGGCTGCAGCAGTAGAAAGTGGACTGGTGTGTGTATGAACGCAGCTCTGCTCTTATAGCGCTCCTTACATCCTTTAATCTGGAATAGTTTGGTCTTCCAAACATACCTGGTGTGTTTTTAGAGATCGCAAACTAATCTTTATTCCATGATACGCTATCAGTATATCCAAAATCACGCCGTATCAACATCCTTCCTCAAAGTAGCTCTGAATGAATTCCATTTTCTTATAAAGATAAATATATATGTTTGTTATTTTCTTTAACAGATTTAAAGATCGGAAAACGAATGATTTAAAGTGAAGGCAGAACTCCACACATGTACAAGAAATAAAGTTAGATACAACAACGATAGCCATTCTTTCACACAGCTAAAGATTTTTTAGTCTTTTTTTCTATATTAATTTGTCGTGTAGTTGGCCAGGTGTCCGTTCATATCCAACTTCCTCTAATTTTTTGGTGTCACATTTATTTCTCCCTTCCTTGATGCTAATTGTTTTGCCGCCTGAAGCTATATACTGAGCCGTTTTTGTTTTCATGTGATATAAGGCATGTGATTGTCGCTAAGCATCTAGCCGTAATTTTCTAACACCACATGGTATAGACAGCATGAGAAGTCCTACAGTTTGCTTAAAGATGTCTAAAATGCTACACTAGCACTGTCTGTAATTATAACAGCTACATCAGAGTATAATAAAATGTTGATTTTTATATAAAATCATACAGCTCTATTCATAATGGAATGCTGTGGCTGGGGAGCAGCCGTGTAACAGGCCGTGCTGTTCTCCCTAATTCATGTGTACAGCAATGTAAGCCTCATAGAGCCCTTTGTTTGTCTTGGTATCATTTTGGCAGAGAACCATGAGGTTCAAGTCTGACTGTACGGTCTGGGCAGCCAAACAGCAGATCCTGTGCACACTAACGCAGAGTCTGAGAGACGTGTTGAACTATGGCCTCTTCCAGCCAGCTGTGGATGGGAGAGAGAGCACCTTCCTGGAGGAGGAGAAGCTCCTGCGAGATCACTCGTTCCCCACCAGCAAGGATGTGCCCACCCTCGAGGTAATGCTGCCTACATGAACAAAATGAAAAAGTCCAGACTCATTTAGAAACGTGAAATTATTTACTAATAAAGCAATGTCTTTAGTTGTTAGTGTAAAGTAGGGCTTTGTCACTTAGTACAGTCTCTGTAACTTCTAATATGTCTGTATTTTCAATCCTACTCCATAACCCCATCCCTGATGTCTGCACACTTTCAATCTGACCCTTAAACTGTAACCCCTTATATATATTCCTGCACTATCTAAACCTCTATAATTACAAACCCAACACTCAACACTCACTGTTTAATCTATTAACCTAAGCCATTAACTCGTCTCTCAGGTTAATCATGAAAAACCTTTAATCCTAACCCCTGACCTAAACTCTCCAGTTTAATCCCCCCCAAAACCCCTTGCAATTTCATTTTCAATTCCAAACCCTGCCCGCTAAACCCTAACCTACTTGCAGTTTCAGTCTAAACCCAAATCTTTCAACTCATTTCCACATCAAACTCATGTCCACCTGCAGTTTTGGTTTACATCCTAAACCTTTTCCTTTAAACCCAAACTGCAGTTTCAGTTCAAGCCCTAAACCCTAACCAAAACCCACTTGCATTTTCAGTCTAAACTAAATGTACTATTTAAACCTGAAACTCAGAATCAGTTTAAACTGAGCTGAATTCACTTTAAGCCCTAAACCTACCTCTAACACACCTCCACTACAATTTAAACTCTAAACCTTACCCCCAAAACCTCTACTCAGTTTATGTCACAGGTGTCTAACCTTATCCAGAACGTGTTAGTGTGGGGGCAGGTTTTTATTTCAATCAAGCAGCAGTCACACCTGATTCCACCAGTAGATCTTAGCTTTCAGTAGATTCAGGCGTAGCTTCTGCTTGGTTGGAATGAAGACCTGCACCGACACCAACCCTTTCTGGAGAAGACTGAACACCCCTGATCTATGCCTAAATTCTTGTGCATATGTGGGATACACCGATCAGCCATAACACTGTGAGCAGTGAGAGTTGAAGTGAATAAGACTGAGTATCTCCTCATCATGGCACCTGTTAGTGGGTGGGATATATTAGGCAGCAAGTGAACATTTTGTCCTCAAAGTTGATGTGTTAGAAGCAGGAAAAATGGACAAGCGTACGGATTTGAGCGAGTTTGATGAAGGACCAAATTGTGATGGCTAGACCGCTGGATCAGAACATCTCCAAAACTGCAGCTCTTGTGGGGTGTTCCCGGTCTGCAGTGGTCAGTATCTATCAAAAGTGGTCCAAGGAAGGAACAGTGGTGAACCGGAGACAGGGACATGGACGGTCAAGGCTCACTGATGCACGTGGGGAGCGAAGGTTGGCCCGTGTGGTCCGATCCAACAGACGAGCTACTGTTACTCAAATTGCTGAAGAAGTTAATGCTGGTTCTGATAGAAAGGTGTCAGAATACACAGTGCAGGATGGGTCAGGGCTGTTTTGTCAGCAAAAGGAGGACCAACACAATATTAGGCAGGTGGTCATAATGTTATGCCTAATCAGTGTATGTCATGTTGTCAGGGTTGGGTATTGGGCAGCTAGCAATAACTGCACTTTACGTGTAGCTCATTGTTTACTATATTGCCACTGAACCAACAGAATAGTTTAACACGATACTCAAAATTATTTCCTTGATCCCTAGACCAATGTGTAAACCCTAAACCCCTTGTAGTCTCAGACTATAGAATGTGTGTCAGAACAGTGTGTTGATGTTATACATTACATTTCATTTACATTTCTGGCATTTGGCAGACATGTTATGTATATCCATAGTGTTAATATTTCTTATTTCTCGCTGTTTTTATAGATTTTCCTGCACTGGTCATGTCTGCCTGTCTGATTTGACCTTTATCACAGATTCTTGACAATATTAAGATTCGATTTTTCAATATCACCTTCTTTCTTTTATAGATTCAGATCTTGGGTCCCAATAAAATCCAGTTTGACATATACAAGCATTTACTTAGTGGTGTATTTATTTATGTGCTGTTGCTGCTGTTGCTAAAAGCTTCACTGATCTTTGCTAATTAAATCCAATCCACTCTGGTGTTTATGTAGCGGTGGAAGTTGATGGAATCTGTCCTCTGCTTGGTTTGTCCTTTATGCCTGTTGGTGGTCATTAAAAAAAAGCACATGAGCCCATAATTACAGCATTGACTTGAAGGCTTGAAGGTGTAACACTTCCATTACATGTGCTGCTACAGTAACAGTCTGTGGGAGTTAATGCATTAATGGAGGTGTCTTGCTGCTCATTGCCTGCTTTTGTTTTTTCTCAGTTTCGCTACAAGAGCCGAGTGTACCAGCATGCCAACATCAATGAAAAACAGATCGAAAAGCTTCATACACAGGTGAGATTTCATTCTACACAGATACGGTTCATATCATGTTATACTGACGAAAATCCAATATATTCAGTGTTGATTTTTCCCCCTTAATAAACAGAGAGCTGACCCTACACGTTTGCAGCACAACACAACTCAACACAACACAACACACGTTTTTGCGGTGATTAAATCAAAGCTATGTAACAAATCTTTTGTCTTATTAGGCAGAGTTTCTCTTTATGAGCTTCATGAGTTATGAAATGCAGCGGTCAGTTGATTCCGTGGTGTTGCCATT